>PVHT021183556.1:13488621-13850063 GCA_004024745.2 Catagonus wagneri | reverse complement strand
GTCATTTTATGGCCGCGGGTTTTATGGCCGCACCCGCGGCATGTGGAGGTTCCCAGGCTAGGGGTCTAATCGGAGCTGTGGCCACTGGCCTACACTGCAGCCACAGCAACGCAGGATCCGAGCCGCGTCTGCAACCTACACCACAGCTCACGGCAACGCCGGATCGTTAACCCACTGAGCAAGGGCAGGGATCGAACCCGCAACCTCATGGTTCCCAGTCGGATTCGTCAACCACTGTGCCACGACGGGAACTCCTTAGCAATCATTTTGAAAGAAGCATTTGATTAAGATTTCATAACACGTATAAATGTAAAGTTTTAAAAATAATTCAAAATGCATTTATCATTTAAATATAGTTTAAGTACTTTAAATTTCTGACAAACTTTCCCAAATTCTGAAGTAGATTTTATAATCTAATAAATTACTCTCTAAAAAGCTCTTAATTTGTAATTGCATATTAACTTCATATGATTTTGAAACTTAAAATATCAACTATTCAATTCTGCATTGTAAATTTGAAATCTTAAGGCTGATAATTCAAATTATTTTTATATTGCACCTAAATGCCAAATGCCTATCTTTTAGAACCATAACTCCATAATTTTACTGACAGTTAAGAACTGGAAACTGATTATATACAATTCTTTCAAGCAGCCATTATCAGAAACTTTCTCAGATATCTTGCCCTCCCTCCACCCAAATTGGAACCTGTTGCTTTATGGAACTGAGCATAACCTAACATGACTTGGCCTTAGGGGAAATTTTGTTCTTGTAACCAGCAGAATATGGATGTCCAGAGCTATTCCTGACTAGATCTCTTTCATCTGATGTCAGTGGGATGGTTTTAGTGTTTTTGAGGTTTTCAAGGGCAGTGCTCATCATCTTCTTGGATCTTTCTAGCATAAAAATAATCCTTAAAGAATAGCCTCAGTCCCCTTTTGCCCTTCTAGTCGCAGGTGCATCTGTATTACTTCTCAGGTTAAAGTAGATAGAAAAATATCTCTAGCATATTTTTCATCTTCTTCCTGTATCCTTTTGAAATCTCACCTTACCAGTTAAGGCCCCACATTGCCTCATTTATTTCATTTATTTACTTACTTTGTTTGTTTCCTTGTTTCCACACAGATTCTCTTTATTACTGCAAAGAGGTTTTTATGCATTTATTTTAAAATTTTTGATTCTTTCTCCAGTTTTATTGAGATATAATTGAAATAGAGCATTGTCAAAGTTTAAGTTGTAGAGCAGAATGATTTAACTTACATACTTCATGAAATAATTACCACACTAGTAAACATCCATTATCTCATAGAGATAAAAAAATCAAGGGAATAGGAAAAATTTATTTTTCCTTGTGACGAGAACTTTTAGGACTTACTTTCTTAACGATGTTCACATATAACATATAGCAGCATTAATTATTTTTATCATGTTGTGTTATCTTAATGGAAGTTTGTGCCTTTTGATGGCCTTCATCCAATTCTCCCTCTCCCGACCTCCACCTCTGGCAACAACAAATCTGATCTTTTTTTTTTTTTTTCCTGTGAGTTTGTTTGCTTGTTTTTGAAGTATAATCGTTCTACAACTCCATATTAGGTCCTGTTATACAACATAGTGATTGAATATTTCTATAATTTCAAATAATCACTGCAATAAGTTTAGTTACCATCCGTCACCACACAATGATATTATATAGTTATTGACTATCGTCCCAATACTACATTTCATACTCATGACTCATTTGTTTTGCAGCTGGAAGAAGTTGATACCTCTCAGTCTCCCTCACTGATTACTCTCTTCTCCCCAACTCCCTTCCCTCTGGCAACCACCTGTTTGTTCTCTGTATTTATGACTTTGTTTCTGTTTTGTTGCATTTTTTCACTTGTTTTCTTTTTTAGATTGCACATACCAGTAAAACCATAAAACATTTGCCTTTCTCTGTCTGAATATTTCACTTAGTATAATACCCTTTTAGGTTCACCCATGTTGTTGCAAATGGCAAGATTTCATTCTTTTTATGGATAAGTAGAGTAATATTTTATTGTATACATATACCACATCTTTTTATTTATGGGCACTTAGGTTGCTTACACATCTTGGTTATTGTGAATAATGCTATAATGAACATAGAGGTGCATATATTTTTTTCTAATTGGTGATTAAAGCCACTAGAAAACTACAACTCAATCTAGGCAGAATTACTAGTAGCCCAGATCCTTCAAGAATGAAGGTCTGGGAATTTCTGCTGTGACGCAATGGAATTGGTGGCATATTTGCAGCATTAAGATGTAGGTTTGATCCCTGGCCCTACATAGTGGGTTAAGGATCTGGTATTGCCACAGCTGAAGTGAAGGTTGCAACGTGGCTTGGATTTGATACCTGGCCTGGGAACTCCATACGTCACAGGGCAGCCAAAAAAGAAAAAAAAAAAGAAAAACAGTGAAGGACTGAGTCACTCTGGTAGGTAAAGAACTTACCATGAACATCTAACGTGCTTGTTGAAGGCAAAAGGAATTCAGAATGGGTAGTAAAAGAAGGTAGTTATAAATGTCAGCTATGACCATGCCAGCTATGACCACCTCCAGAAATGAGAACTATGATTGTCATGAGTATTCTCTCTTTATTTTCTTATGAATGCATTGTGTGTCTGTGTACATATATTAAGCAAATAACTTTGTTTTCTTTCCTTTTGTATTCCTTCATCATATAATATTAGAGGTATTGACTTTACATCAATGTTTAGGTAGTGCCAATTTCACATCTAGTATTTAACTCACAGGATATCAGGAGAAGAATAAATGTTATTCAAAGACTTTGCCTCCTCTTCCAGGAAAGGAATCAGTGCATCTTGGATTGTATGCAGGACAGCTGTGTCATGGGAGGTGGGATTATGATCTTGTTAATGCTTTTAGATAAAGTTTGGTTTAAGGAGATGTATATGGATGCCAAGCTGACAAGGGATGGACCTGTAATTACAATTACCCCACAGGTTTTCCTGGTCATTCTGCAACTTGTAGACAGCAGATTGTGGGACTGATCAGCCTCCATAAGCATGTGAGTTAATTTCTATAATGATAATGCATATTTGCTATTAGTTCTGTGCTTCTCTGTAGAACCCCGAATAACACACTCTCATACAATTAACCAGTCATTCTTTGTTGATCTGAATGAAAGTAAAAGGAATATTTTTGTTTGTTTTCTTTCTGATAATTACAACTGACTTTAAGGCAACTCGGGAATAAACCTGATCTATCTGATGTTAGCAGAATTATACCATGAGTTCATCCTTCCTTGAGTTCTGTTCTTATAGAAATTCTTATGTCATTATCATCTTATAGGTCGCATAATTACACAACTAGAGGCATTCTTAACATGAAAGCAATATAAGAGATCTAAGGGATAATATAAAGCAGGCCAATCTAGACATAATAGGAATTCCAGAAGGAGCAGAAAAAGAAAAGGGGATTGAAAATATATTTGAAGAGATTATGTCTGAAAACTTTCCAAATCTAAAGGAAACTGATGTCAAGATACAAGAGCACAGAGGGCCCAAACAAGTTGAACCCAAACAGGCCCACACCAAGACATATTATAATAAAAATGGCAAAAGTTAAAAAGGATCCTAAAGGCAGCAAGAGAAAGGCAAAGTGTTAATTACAAGGGAACCCCCATAAGACTATCAGCTGATTTCTCTACAGAAACACTACAGGCAAGAAGGCAGTAGCAAAATATACTTAAAGTGCTGATGGAAAAATTTTGCTACCTAGAATACTCTATCCAGCAAGAATATCATTTAAAATAGAAGGGAAAGTAAAGAATTTCTCCAACAAACAAAAGCTAAAAGAGTACAGCAATACTAAACACTTTCTAAAAGAAATACTGAAAGGGCTTCTCTAAATTTAAAAAAAAAAAGAAAGAAGTAAGAAGAAATAGAATGGCGGAAACCACAACTGGAAAACAATCACTTAAACAAGCCAGCATACAGGTCTAAACATAAAGATGTCAAAAATAAATAAATAAATAAAACATCAAAGTCATACAATGTGGGGAAGGAAAATAAGAAAATATAGATTCTTTTTTTTTTTTTATTTTAATGATGTGTTTGAGCCTATATGGCTATCAGGTTAAAGCAAGCACAGATAAGAAGGGGTTAACGTACTTAAAAAAACAGGGCAGCCACAAATCAAAACTAAACATTACATTCACAAAAACTGGAAAGAAAAGTACTCAAGCATAAAATAAATGGAAACCATCCAACCAAGAAAAGACAGGAAGAAAAGAGAAATATAGAACCAACTGGAAAACCAGGTTTTAAAATGGCAATAAATACATATCTATCAATAATCACCCTAAATGTCAATGGACTGAAGGTTCCAATCAAAAGACACAGAGTGGCAGGCTGCATAAAAAAGTGAAAATCTTGAATCTGCTCTACAACAGACTCACCTTAGGGCAAAGGACACATAGATTGAAAGTGAGGGGGTGGGAAAAGATATTTCATGCCAAAGGACAAGACAAGAAAGCGGGATTTGCAATAGTCATATCAGACAAAAAAGACTTTAAAATGAAGGCCATGATGATTGTTGTACACCTATAAATATAAAATAAAATTCATTAAGCAATAAAAAATAAAATGTAACTATTAAAAAATAAAAAAAATAGATCGAAGGCCATAAAGAAAGACAAAGAAGGACAGTATTTAATGGTTAAAGGATCCATTTAAGGAGAGGTTATTACACCCCATCAAAAGATGGGCAGAAGATCTGAATAGAAAATTCTCCAAAGAAGACATACAGATGGCCAACAAACACATGAAAAGGTGTTCAACATCACTCATTATTAGAGGAATGCAAATCAAAATCACTATGAGGTACCACCTTACACTGGCCAGAATGGCCATCAACCAGAAATCTGCAAACAATAAGTGCTAGAGAGGGTGTGGAGAAAAAGGAACCCTCTTGCACTGTTGGTGGGACTGTAAATTGGTGCAACCACTGTGGAAAACGGTATGGAGATTCCTCAGAAAACTAAAACCAGAATTACCATTTGATCCAGCAATCCCACTCCTGGGCATCTATCCAGAGAAAACCATGACTCGAAAAGATACATGTACTCCAGTGTTCATTGCAGCACTCTATACAATACCCAAGACATGGAAACAAGAAGAGGTTATTATAATCATCAATATATACACCCCTAATCTAGGAGCACCCAGTTACCTGCAACAAATACCAACAGACATAAAAGGAGAAATTGATGGGAATACAGTAATAGTAGGAGACTTTAACACCCTACTCACATCAATGGACAGATCCTCTAGACAGAAAATCAAAAAGGCAACAGGGATCCTAAATGACACAATAAAAAAGTTAGACTTAATTGACATTTTCAGGACATTATATCAAAAAAAATCAGAATATACATTCTTCTCAAGTGTACATAGAACATTCTCAAGGATAGATCACTACTGGGAACAAAGCTAACCTCAACAAATTTTAAAGTATGGAAATTATTTCAAGTATCTTCTCTGACTACAATGGCATGAAACTAGAAATCAGCCACAGGAAAAGAAATGCGAAAAAACATACTATATGGACACTAAACAACATGCTACTAAATAACCAATGGGTCAATGAGGAAATCAAGAAGGAAATTAAAAAATACCTCAAGACAAATGATAACGAAGACACAACCACTCAAAATCTATGGGATGCTGAAAAAGCAGTGCTCAGAGGGAAATTCATAGCAATGCAGGCTTTCCTCAAAAAAGAAGAAAAATCTCAAAATGACAACTTAACCCACCACCTAAATGAATCAGAAAAAGAAGAACAAACAAAACCTAAAGTCAGCACAAGGAAGGAAATCATAAAGATCTGAGAAGAATTCAATAAAAGAGAAATTCAAAAAAAGATAGAAAAAAATCAATAAAACCAAGAGCTCGTTCTTTGATGAAAAGAGAAATAAAATGGACAAACCTCTGGCTATACTCATAAAGAAGAGGAGAGAAAAAGCCCAAATAAAATAAGAAATGAAAAAGGAGAAGTCACAACAGATACTACAAAAATACAAAAAAACTATGAGAGAATGCTGTGAACAATTGTATGCAACAAAATTGACAACCTAGAAGAAATGGACAACTTTCTAGATACTTACACCCTGCCAAAACTGAATCAAGAAGAAATAGATCAACTGAACAGACTGATCACTAGAAATGAATATGTCATAAAAACACTTTCTATAAATAAAAGTCCAGGACCAGATGCTTTCTCAGGCGAATCCTACCAAACATATAAATAGGAACTTATACCCATCCTCCTTAAACTTTTTCAAAAGGCTGAATAAGAAGGAACACTCCCAAAGACATTCTATAACAGCACCGTCACCCTAATTCCAAAACCAGACAAATATACCACCAAAAAAGAAAACTATAGCCCAATATCTTTGATGAATATAGACTCACAATATCTCCACAAAGTTTTAGCCAACTGAATCCAACAACGTATAAAAAAGATCATACACCACGACCAGGTGGGATTCATCCTAGGTTCACAAGGATGGTTCAATGTACACAAATCAGTCACCGTCATACACCACATTAACAAAAGCAAAGTCAAAAACCACATGATCATCTCAATAGATGCAGAAAAAGTATTTGACAAAGTCCAGCATCCATTCATGATAAAAACTCTCACCAAAGTAGGTATGAAGGGAACATACCTTAACATAATAAAAGCCATCAACGACAAATCCACAGCAAATATAATACTCAATGGAGAAAAGCTGAAAGCTTTCCCACTAAAATCTGGAACAAGACAAGGATGCCCACTCTCACCACTGTTATTCAACATAGTATTAGAAGTCCTAGCCACATCAATCAGGCAAACAAAAGAAATAAAAGGCATCCAAATAGGAAGAGAAGAGGTAAAACTGTCACTGTATGCAGATGACATGATACTATATATAGAAAACCCTAAGGGCTCAACCCAAAAACTACTTGAACTGATCAACAAATTTAGCAAAGTAGCAGGATATAAGATTAACATTCAGAAATCAATTGCATTTCTGTATACTAACAATGAAATATTAGAAAAGGAATACAAAAATACAATACCTTTTAAAATTGCACCCCAAAAAATCAAATACCTGGGGATAAACCTGACCAATGAGGTGAAAGACTTAAATGCTGAGAACTGTAAAACACTAAACAAGGAAATTAAAGAAGATACAAAGAGGAGTTCTGTCATGGCTCAGTGGTTAACGAATCTGACTAGGAATGATGAGGTTGCGGGTTCAATCCCTGGCCTTGCTCAGTGGGTTAAGGATCTGGCGTTGCCATGAGCTGTGGTTTAAGTCACAGATGTGGCTTGGATCCCGCGTTGCTGTGGCTGTGGTGTTGGCCAGTGGCTACAGCTCCAATTAGACCCCTAGCCTGGGAAGCTCCATATGCTATGGGTATGACCATAGAAAAAGGCAGAAAGACAAAAAAAAAAGGGATACAAAGAAATGGAAAGCTATTTAATGCTCATGGAAAATCATGCTCAGAAAAATTAATATTGTAAAAATGGCCATACTACACAAAGTAACCTACAGATTCAATGCAATCCCTATCAAATTACCCATGACCTTTTTCACAGAAATAGAACACACCAAAAATTCACATGGAACCACGAAAGACCCAGAATTACCAAAGCAATTCCGAGGAACAAAAACCAAGCAGGAGGCAAAACTCTCCCAGACTTCAGGCAATATTACAAAGCCACAGTAATCAAGACAGTGTGGTACTGGTATCAAAACAAACATACATACCAATGGAACAGAATAGAGAACCCTGAAATAAACCCAGACACCTACGGTCAATTAATCTTTGACAAAGGAGGCAAGAACATAAAATGGGATAAAGACAGTCTTTTCAGCAAGTATTGCTGGGAAACCTGGACAGCTTCATACAAATCAGTGCAACTAGAACACACCCTCAAACCATGCACAAAAATAAACTGAAAATGGCTTAAAGTCTTAAGACAAGACACCACCAAACTCCTGGAAGAAAACATAGGCAAAACATTGTCTGACATCAACCTTACAAATGTTTTCTCAGGTCAGTCACCCAAAGCAACAGAAACAGAAGGAAAAATAAACCAGTGGGGCCTAATCAAATTGACAAGCTTTTGTACAGCAAAGGAAACCAAAAAGAAAACAAAAAGACAATTTACAGAATGAGAGAAAATAATTTCAAATGATGCAACTGACAAGGGCTTAATCTCTAAAATATACAAACAACTTCTACAGCTCAACAGCAAAAAAGCCAATAAAACCAAAGTGAAAAATGGGCCAAGACTTGAATAGACATTTCTCCAAAGAAGATATACAGATGGTCAACAAGCACATGAAAAAATGCTCAACATCACTGATTATTAGAGAAATGCAAATCAAAACTACCAGGAGATACCACCTTATACCAGTCAGAATGGTCACAAATAACAAATGCTGGAGAGGGTGTGGAGAAAAGGGAATTCTCCCGCACTGTTGGTGGGAATCTAAATTGATACAACCACTATGGAAAACAATATGGAGATACCTTAGAAAACTATACATAGAACCACCTTATAACCCAGCAATCCCACTCTTGGGCATATGTACAGACAATACTTTCCTTGAAAAAGACACATGCACCCGCATGTTCACTGCAGCACTATTCACAACAGCCAAGGCATGGAAACAACTCAGATGTCCATTGACAGATGATTGGATTAGGAAGATGTAGTATATATACACAATGGAATACTGCTTAGCCATAAAAAAGAACAAAATAATGTCATTTGAAGCAACATGATGGAACTGGAAACTCTCATACTGAGTGAAATAAGTCAGAAAGAGAAAAACAAATACCATACGATATCACTTATATCTGGAATCTAATATACAGCACAAATGAACGTTTCCACAGAAAAGAAAATCATGGACTTGGAGAATAGACTTGTGGTTGCCAGGGGGGAGGGGGAGGGAGTGGGATGGATTGAGAATGTGGGGTTAATAGATGCAGACTATTGCCTTTGGAATGGATAGGCAATGAGCTCCTGCTTTATAGCACTGGGAACTATGTCTAGTCACTTATGATGGAGCATGATAATGTGAGAAAAAAAGAATCTATACATGTATGTGTAACTGGGTCACTATGCTGTACAGTAGAAAATTGACAGAATACTGTAAACCAGCTATAATAAAAAAATAAAAATCATTATATAAAAAACTAGAGGCATTCTTAAAGTATCTTCCTTTATTTCTTATCACATATGGGATTCTTTAAATACGATCAATTATCTCATTTTTCTAGTGCAGCTATGCAGCAGCTAGTTATGGAAGCACTACAATATTTAAAAAATACTATTATTCAGATTATTTCATCTTTTTAATATAGATTTAATTACAATAAAAGAGCTATTACAGAGGAGTAAATGGTAGAAACCATATGTTGTGAAAATAAGTGCCACAGGCATTCTAAAGGAGATAAGATAACTTTAGGCTGAGGTTGACATGCATGGCCTTAGAGAGGAAGCAAGATTTAAGCAGGAAGGGTGGCGAGTTTCAGAGAGGCAGAAAAACTTGAGATGGTGTGGGCCAAGACTTAATCTGAAAGCATAAAGTGAGGTTTGGAGAATGCTGATAATGTTTGGCCCAATCGTAGCATTTGAGGAGGAGTAATGTAAGATATAAACCTGTATGAGTTCAATTAGCCAAGGAACAGAATCCTAGAGATGGTTGAAGTGTTAATGCCTAGAGTGCTGAACACTGAATAGCATCGATCTCTGTAAGAGTAAATTTGGTATATGGGGAGAGCATGTGAATTAAAGAACAACCTGGACTCAACACTGTTTAGTATCACCTGGTATTAAGCCATCCTGTTGGAGACAGCTTACGGACAGGAAAGAAAGCAGACTCGATGAAAGGAGACTAGGGGTTTATCAACAGGTGTAGTATCAAGCATTTTTGTAAAGTCACTGTGTCTTGCTAGTATAAGCTTTAAAAAAACCTGATGGTGTTCCTTCTCCTCTTCATATGCTCTCCTGCTTACCTGGAATCTTATGGTGCCTGTATAAAGAGGCTCAGGTCATGCTGGGTATCTCAAGAGCCAAAGCTTTGTCTGATATTGAATCTGGGTTTGGCTTGCATATAGAGATGAAGAGATGCTCTTGTCCAAGTTTGGCAGGCACTAAGATGTTGAAGTCTTAATGTTTCAAACTCAGCTCAAAACCCTTTGGCGTGTTTTGAGTTTGGCTCCTTGGCAAGGCATGATTTCCTGTTTCTAAGAAAAAGGACTCATGAGAGAGCCTCAATAAAGCTTCTTGGACATCAAAACAACGTTTTGATGAACTAATTGTAAATGAATCAGAAACATATGGATACATTCTCTTGAGACACACATGTGTTTAAAAAAGAGGGGGGTGG
Organism: Catagonus wagneri; assembly: GCA_004024745.2. NCBI lineage: Eukaryota > Metazoa > Chordata > Mammalia > Artiodactyla > Tayassuidae > Catagonus > Catagonus wagneri. Next base: position 13,839,623 of record PVHT021183556.1, on the reverse strand, counting down.
TTGTTGCTCAGGGCTAAATGTGTTTTAGGTTTTTTCAAATGCAAAATGGTTAGGGGGATAAAAGAGCAAAAAGGATAGACTGGAACTTCTGCCTTGTCTTTAAATAGACAGGCCCATTTACAGTCTTATTTACTGCTATCTATTACTGTTCCAGAAGAAATCTAGCAGTCATGACTAATCACAACCAGTCAGGCAGGCCTGGTAATTTACACCATTACAGAGTTTTCAGTCTTACTGGCTTGAGGCTCAAATGGCAAGGCATTTGAGGCTTAAGAAAAGAATAGGTCTTGTTTTATTATTATTAACAGAGTTAAAGCTGGACTCTCTGGTGAGGATTGTTGTCTCCTCTTATGAATAAGTTGTAAATCTACTCATCTTTTATTGACTGCTCTTTCATCTTCTTAAATGTAATAGTTGAAACGTGGGTTAATTTTCTGAAAATTCTTTTTTCAAAAACTAATGGAACTACAGTGAGATGCCATTTCACACACATTACATTGATGACGTCACAAAACCAGAAAATAACCAGGGTTGATGAGGTTAGAGAAATTAGGACCCTTGAGCACTGTTTGAAAAATGAGGTAGTGGCTGTGGAAAACAGTATGGCAATTCCCTAAAACTTTTAAAATAAAATTACCGTAGGGCTTAGCCATTCCACTTCTGGCTATTCCCAAAAGAATTGAAAGCAAGGCCTCCAAGAGATTTTTATACACCTTTGTTCACAGCAGCATTTTTTACAACAGCCTTTGTATGAGGTTTCTAGAGCAGTCAAATTCCTGCTTGAAGCAAGTAGAACAGTGGTTTCCAGTAGCTACCAGGAGGGGAGAATGGGAAGTTGTGGTTTGATGGGTATAAACTTTCAGTTTTGCAGGATGTAAAGTATTCTGAAGGTAGATGGTAGTGATGGTTGCACAACAATGTGAATGAACTTAATACCGCTGAAATGTACACTTAAAAATGGTAAGGTGCTGGGAGTTCCCTTTGTGGTGCTGCAGAAATGAATCCGACAAGGAACCATGAGGTTGCAGGTTCGAGCCCAGGCCTCACTCAGTGGGTTAAGGATCCAGCTTTGCCCTGAGCTGTGGTGTAGGTCGCAGACATGACTCAGATCCCGCATTGCTGTGGCTGTGGCGTAGGCCGGCAGCTGTAACTCGGATTCAGCCCCTCGTCTGGGAACCTTCCTATGCTGCGAGTACGGGCCTGAAAATAAGAAAAAATAATAAAAAAAAGTAAGATGGTAAATTTTGTGTTATATAAATTTTATGAGATATATATATATAGTTACTAATGAACTGACTAAGGGACCTTTATTTGAACACTGTTGACCAGAGTGGTCTCAAGTGTCTATGACATCTGCAATTCCAGAGAATTTGTCCTTTGCCTTGATAGAGTCCCATTTCTGGACTAGAGGGATTTGGTTATACCTATGAGATGACCACACACACGCACACGCACACACCACCTGCCCCAACCACTTCAGACTGAATAGTCCTGTGGCATCTCCCATCACATCCCCTTGGCCCCAAAGGCTGTGCTTGGTGTTCAGTTTAATGAGCTGTCACCTGGAAATTAATTTTGTGCCTGGAGGAGGAAGCATATTTGATTTTCCAAGTTCTGCTTCTTTGAGGATCGTCCTGTTTATTTCTGCATATTATCATGCCACTTATATCAAGTCCTAGAGGAGTTATTTACATAAAAGAGATAAAGGAGAATATCATTCCTTAGTTAAGCTTTGACATTCTAACCACTGTATAGAGTACATTTTACCCTGGATATTTCCGTCCAGTTTATGACTATAAACACTTTCCTTTTTCAAGAAATGAGAAAAAAAATGTGATTTACAGATTATATGATTGATTTATACTACAGCTCATTCCAAAAGGATTTGAAGTAACTTGCAAATAAGAGAAAACTAAATTGGTCAGAGAATTAAGATTACTATAAAAATATAGGCCATAGGAACTCTATTGTTGCTACCGAGAGGTTAAAATTTTAACCCTGGGCTTTTTAACAAGTACAGCAAGGAGGAAAACGTAAGATTAACATAATATTCATAGAAATGAATCTTGCTCCACCTGACAAGCGACCTTTTGAAATAAGTATACTAGATATCTTAGTCTGATTTTATTTTATCTTCCATTTTTATGGAATTCAATTTTCCAAAAATTTGTTTGGTGCTATAGAATGGCTGAGAGACTTATGATACTGGAATGGATAGTCTATATATTACCAGTCTTTGGAGTCATCAAGATCTTTGCTTATTTTTCTTCCTTCAAACTCTTCTAATTCTCTATTTTTTCACTAATATTTCCTAGTAAAGAATTAAAGATTCCATGAGAGGAAATAAAATTCAAAGTTGTTATTTTTTTGTGTTTGCTGACTTGATTCTTTTAGAAAATCTCAATTTTGATCAGTATTTGCTTCTTCCTGTTTAAAATATTTACGATCACAATGACCATGCGGTTTTGGGCTCTTTGTCTAATCCTGATTTTGTGCTATGTTAGCAACTTAGTAGAGTGTCAGAATGGAAAATCCTTTTAATTAAGAGTTAGCTAGAACCAGCACTTGGTGTGAGAAGTCACTAGCTTATCTGTGCCTCTGTCCTGACCTCTAACACAAGGAGGGTGACCGTCTCCTAGGTCTTTATCAGCTCTACGTTACATGAGTTCTGTAGTCCTCCGGCTCAGAGAAGACTCAAGAACATGGAAATTTCCTTTGGTGCAGCGTTATCTTTCAGTTATCTCTATTCAATGATCTCTTGCTAGGAAATGTTGATAATAAAAAGACTGCTTAAAGGAGTTCCCTTCGTGGCTCAGAGGAAATGAATTTTGCTAGTATCCATGAGGACCCAGGTTCGATCCCTGGCCTGGCTCAGTGGGTTAAAGATCTGGCATTGCTGTTGCTGTGGTGTAAGCCAGCAGCTACAGCTCCTATTCAACTCCTTGCCTGGGAAACTCCATATGCCGCGGGTGTGGCCCTAAAAAAACAAAAATAAAAAACCTACTTAAAAGTGCTTCTGAGTTTTAAGAAGAATGCTTTCTGTAATTAAAAATACGGAGGCATTAGTGAGAGGCAGGGGGAAGAAAGTTGGGATATCATCTCAGGATGAAAATTACTGCTCTCTACGCAGTGGAGTTTTGGCAGTCTAGATTGTTTTGCCTTTATTATTCTCTTAAAACGAGTGTGTGTGGGAAGGAGTTTGTGGGAAATGGGGATGGAGAAGATATAATTTATTTGGAGTATTGTGTATTAGACATTTTCCATCTGCAACGTCACCACCTGAAAGAAATATCACACAGCAACAGACGTCATTCATAAGCAAGACGTTTTATTTTGAGAGAGACTTTTATGGATGTGATTAAGCTCTGTTAAACATCCTATGCCACTGGGACCGGAAGTATTCTCACTGTGTATTCTCACTTGTGAAATGCCACAACTCGGGAAAATACATGAACTTTAAAAACTATTCTGGCTGGACCCATGCATGCTTTGGGAACTGAGGAAGGGAGATAGAATAATCTGATCATTCACGCCTTGATTATTTGGAAATTTAGCCATAAATCACCCAGATGATTTCTTCAATTTTCTATGTCCCTTTTTTTTTTTTTGGAAGTAGATACTCTTGATTTTGCATCCAAAATAACTTATTTTTTCATTTAACCATAATACTTCAAATTATATCCATGCTAATTTACTGGTACAACTTGGAACAATCGTTACACACACATTTACAGTAATTCTCTACAATGTTGCTTGTGATGGTCTTAATCTAAAACTGGTGGACGGGATTATTTTTAGCATAACCTCAGTATTTTGCTGGAAGGAATGCAAAAGTCTTTACAAAAGGAAAGGACAAATAGCTTTTTATTAAAGTAAAGCCCTGGGTCAATATATATCCAGACAACGCATTGAATAAACAGACACAGCAGTGAACAAACTGAAGGGGCAGTAGCCATGAGGTGTAACTGTGATGTGGGTTTTTCCTTTCCTAAATTAGGCCATAATTGGAAAATATTCCAGATTTTATTGACAATTCGAATGATCAAATCCATATTTGAGGCGAACTGAAATTCCTTTTTAAGATATTTTGAGAAGGGAAACATAGTAAGTAATGCCATTTTTTAAAAGATTGTTTTTTATTTGAAGTATAGTTTTTGTTTATTTTTTTGCCTTATCTAGGGCCACACCCACGGCATATGGAGGTCCCAGGCTAGGGATCTAACAGGAGCTACAGCTGCCGGCCTTCGCCACAGCCACAGCTACGGGGGATCCAAGCCATGTCTGCGACCTACACCACAGCTCACTTCAACACCGGAGCCTTAGCCCACTGAGCAAGGCCAGGGGGATCAAACCCTCAAACTCATGGTTCCTAGTCGGATTCGTTAACCACTGCGCCACGATGGGAACTCCAATTTGAAGTATAGTTTTTTACAAAGTTGTATTAGTTTCAGGTGTACAGCAAAGAGAATCATATACATACCGTGTGTGTGTGTGTGTGTGTGTGTGTGTGTATGTATAACGGCTATTACAGAATATTAAATACAGTTCCCTACTCTGCACAGTAGGTCCTTATTGGCTGTCTATTTTATATATAGTGGTGTGTATATACTAATACCAAATTCCTAATTTATCCCTCCCTCTTTCCCCTTTGGTAACCATAAACTGTTTTTTATGCCTGTGGTTCTAGTTCTGTTTTGTATGTAAGTTCATTGTATCACTTTTTTTTAGTAATGCCATTTTTATAAATTTGAGTTGCAGTGGGTTGTACCTGGGTATATATTCGGGTATATAATTATATCAGTATATTACTTCCTAATACTACATTATTGATACTTTAAAACTAGTTCCATCCTCAGCTTAATTAATTAATGTAAAATACTGAAATGTTTAATTTGCTCTATTACTCCCTGGTTTGACAAAGATTGTCATGATGCAAAAATCCCAAACCAAAGATAATAGCAAGAGCCAATCCATATAAATTAGGTGATATGTGTATCCAAAAGTCAAAAGAAGTCACTTGACATTATTTTATCAGTTTAATTCTATTAAGCCTCCTATTGATTCAAATAAAAGCTCCCATATCATAAATTCATTTCGAGGATTTAAGTTTGATCATAAGAACATGTCTCCAGGGTAGTCTTTGATGTCTGCAAGATATAAAATTGGTGAATGACTCTGTGGGAGTTCAGACAACAGGTTCTCCTGGGACGGTTTTCTTCTTAAGCTTTGTGAATCGACATGAACCTCTGAATTTTGAAGATCCCAGGTTACTTTCTAATTGGAACCTGGTGGCAATCCCTCATTGTAGTTCCATGGTATGAAACATCCTTGAAAGATTCAGAGCTTGAGAATTATTCAGTTCTCTATAAAGAGTGAGCTTTGATCCTCGACTTTTTTTTTCACTTTTTAATCATCCATTCAGAAAGAATCTTATTTATTACATTGAAAGTATAGTCCATCTCATTGAAGAAAATTTTAATTATGATAAAATACACGTAACATAAAATGTACTGTCTTAACCGTTTCTAAGTATATAGTTTGATGGCACTAAGTACATTCACATTGCTGTGCAACCAATCTCCAGAACACTTTTCTTCTTGCAAAATGGAAACTTTGCATCTATTATACAGTAACTTCTCATTCCCTTCTCTCTCCAGACCCTAGTAACCACTGCTATATTTTCTGTCTCTATGAACTCGACTCCAAGTACCTCATATAAGTAGAATCACAAGTATTATCTTTTTATGTCTGTCTCATTTCATTTAGCATCTTATCCCCGAGGTTCTCCCATGTTGTAGCATAAATGGGAATTCTTCCCCTTTTTAAGGCTGAAATATGCTATTATAAGTCTATACCCCAATTTTTTATCTATTCACCTGTTGATTAACACTTGAGTTGCTTTCACTTTTTGGCTATTGTGAATAATGTTGCTGTGAACATGGGTGTACAAATACTTCCTTGATAGTATCTCTCTCTTTCTTTTTTTTTTCTTCTTAGGGCCCTGCCCGCAGCATATGGAAGTTCCCAGACTAGGAGTTGAATCAGAGATGCAGCTGCTGGCCTACACCACAGCCACAGCAACGCCAGATCCAAGCCTCGTCTGTGACCTACACCACAGCTCATGGAAACGCTGGATCCCAGACCCACTGAGCAAGGCCAGGGATCAAACCTGCATCCTCATGGATACTAGTCAGATTCATTTCCATTGCACCACAGTAGGAACTCCCTATAGCATCTCATTTTTTAAACAGAAATTCTGTTCCCTACAAATTGGAGCAGAAACAGCTTCTGAAGCAGTCAATTTAAAATATATACCTAATTCTTTATAAAATATTCTGATTATGAGAGTTCCTATCATGGCTCAGTGGTTAATGAACCCCACTAGTATCCATGAGGATGCAGGTTCAATCCCTGGCCTCGCTCAGGATCCAGCGTTTCTGTGAGTTGTGGTGTAGGTCGAAGACACAGCTCAAATCCTGAGTTGCTGTGGCTGTGGTGTAGGCTGGCAGCTGCAGCTTCGATTTGACCCCTAGCCTGGGAAACCCTATATGCTGCAGATGCGGCCCTAAAAAAAGACAAAAAAAAATTCTAATTGTAATGCATAGATGAACTTATTCCTTGAATTATTGATGTTAAATCCTCTACTACTGTGTGAAGAATTCCCATGTGGTTCACATAATGTATACTGATAGTTACGTTCACTAGCATTTAACTTATGAAGGAGAAAAGTTATGAATTAAATTAAATGGGAGTTCCTGTCGTGGCTCAGTAGAAACGAATCCTACTAGGAACCATGAGGTTGCAGGTTCGATCCCTGGCCTTGCTCAGTGGGTTAAGGATCTGGCATTGCCGTGAGCTGTGGTGTAGGTCACAGACATGACTCGGATCCCGCGTTGCTGTGGCTGTGGTGTAGGCTGGCGGCTACAGCTCCGATTAGACACCTAGCCTGGGAACCTCCGTATGCCGCGGGTGCGGCCCTGGAAAAGGCCAAAAAAAAAAAAAATTAAATTAAATCAACTTAGAGCTCTGATTCTTGAAGCTAAATCAAAACCTACACTTGATTCTACTTTGAGAATCATAGTACACTGGAATAATCTTTGAATAGATTACATATGAGTTTTCATTGAAGTAAAATGGGGATATGTTCTGAGTGTTCTTTTTAAATTTCATTGTAATGACCTAACAACAATTTTCCCCTCATTCACTACCCATTCCCTAATTTAGTCATGCATTCCATGAATCTTTATGGAACCTCTACTATTTTAAACACTCTTCTAAGTGATGGGCATATAGCTATGATTAACATAAACAAGGTCCTAGACCACAATACTTACATTAAATACAAACAATAAACAAATAATTCACCTTTTCCCAAGATATTTTTTTTCAGTTATGAGTAAGTGCTCCAAAGGAAACAAATCAGGGCAATACCATAGTTTGAATTTTACTTGATATGCAATATGGAATTTCTTTTTTTTTTTTGTCTTTTTGCCTTATCTAGAGCCGCACCCGCGGCATATGGAGGCTCCCAGGCTAGGGGTCTAACAGGAGCTGTAGCCGCCGGCCTTCGCAGCAACGCGGGATCCGAGCCGCGTCTGTGACCTTCACCACAGCTCACGGCAACGCCGGATCCTTAACCCACTGAGCAAGGCCAGGGATCGAACCTACAACCTCATGGTTCCTAGTCGGATTCGTTAACCACTGAGTCATGACAGAAACTCCTAATATGGAATTCCTGAGTGGTTCTGAGAAGGAGAGTGACATGTTCTGATCTTGACTCTTAAAAACCACTCTGATTTTTTAATGGACAGGAGAATTTGGGGATCAAGGAATAATGGCAGACTGCTAGGGGCCATTTAGAAAACTGTTACATTAGTCTAGGTAAGGAGTATTGATGATTTGGACTAGAGCACTAACCGTGGAAATGGAGAGAAGTGTGGACACTGAGAATATGTTTTGGAGAAAGCGCTGAAGGAACCTATTGCTTCCCACTCTGTTTCTGCTGCTATATAAACACACAAAGTCACACCATAGATTTATCAATCAGAATTCTTTCAGTCACAGTAGCAAATACGCCAACTCTAACTGGCGTGATTAGGGATCGAATCAGAGCTACAGCTGCCAGCTTACACCACAGCCACAGCAACATCAGATCTGAGCCGTGTCTGCGACCTACACCACAGCTCATGGCAACGCCGGATCCCCAACCCACTGAGCAAGGCCAGGGATCGAACCCGCAACATCATGGTTCCTACTTGAATTTGTTTCTGCTGCACCATGACAGGAACTCTAGAATCTGACAATTCTTAAATGTGTGTTTGGTCGTTTCTGTGTCTCTTGCTTTTAATTAATCCTTTGCCAGATCGTATACTTTATTTCAGTCTTTTTCCTTTTCTTTGTGATTCCTAAGAACTTTTAATATATTAGGGATATTAAACACTTTGGATGATGCGTGGTGAGAATGATTTCTTTTTCACATTTTATCATTTGCTTTAATTTTCTTACCAGTGATGTTAGCATTCAGATATTTTAAATTCTTATATGGTCAAATATAAAAATATCACTTTGAATTCTTTCAAATTTTTTCTTTAGAAACAGTAACTATCACATAAAGATTAAATATATTTACACATATATTCTATCATAAATGGTTTATTTGTTTTTTTATGATATTATGGAATATAAATACAGATAAAAAGTAATACATCATTGTTAGTCAAAGGCAATGACTGTCATTAATTTTAGTATTTATGATTCCAGATACTTTTAATGGTACAATGTACATTGTTTTTTTAACTTGCTCTTTTCACTAAATAATATATATTGTGCATTTTTACATCACTTCATATTTTTCTATAAATTATTTTTGTAACTATGATTTGTATTTCATGAACTTAGTATATTCAGAAAATCTTTTTTTCTTGGACGTTTTCAATCTTGTGCTAGAATAAACAATGTTCTGGGATACCGTGGTAATTAAATCTTCATGGACATTCATAATTATTTCCTTAAAATCTATTTTTAATACAAGTTTGTGTGTCATGTGCATATCGGTTTTAAAGGTTTCCATCAGGGCAATAGACTAGTAATTTTGAAGTTGGACTATGAAGTCAGGCTGCCTCAGTTAGAATTCTGGTTCTGCCCTTCACTATGTCATAAATTCATTGTCATTTCTCTCATTTGTATGTCATCCGTAATAGTATCTCCCTCAGGATTGTTATGAGCTTATGTGAGCTAACATACAAATTTGCCCATGGTAAATAAGTAAATACACTTGCAAGTGTATTTGGTACCTAGTGAGCAATCAATAGAAGATTTTATCATTATGTATTGCCAAATTGTTCTTGTAAAGGTTGTGACTGTTTACAATTTTAATATTACATTTAAAACATTCCTGCTTTTATAGGGTCGTTCCATTAAAAATTTTTATTTTATAATTAGTTGTACATTTTAATTTGCATCTACTTTGCTTTCTAGCAAGATTAAACTTAATTCATATATTAGTAGCTAATGTGGATTTTTTATATCTGAAATACTTGCTTAAACATTTTCCAAAATTTTTATGGAGATGTTTGTTTCTTATTGACTTTTAAAATGCATTGATAGTAATACTACAATTATTTCCTGTCAGTTGTTTGCCTTTTAATTTGTATACATGTCACAACTAATTTTTATGTAGTCAAATATACACATTTGGAGTGGTAGAAATTTTGATACAATACTTCTTTTATAATGAGACTTTCTAAGATTACTAACCTGTTCCCTAAAGTACCAGAAATTCATAGATATTATAGGAATTAAATACAAAGTTTACAAATCCAAGGTAATAAAGCAAAACTCGGATTTAGAATTAATTTTTTCCCCTTTTTTGGCCGCCCTGCAGCATATGGATTTCCTGGGCCACTGATCAGATTCCAGCTGGAGCTGCAACCTAATCCACAACTGCAGCAAAGTCAGATCTTTAATCCACTGTGCTGGGCCAGGGGATCGAATCTGCATCCCAGCACTCCCAAGATGGTGCTGATCCCGTTGCACAATAGCGGGAACTCCTAGAATTAATTTTTTAATGAAAGAATATTTCATAATGCATTTTGAGTAGAATGTGTATGTGAGAGAGAGATGAGACCCCTGGGTACTTCTTGAAATGATTTGGGGACCACCCCAGTTAGCCCTATGAATAAAAGACTTGGAGAAGTTTTACATAACAATATAGGCACTTCACCAAAGCCAACAACTGTTTTACTTGTAAAGATCTGCAAGTGGAAATCCAGCCCCTTCCCTAGGAAGACAAGACTTGATTTTATTGGAGACAGAATAAAGTCCAATCCTCTCCTCACTGGTACGTACCAACTCAGCCTGGAGTTACGAAAATCTCTATTTCTCCCTTATTGTCTTTAGGTATTTTTCCCCTGCATTTTACTACCCACGAGATGAGTCTAGGAGGGTAAATTAAAACTTGTTTGTTTCATGTCTCGTGGGTCTCTATTTCCAATATAAAATCCCACTCAGTTGGAGGGATTAGAAAATATGTCTTTAGTGCAGTCCAAAAAAAAAAAGAAGAAGACATTTCTAAAGCCAAGATTAAAGGAAGTTTTACAACTGTATTTATCTTAAAAAATTGATGGTTCCATTATTTACATGTTGTCTTCAGTTCATCTGGTGTGTATTAGGGTTCATGGAAAAATAAAATTCTCCCTTATAATTTACTTTCAAATGATTGGCTAATTTCTCCAGTTCCATTAACTTAAAATTTATCATTTCAGCATGCCTTTAGAATATGATATTTATAATATTTAAATTCATACATAAATGGATCTGTATACTACTAGGCCAATAGAAATACCGTTTTTATTGTCATGGGTTTATAGTACATTTTACTCTCTGAGAAGATACTAAATCCTTTCTGACTCTTGTTTCTTTAACATTTTTTTGGCTGAATTCTCCTCTTTATCTTTACCTAAGAAATATAGGATTTCTTAGAGAAAAAAAGAGGAAAAAAATTAAAGACTACTCCAGATGGGTTTTTTCCTAACTTTTGAAAATTTATACATATATTAGGTGAATATCGCTATGTTTATAGCATTTTCCCACCTGCAAATGTTATATGTGTATAATTAATATTTTATGTTCCTAAAAAATAGTCATACTATATATACTGTATCTATCTATCTAGATGCACATATGTATACCAAGTTTTTGCATATATAGTAGACAATATCTAAGTATAAAATAGTTATGTATTATTGGGTATTTAATATTTTAAAATTTGGGGAGTTCCTGTCGAGGCTTAGCAGAAACAAATCTGACTAGTATCCATGAGGATGCAAGTTCGATCCCTGGCCTTGCTCAGTGGGTTAAGGATCCGGCGTTGCCGTGAGCCGTGGTGTAGGTCACAGATGCAGCTCTGATCTGGCGTTGCTGTGGCTGTGGTGTAGGCCAGCAGCTACAGCTGTGATTCCAGCCTTAGCCTGGGAACCCCCATATGCTGTGGGTGTGGCCTTAAAAAGACAAAAAAAAAAATAAAATTTGAATTGCAAATACAAGATTTCCTTCACATATTCTTTCGAGGAATTGCTGATCATTAGCAATGCTACTAATTCTCAGACATTTATTTTTATCTGGATATCTTAGAAAATTGTCCTGGTTTAAGCAGTTCATCACTATCAGATTTCTAGATAGATAATCATACCATCTACAGATATGTGATGTTATTCCTTCCTTTTCCAATAGAAATTACTTTTCTTTTGTATCTCACTCACTTATCAGGCACTTACAGTGTAAACAACTAGAGTAAAAATTATTTCATCTTAAACTTTTTCTGTTTTCTCTACTTCCAGACATTTCTCAACTACATGGTAAAATAGAAGTTTTCTACGATTTTGTCCCCAAAGAACACCAGTTTTGACAGATCAATTTAAAAGATCAGTAAGCTCTGGGGCTCTAGTGTGCTGCATAGTGACTCTAGGTAATAATACATCCTTAAAAACATTTTTCTTATAAATATCTTTAACACTTCTTCTGCATTGCAGATTGGCCATCTCATCCATTCACTGATACAACACTTATCTCAATGTAGCAAGCAAGTAGCATTCTTAGAATTTTCTTTTTTTTAGGGCCACACTTGCTGCGTATGAAAGTTCCCAGGCTAGGGGAGGAATCGGAGCTACAGCTGCTGGCCTATGCCACAGCTCATAGCAATGCAGGATGCAGGATCTGAGCAGCGTCTGCAATCTACACCACAGCTCTCGGCGATGCTGGATCCTCGACCCATGAAGATGCGGGTTCAAGACCAGGGATTGAACCCGCATCCTCGTGGATACTAGTCGGGTTTGTTAACTGCTGAGACACAAATGGAACTCCAGGAATTTTTTTTTTTTTAACCAGTGTTCTTATAACACTTCTCTAAATGCGTACAGAATGTACTTAAAATTTTCTGAGAATAGAGCTTAGGTGTTCTCACCATACATACACGCAGACAGGTTACCATGTGACATGATAGATGTGTTAATTAACCTGACCATGGTAGTCATTTCACAAAGTGTAAGTATGACAAATCATCAGTTTGTACACTTTAAATGTGTACAATTTTATTTGTCAATTATACCTCGATAAAATTTATTTTGTTAAAGAAAAAAGTGTTTTCTAAAAATCTGAAATAGGAGTTCACTGATTAAACTGAAAAACTATTAGTCAGTACTTTCTATGATCACTGTTTAAGTACATCATATGTCTGATTGCCTTAATCTTCACAACTCTATAAATCAGGTATTATAGTCTCAGTTATGCAGATTGGGACATCATATTTTAGACAGTTATAAAAATTATTCAAGTACTGTATTTTAAAGTGATTCCTGACTTTTAGATTCCTGCTCTTAAGTAATATTCTATAATCTTCCCTTTGGGGGTTTTATAGACATAAATTATATCCTCTACCTCCTTTGACTTGTTATTATAATAAATTAGAGTAACAAATTTTCCTTTAAATTTTTTTATTTCAGTTCCTATAGTCAGACAGAATTACTTTCCCTGAGTGTTGGATTCAACTTGGTGGCACTTATACATTAAATTACGTACATATCTGTTGCCTCTGTACTTTGTTTTGTTCAATTTTATAAACAAAAATTAATACAGTTCATATTTATGATCTCAGCTTTCCTACCTCCATTTCTCTGGCCACACTCCAATCTGCCATTCCTACCACATCATTCAATTAAACCACATGTATCACTTTCATGCTTTCTATCAAATTTTATGATCAGTTCTCAACCCTTATTCACTGTCTTTTCGGCAACCTCTGAGGCAGCAAACCAGTACCTTATCTTGAAACTTTCTTCACTTAGCTTCTGGAACAAATCGCTGCCAGATTTTCTTTATCCCTCACAGTTTGCCTCTTTCAATTGTCTTTCCTGGGTCATTTTCCTCTTCCCCTATCTCCACATGTTCAACTTTTCTAAGACTCAGTGCTTGGACTCTTATTTTCTTAGACGGCACTCTCCCTCTCTCTAAATGATCTTATCCTGTGTTGTGGCTTTAAATGTCATCTATACTCTAGTGATATCTGTGTAGGAAAAACTCATTTCTCTTCCCGTGTTGCTCCTTTATTCTCATCCTACTACCACACTCACAACATTTCTGACATCAGATGTTTGGGATTTTTTTTTTCCCCCATATTGAATAGTTCTGCAACCCCAGCTGGTTGTCCTACAATTTAACTCAATTCTGCAACATCTACCTGGAGACAGCATCAAACCCCAGGGGTTAAGGGCTCAGTTCTACACGACAGCCCCTCCCCGATATCAAATGCCATTAAGGGCTCAGTTCCACAAGACCACCCTTCCCCCTCCTTCAATTCAAATGCCAGTTGCAAATCCAAGTTTTTACCCTATGCCGACCAATTGGCTATGAATCGGAGGTTCCTAGGACCCCTCTCCTCAGGTGTGATTAATTTGTTAGAGTGGCTCACAGAACTCTTTACTTACTGTTTACAGTTTACTTACTGTTTATCAGTCTATTATAAAAAGATATGATAGGATGCAGATGAAGAGCCAGAAGGAAGAGGTGCCTAGAGAAAGATATGTGGGGAGGGACATGGGGCCCCCAGCCTTCTCCAGGGGCACCACTCTCCCCACCTCCATGTGCTCGCCAGCTCAGAAGCTCTCCAAACCCTATATTAGTTCTGTTTTCAGCCCTCTCGCCTGTCCAGAGAATCAAGGGTAGGGCTGCAGATTCCATGCTTCTAACCACAGCTTGGTCTCTCTGTTGACCAGACTGCATCCAGGAGCCCACCCAGACTCACTGCTTTGGAGCAAAAGATATTGCTGCCTGGAAATCCTAAGGGATTGAGAACTCTATTCAAAAAGGGCTCCTAGTGCTTTAAGGACATTGCACGTAGGAAATCAAAAGAGTTTTGGGAACCCTGTGCTGGGAATCAGGGACAGAGACCAATATAAATATTTGTTATTATTTCACAATTTTCAAATGTTTCCAGTCTTGATTTATCTATTGAACTCTAGACCTGTTTTTTTCCGACTAAGTTTTTGATTCCTCTATATGGATATTAGGAAAATTCAAAATTGGTATAATCAAAATGCAACTTAGGACAGTTGTCAGTTTTAGTAATTAAAAATAAGAAAAATGTGTTTCATATTCCTTCATTTCTGTTGTTTCCAACCCTCTTCCATATCTTCTGTCTGGTATCATATTCTTTCAGCCAGAAAATTTTCCTTTAACATCTTGTATGTCAGACATTCAGAAGTTTTATATTTCATCTTCATGTTTTTCTTTTTATGCCACACCTGTGGCATAAGGAAGTTCCCAGGCTAGATATCGAATCAGAGCTGCAGATGAGGGCTACACCAGAGCCACAGCAACACTGAATCCTTAACCCACTGAGCAAGGCCTGCATCCTCACAGAGGCAATGTTGGATCCTTAACCCACTGAGCCACAAGGAGAATTCCTCATGTCATTTTTGGAGGTTATTTTATTTATATCTTATTCTGGATTGCCATTTTTTTAAACTTTTTTAATACTGTAAAAATGTCATACCATCGAACTTTTATTTATTTAATTTTTTTTTTTTTTGGCCACACTTGCAGCATGCAGAAGTTCCTGCCCCAGGGATTGAACCTGAGTCACAGCAGTAACAATGCAGAATCCTTAACCCTTAATAGCTAGGCTGCCAGGGAACTCCACTCCATTGTCTTTTGAATGCCTAATTTCTATCATTGTTCTTATTGTTGTTCTGTATATAATTTGTTTCCCACCACCCTCTGGGTACTGTGCAGATTTTGTATTTATCTTTGTTAACATTTTACTATTTATTTGTCTGTCTGATATTTACTCTGCTTGGGTTTCTTTGAGCTTCTTGGATTTAGGGTTTGATGTATCTCATTATTTGGGGAAAATTTGGGTCATTGTCTCTTCAAATATTTCTACTTTTTCCTTTTAGGATTTCAATTACATATGTATTATTAAATATTATCCAACTGCTCTTGAATCACCTGTTTGATTTCCACTCCTTTTCTCTTTATGTTTCAGTTCGAATATTAAAAATAATGTGTGGAGTCCCCCTTGTGCTCAACAGTAACAAACTGACTAGTATCCATGAGGATGTGGGTATGTCCCTGACTTGTTCAGTGTCTTGAGGTTCTGGCGTTGTTGTGAGCTATTGTGTAGGTCACAGACTTGGCTCAGATCTGGCATTGCTATGGCTGTGGTGTAGGCTGGCAGCTGTAGCTCCAATTTGACTCCTGGCCTGGGAACCTCTGTATGACATGGGTGTGGCCCTAAAAAGAAAAAAAAAATTCTTCTGGTGCGTGTATTTATTTATAACACTTTCATTTAACTCTTTATCATTTCTCAACTTAAATTTCTCACGTGTTCTGTGCTTTCTGTGGTTTCCACTAAGCCTCTAACATATTAATCATAGTCATTTCAAAATTCTCTGATTGATAATTCCAGATCTGATTCATCTCTGAGTCTAGTTATAGTGATTGCTTTAGTTCTTGACAAGCGGGTTGTTTTTTCCCTGCTCTGTTTTGTGTCTTATAATCTTACATTGAATTCTGAACATGGTATAGAGACACTTAGGTAAATTATATCTATCCCTGACAACAAGCATGCCTCTTTATCTGCCATGCTGTTTGTATGGATGTTTGACTTATTTTCATTAGAAGTTGAAATATCTTGGGGTTTTGTTGTTGCTGTCATTACCTTTAGCATGTGACCGGTTCAAAGTTCTTTAACATTGGTCCTCTGTTGCCTTGTAGGTAGGGTGGGGGCTGAAAGACCAGAGGGTTTTTGTCAGTATCTCTCCCCTGCCCTCAGTTTTCAACTATCTGTACATGCCTGAACCACACGTAGGGCTCCTCCCAAGTGCCTTCACTTCTCCCAGCAGTAGATACATCTTGCTTCTTACGCAGTACTAGGCTCATGGTGGGAGCAGGTGCGTCCTGGTCCGCTCTTAAGATCCCTTGGTTTTCTTGCCTATCCTGTCCATGGCAGAAAATCTTGGCCTTTATTTGTAGTCGATTTTGAGAGGGAGAGAGTATACTGTCATTCCACCAAAGGTGGCAGACCTTTGCTTATTCTAGAGATAATTTCTTGCCCTTTGTCCAGAGATAGATGATTTATTTATTTATTTATTTATTTGCCACAACAATGCCAGATCCGAGGTACATCTGTGACCTACACTGCTGCTCACCGAAAGGCCGGATACCTGGCCCATTGAACAAGGCCAGGGATCAAACCTGCATCCTTATGGATAGTAGTTGGATTCATTTCTGCTGCGCCACAACAGGAACTCCCATCTTACATCTTTTTTTTTAAGCAGCAATGCTTTTTCTAAGCATTTCTCTAGAAGGATACCAGTGTGTCTTACAGTTGGAAAGGTCTCTGATTTCTCCCCAAGAGGTAGGAAGACTGCTTCTATCCAATTCCCTAGCAGTAATCATTCTTTTTTAAGCCCTGAGTCAGAAAAGTTGGTCTTGTCTTCCAGAAGAAGTCCATGGGTTTGCTTGGGATGAGAGTGCTATACAAACTGTTCAAAGATGTCCTCTGTATATTGGTTCTGTGTTGTTTATTTTTCTACAGCAGGCTGGTACCATTAACTCAAAAGCTTGCTGGGGCCAAACTCAAATTTTTAAATGCACACTTGCTCAAAAATATAGTTGAAATCAGCGATTCTTAGTGACTTGGAGCATGCCTGCTTTTCATCCTCCAAACATGGTGCCCAAATCTGTTAGCCATAAATAAGACAAACCCTAGGATAATAAAAGACCCCGAAGCACTGCTGCTCTTTGGAATTCTTTAACCCAGAGGCCCTCCCTGCCCCTCCCCCCACTGAACTGCTGAGTGACATTGTCCAGACACATAATAAGCTCCCTCACCAGTGTCTCCTTCTCTTAAGAATTCTCTTGTCCTTTCCCCTCAAGGAGGAGCCAGTGGAGCCCTGGGCCACTGTCTCTAAATGCTTTCATGCTGTGAGGGACTCCCCCAACCATCCCACACCCAAATAAAGCTCATTGTTTTTGAGTCACTTTGCGATCATGTATTTTTCCTTAACCAGCTCCCAAATATGTGAAATCATTAAAAGTGGCTACAAGGACCAGATGCTTTTTGGTGATGATCAAGGAATTCATATAGTGTCTGACCAGTCAGGAAAACAATCTATTGGTAAATCCATCCTGGACGCCTTGAGTGGTTGAGATTTCAAATTTGGACTGCCTCCATGTTAGTTTGGCTTGGCATTTGCTCTGTGCTGTATTGAGCTCTGCTTTTTTCTTTTTTTTTCATGATCATTCCCTTTTGTTTTATTAGCCTGGCCAAGCAGTAGCACCAGTGTTTGAGTGAACCCATTCCTTTAAGAACTAATTTTTGGGAACTGAACACGAAGCTGCCAGGGAAAGTCATCAGCCCACTCGTTAGGCTGGTGCTAAACTTTGTAACACCTGGAACATAAATAGACAAAGGGGAGCATTGCGTGCCTCTTGACCAAAGATGGGCTACTGATGACCCTTTAACAAGCAACAGTGGCTCCAGAGTGATTTGGAGGACTCTGAGACTAAAGGCTGTCCTCATCTCTGGGCAATTGGTAGATGTGGGCAATAAGGCACACATATGAGGCTGGGGCCAGTCTCCTAAGTACAGCTGAAAGAGTAGCCTTTGCAAGCAGCTAACGTGCCTCTGATACTCAGTTATGTTGTTGTGATGGCATCATTGCAGCTTCCCTTCAG
This sequence comes from Catagonus wagneri, assembly GCA_004024745.2. Classification (NCBI taxonomy): domain Eukaryota; kingdom Metazoa; phylum Chordata; class Mammalia; order Artiodactyla; family Tayassuidae; genus Catagonus; species Catagonus wagneri. The sequence continues at coordinate 13,821,389 of PVHT021183556.1, read as the reverse complement.
AGGAATACTGAGACCCCAGTCCCTGGGCCGAGCTAGGAAGAGTGTAACTTTAAGGGAATAAAGGCAAGGGAACTTATGTCCTTGTCCATCCCAGGACTCCAAAGAGGTAGCTGTCCTGCTGAACAGATGCTCCAGACCATAAGCCGTGTCCTGGCTCTTATTTGTGACAGCTTCTTACAAGGAGGCTATGGAGAGAGGAGGTAAAAGCCACAATCTTGAGGGAGGTGATCCAGAGTGGAAGGACTCTAGGAAGGCGGCCTGGCTCTCTAGATGAAAAGGGAGCACAGTGTCACCCCAACAGTGACTGGAGTAATTGACCCTCTGCTTTGCCAGGAACCACCCACAGAGTAATAATGGTAGAAAATACTAAAGTAAAAGGCCAAGGAGGAGGAGGAAGTTCTCAACTGGGGGAAAAAACAGCTTCTCACTTACCCTGGATCCCAATCTCTCCTTAAGAAGCTAACCCAGGAAACAAATTAAAAGGGGGGTTATTTGTCACATTGAAAATGTCTTGTGGGAAATGGGCTTCAGCTAACAGGAGCTGAATTTAAACAATTGGCTACTATAGTTTAGAGTGAAAAAAAAAAAAAGTGTTCCTAATAAAGGATCTTGATCCACAGAGCAAGCTTTGGACCCTGGTATAGTATACCTTGCTGATGTGGATTTTTAAGCCCTGGAAAGCTGTTCGGCCTACATTAGGTCTCATATTGGCCTGGGAAGACTGTCAGTGGAAAATGTTAGCTGAATCCAAATATCCCCTCCACCAATTAGGGATTTTGGAGTAAGCTTATCAGGCAACAGATGGTGTGGTAACATGATGACTTGGCAAGTCCAGAGGAGGCAGAAATGAGTACTGAGCTTACCCCGGTGTTTCTCAGAGGGGCTTCTGAAAAACAGAACTTCTCTTTATCGGCCATCATGGCCAGTAAGTCACCTAAGAGGCCAGAGATGCCCTGGATTTTAAAATGTTCTGATAGTCGTGTCCCAGGAGTTAACCACACATATTAACCAAATGACCCAAGAACTGGAACTCATGGCTGAATCTCATCATCCTTTAGGGTCTACGGTGTTAAATGACCTCAGAGTCCTGCCTTACTTATTGGCTGATGAAGGGAGGGGTGGACTGTGCACTGACATATCTTTCTGTAGATAACACCAAGTTTTACAGATCACCGGAGACTTTTACCAAAGACCCATAATGTTTCTCTATGACTAAATGATTACAAATTTTATATACTTAAATGTGACATTAAGAAAACATACTATCTGATTAAAAAATGAGCAAAAGATACCAACAAAAGAAGGCATAGATAGATAGATAGATAGATAGATAGATAGATATACATATATAGCAAATAAACATATGAAGAGGTATTCAATATCATATATCCTTATGGTGTTGCACATTAAAACAGCAATTAAATACAACTATCCACCTATGACCAAAATCTAAAACACTGATGATACCAAATGCCAGTGAGGATGTGGAGCAGTGGGAATTCTCATTCATTGCAGCTGGGAATAAAAAACGATGCAGCTGCTCTGGAAGACGGTGCGGTAGTTTCTTAAAAACTAAACATATTCTTAACCATACGAACCAACAATTTTGGTTCTTGGCATTTACCCAAATGAATTCAAACATATGTCCACTAAAAAAATGCACATGAAGGTATTTATAGCAACTCTGTGCATCGTTGCATAACTTGATAGCAACCAAGATGTTCTTTAGTAGGAAAATGGATAAACTAGGGTATATAAAGACAGTGGAATCTATTATAGCACCAAACAGAAATAAGCTATTAAATCCTAACAAGACAGGGAGGAAACTTAAGTGCATATTCCTAAGAGAAAGAAGCCAAGCTAAAAAAGCCACATATTTTATGATTCCAACTACATGATACTCTGGAAAAGGCAAAAGTATGGAGACTTTCAGAAGACCGGGAATAACTGATGATGGTTAGAAGGAAGGGCGGGAGGAACAGGCACAGCAGGAGGGAACTTCAGGGCAGTGAAGCCCTTCCGTCTCTTACTGCATTGATGGATGTATGCCATTATGCATTTGTTCAAACCCAAAGAATGTGCAACACCAACAGTGACCCCTGATATAAACTAGAGACTTCGGGTGATAACGATGTGTTCATCGCTTGTAACAGATGCGTCCCTGTGGTGCAGAATGCTGTGTGGTGGGAGTACAGGGTGAAAGAGGAACTCTCCAGAGCTTCTGTTTAGATGCGTGGCAACCTCAAATTGCTCTAAAAACTAAAGTTTATTTAAAAAAAATACTGTACAGTTAATTTTCAAAGTACTTTCTCAAAACACTTTTGGTGGGGAAGTTTCCCACTAGTACCCATGAGGATATGGGCCTGACTAGTATCTGTGAGGATACAGGTTCAATCCCAGGCCTCGCTCAATGGGTTAAAGGATCCGGCGTTGCCATGAGCTGTACTGTAGGTAGCAGATGTGGCTGTGGCATAGGCCAGCAGCTGTAGCTCCTATTCAGCTGTTAGCTTGGGAACTGCCATATGCCGCAGGTGTAGCCCTATTAAAAAAAAAAAAAAAAAAAACGCTTTTGGTGGGCTTGTTTTTTGTGTATTTTTTAAATTAATTACTTCTTAACTAACTGCTAAAAAGAGCTCAAAATGGAAAAAAAATTACCATTGTGTTTTTGGCAAAAGAGTTCTTCTTGGAGTTCCTGCTGTGGCAGTGGTTTAAGAATCCTACCATGGAGTTCCCATCGTGGCGCAATGGTTAACGAATTCGACTAGGAACCATGAGGTTGCGGGTTCGATCCCTGGCCTTGCTCAGTGGGTTCAGGATCCAGCGTTGCCGTGAGCTGTGTGGTGTAGGTTGCAGACGTGGCTCAGGTCCTGCGTTGCTGTGGTTGTGGCATAGGCCAGCAGCTGCAGCTCCGATTAGACGCCTAGCCTGGGAACCTCCACATGCTGCAAGTGCGGCCCTAAAAAATAACAAAAAGACCAAAAACAAACAAACAAAAAACAAAGAATCCTACCACAATGGTGGCTTGGGTAACTGCAGAGGTGTAGGTTTGATCCCCTGCCCAGTGCAGTGGGTTAAAGGATCTGGCATTGCCACAGCTGTAGCTTAGGTCACAATTGCAACTGGAGTTCAGTCCTTGGCCTGGGGAACTTCTATATGCAGCAGGTGTGCAGCTATAAAAAAATTTTTTTTTTCCTCTGCTAAACCCTAGGTAACATATGGGTCTTACAATCTGGACATGTAAGAAATTATCCATTCCAAATTTCACCTGCACATCCTTCCCAATTCCTAGAATTCTTTCTTATAAATTAAGATTCACTTTATTTCTCTTCTTTGGGGGGGTGGGGCACCTGTGGCATGTGGAATTTCACCGGCCAGGGATCAAACCTGTGTCACGGTAGTAACCCAAGCTGCTACAGTGACAATGCCAGATCCTTAACCCTCTTCACTGCAAGAGAACTCCTGCTTTGCCTCTTTTAATTACATATTCTGATTCATTATTGCTGCTATATAGGATCATTATTAATTTTGGTTTATTGACTCTTTTGAAATATCTTATTTCCTATAGTTCATCAGTTCACATAGATTTTTAAATTTTGTTTTCAAATTTGTGAATATCACACACCCAAAGAGAAAATAAAGACTAAATGTCCAGTACAATAAATGAAATACATATCTATACAACCATCACATAAGTTTAAAAAAAATGTAAAGAATATTAACAAAATCCCAGAAAATTGTCTTTTTCTTCTTCGTATTTTTTTTTAGGGCTGCACCTTCAGCATATGAAGGTTCCCAGGCTAGGGGTTGAATCAAGGCCGCAGGTGCTAGCCATAGCCACAGCCACAGTGACGCCAGATCCAAGCCGCATCTGCAACCTACACCACAGCTCATGGCAGTGCTGGATACTTAACCCACTCACTGAATGAGGCCAGGGATCGAACCTGCATCCTCATAGATACTAGCTGGGTTTGTTACTGCTGAGCCACAACAGGAACTCCCAGAAAGTCTTCTTATGTGATTCTTCTAGGTTTTCCATGTAGAAAATAAAATTGTCTTTTCATAATAAAAATTTTGATTCTTCATTTCTAATTATTTTATTCTTTCTTGTTTTGCTGAGATGCATTGACTCATAGTATTATAACGATTATTTCTCAGGCAGAACCACATTTAAGTTATATACACTCCAAATAGAAATTTTGAGATACTAGATTTCCCCAGACAGGCACTGGCTAGTGACATCTTTCTCATTGTATCTATAGAACCCCTTTTAGTATCTTGGATAAGTGGTGACCTTTTTCTGTTTTCCCACCGAATGGACACTTTTCATTTATTATATCATTTTTCATGTTTTGGTCAATAAACGTGAATGGAGCAATTCATAAATGGACTTACTCATCAAAAAGCTTATGCTGTAGCTGGTGAGATAAAACATACACACATAAAACAAAATTTTTTTCTCGTGAATATTTAACAGCGATGTAAGAATTAAATAATTATGTCGGCAATCAATGTGTTAAGATATCTGGTGAGGCAGTATATGGAGAGAGAGTTGATTTATAGCTAAACTAGAAATGCCGGATCGTTATCTCTGGGGACATTGGATGTCTGGTATTACTTTTAGCCAAGATAATGGCCGTGGTATTTATGATGTGCTGCTTAAGTTCAGAAACTCCCCTGGTGACCTCCAGGTCAGTTTCTTTCCTGAAGGTCTGCAAGAAGCCTAACGGGTTTGATAATCTGCCTTGATTATGTAAAGAGCCACTGAGAGCTTCTGGTGGGCAGTGGGGGGGTGAAATCTTCTGGTTCAAGCAAGAGGCTCATTCTGTTTGCCTGGTACTCGAGAAAGGGTTCTGGGGGTTTTGGGCTGTGTGACATATCTTGGACCTGTGATGCCTCCCTCATTCTTTTTGTCCCGCTGTCCAGTATACTTTACCTTTGAATAAAAGTCACACAGGGAGTTCCCGTCGTGGCACAGTAGTTAACGAATCCGATTGGGAACCATGCGGTTCTGGGTTCGATCCCTGGCCTTGCTCAGTGGGTTAAGGATCCGGCGTTGCCATGAGCTGTGGTGTAGGTCACAGACGCGGCTCAGATCCCGCGTTGCTGCGGCTGTGGCATAGGCCAGGGACTACAGCTCCGATTCAGCCTCTAGCCTGGGAACCTCCATCTGCCGTGGGTGCGGCCCTAAAAAAAAAAAAAGTCACACAAGAGTACACTCTGTAGAGTTCGGTGGCATACACAAACTGGAGAACACCGTACAGTTAGCTACCTAGGTGGGACATCTGAAACTACCTGCCCCTGTGCTGTAATTTAGATAGTATAGGACATGGTGGAAGATAGTATGGGGGAAAAAAGAATGTATGTGTATATATATATGTGTGTGTGTGTGTGTGTATGTATGTGTGTGTGTATATATATTCATATATATGTATGACTGGGTCATTTTGCTATACAGGAGAAACTGAAGGAACATTGTAAATCAACTATACTGTAATAAGGTTTTTTAAAGGCTGAGGCATTGTTTAGGAAAAGGAAAAATGAGGTAAGGGGTAGGGAATGAAAACATTGTTTAACACATGGTCTCTCCCTGCCTGCTCCTAGGTTGAGGTCACAAAAATCTTCCTTCCACTGATGAGCAGAAAAGCATTTGTAGATCCAGGGTCTGAGGAGGTTGCTAAATGGATAACACAGGAGATTCAAGCTGAAGGGACATCAGTCAAGAAGAGGTGCCTTTCTAGTGAATATCACAAAAAAGAAACAAACTCACAGATCTAGAGAACAAATGAGTGGTTACCAGTTGCGGGGTGGGAGGCAGTATAAGAGTAGCGGAGAGCAGGAGCTACAAACTATTGGCTGAAAGAGAGGCTCAAGGATGTATCAGGAATATAGCCAATAATTTGTAATAACTGTAAATGGAAAACGACCTTTAAAAATGTATAAAAAATTTTTAAAAAGTGGTGCCTTTCTGCTTTCTTTTTATTCCAACTAAAGTGACTGAAAAGCACAGTGAAGCTGCCAGAGCTACTGTGTCAGGACCTGTGATTGTAAAGGCGGAGGAATGGAGTTAAGTTACCTTTTTTAAAAAAAAAAATTTTTTTAGGGATACAGAGGTTTCCAGGCTAGGAGTCAAATAGGAGCTGCAGCTTCCTGTCTACACCACAGCAAAGCCAGGTCTGATGTGTCTGCAACCTACACCACAACTCACGGCAACACGGGATCCTTAACCCACTGAGCAGGGCCAGGCATCAAACCTGCATCCTCATGGATACTAGTCAGGTTCGTTCCAATGAGCCACATCGGGAACTCCAAGTGACATTTCCGATATAGCTGGCAGCTCTTCTCTGAATTGCTTTTGAAATGGAAATTGCCTTTGGAAGATTAGAAGTGACATTCTGTGCAGTTTTACTGAGGATCCTACACTGGCTTGCAGCTTTCTCAGAGATGTGTTTAGAGGGGAAATGCCCACTCTGTTAAGCTGCGTAAAGACAAGAGTGATATTGCCTGTCTCCTCTCTTCCATGTTAAGTGGAATACTCAGAAGCTATTCAAATGCTGGCAATGCTAGTCGCTTTAGATTGACTGTATGATGATCCATAACCCATCACTGTGACTCTGACTCAGGTGATGACCGATGCTCAGATAAAGGGAGCTATAACTTTGTAGACTCCTGGGGTGCCTACCTTACTGGGGAGATGAGGATGTGTGGAAAGTGGCCCTAGATCTCCTTCCTCACCTCTCCTAAATGGGATTTAGTGATCGGAAAAAAAATTAGGGTTACTTAGAAGAAAAGGAGCAATAGGAATGTAATAGATGGGAGAGAAAAAAAACCTTGGAGAATTGAACCAGGCAGAAATGTCTTAGAGTTGATTAAAAATGGCATCAAAAAGGAAGAGATAAATGAAGCAGTCAGTAAATGTTAATGAATCACTATAAAAGATGACAAAACTCCAACACCAACTCCTCAGATTATAAAATGATAGTCACTCAATTTATCCTAGTCTTGATGGATGAAAAATCTACTTATTACACAAAACCAAAGTCAAAAATCTCTTCAGAGCCTGTGTAAGAAGGGCAAAGCCAAGAGAGGATTATGGCTTTGAATGATGGGAGAGCCCAAGCCTCAAAAAAAATCCTGCCAGGGACACATGGCCGTTAGTATTGGTCTAGCTCCAGTGGCCTCTAGGTGGTAAGAAAAGCTATTACGATTGCTGGACATTGGTACCTAAACCTGCTCATGAAGTCTTTAAGGGCAGTGTAATCATATTAGGAGAGTATAGTGGCATAAGTGTAGAAAGCTTACAAGTGAAAGTATGGTTCAAAGTGGGGGCTGACAAATACAAATTGTGCATGTTGCTGCCTCCCTCTTACCCAGAATGTATCATTGAAATGGATGTGATGTCTGAATGGGGACTCTTCCTTCATCCATATCATTGGGAAAGGGATGTTATGCAAGTCTGTCCCGTTCCTCCACTGTAATTAGGCATGCTAGATGGGAAAACTTGAGAATTACCGGAGCCCACTCAAGTGGTTCATTTAAAACAGACTGGAAAACTTACGGTTTCCAAATGAGACAAGTTGGAGGGTGGGGGGATGCACTGAGGGTTTGGGATGGAAATGCTATAAAATCTGGTTGGGGTGATTTTTGTACATCTATAATTGTAATAAAATTCATTAAGGAATTTTAAAAAAAGGAAAATAAAACAATGTAGGATACTCTGGAGAGCAATTTTGGCTTTCAGTACAGATCTGTGATATGCAGCCAGATTAGTGACCACAAATGCCTTATTTCCTAGTTCTATAGGAAAAGCTGGTCGGTCTTGGAGGTGAGCTGTACATGGTAAGATAACTGAATGAGGAAGTGGGTGCTGATTGTGGAAATTTCTATCACTTGCAGTTCTGCTGAATGGAGCTTCTGGCAGAAGTCTGTTACTGCCACCCAGCGGCAATAGCAAGGATTTTGGGACTAGGACTGGTGGACAGGTAATGTAATTTGTAAAAGGGGGGCTTAGGTGACTGGAAAATAAAAGGAACATTGAGCTAGGGTGCTTTATTATGGAGAACCTTATGGGCTTGAAAGAGGAAATTAAAGTGGGACGTATTATTGTATGTCAAAACTTCCCTTCCTATTTCTAAGGTGATTTGAGCCAAAAAGTAAATGCCCCATTGGCGCTTTGAGAGTAGATTTCTGGATGCAGGGGATCAGAGTCTGGAGAGACATTCAAGCAATACAATGGTGGGTAGGAAAATAGGTATCCAGTTACCCCACTCAGAAATTAAAAGGAGACCAAAAAATGTTATGTTTGTCAACAGGAACATAAGAGACTGCATATAGCCACCGGCCTCAGACTAAGGTGATGTGGGCCCGTCTGTATCTGGCAGGTAAGTTTATGACTCTTTGGCGGATACCAATGGGTTTTCACTGTGATAGATACTCATTCTGGGTCTGGATCTGCATATCGGATTGCTGAAGCAAATGCCCCTAACACAACAGAGGCTAGAGCAGAAAATATAGTTGCACTGTGGACTTCTTGCTTATACATCGCCTAAGAAAAGAACCAATTTTATTGCAGGTGTCCTGCAATGTGAACTAAAAAGCATTAAATAAAGTTCACCCCAACAAAGTAGTAGGCACACTAAAAATTGGAATGAGCGGTTGAAACACTTGCTTCCTATGTTGGGAATGAGGAGATGGCTGCCGTGATTGGATAAATGGGTGTTTAAATCTAATATGCGTAGAAGTGAATCTTCTTATCACCCAATTGAGATTTCTTTTTTTAAATTTATTTTTTAATTGAAGTGTTGTTGACTTACAATGTTGTGTTTGTTTTAGGCGTACAGCAAAGTGATTTAACTGCACACCCATTTATATAAATTTATTTTTTTCAGATTCTTTTCCATTTTAGGTTATTACGAGCGATCAAATATAGTTCCCTGCGCTATACATCTGTTTTATATATGGTGGTATGGGTCTGTTAATCCCAAATTCCTAATTTATCCCTTGCTGCCCTTCCCCTTTGCTAACCATCAGTTTGTTTTCTATGCGTGTGAGTCAATTTCTGTTTTGTAAAGAAGTCCATTTGAATTTCTTCCTGTCCTTTAGGTCGTTGTTGTCATTTACCTCACTTATCCATATACTAGCCTAGACTAATATGTTGGTATTATCACCATTTTAAACAGTTATCTTTTGGGTCAATTAAAAGTAAAAAAAAAAAATTAAAAGATTTTATTAGTTAATTTATTCGTTCCCTGAGGCTATCCCTTTCTTTATGTAGATCCAAGTTTCAGGTCCACACTGGTTTCTGGGACTTCCATAACAAACTACCACAAATGGGTGGCTTAAAATACCAGAAATGTGTTGTCTCACAGTCCGGAGGCTGGAAGTTTGAAATCAAGGGGTGGGCAGGACTGGTTCCTTCTGAGGATGAGAGGGAGAATTAGTCCCATGTCTTTCTCTTAGTTTTTGATGGTCTGGGGCTTTCCTTGGCTTGTAGATGGCATCCTCTTTGTATCTTCTCATCATCTTCCCTCTGTGTATCTGTCTCTATGTCGAATTTTCCCATCTTTATAAGGACACCACTTATACGGGATTAAAGCCCACTCTAATGACTTCATTTTAACTTGATTATCCTTGCACGACTCTTTTTCTAAATAAGGTCACATTCTCAGGTCCTGGGGTGAGGAGTTCAACATCTCTCTCTCCCTCTCTCTCTCTCTCTCTCTCTTTTTTTTTTTTATGTCCGCACCTGCAGCCTATGGAGATTTCCAGGTTAGGGGTTGATTCGAACCTACTGAGCAAGGCCAGGGATCGAACCCACGTCCTCATGGATACTAGTTGGGTTGGTTAACTGCTGAGCCACAATGAGAACTCCTCAACATCTGTCTGTAAGGACACAATTTGACTCATCATAGTCTGTCTCTGGCCCTCCCAAATTCATACTTTTCCATATGCAAAATCCCTTTACTGTACCTATTCCAATATCCTTCAGATCTTTATCATTTCAGTATCAACTCCAGGTCTAAAATCTTTTTACGTAAATCACTCAAATCAGTTATGGACGAGGACCCCAGTATGACTCCTTTGGGGGCAAAACTCATCATCACCTGTGAAACTGTGAAACCAGCAAGTTATGGGCTTTCAAATTACAGTGGTGGGACAGACATAGAATAGGCATTGCCTTTCCCAAACTGAGAAACAGGAAGGGAAAGGAGAGTCATGAATCCTCAATGAATCTGAAACAGAGCAGGAGCAAATACCATTAGACCTGAAACCTTGAGTTTAATCCTCTTTGGTTCAATGCTTTGTCTTCTGGGTGGTGACCCTGCTTCCTCTGCCCCTGGGAAGCAACCCCGCCCTTGAACTCATGATGTGACCCTACCTTTTGGAACAGAGAAGGCCCCCTTGATCTTTGGCCTCAAAGTCCAAAAGTCAATGACAAATCCATTGGCCTCTGAACTTCCCTTGTAGTCATTTTTCCCTTTTCTTGAAGAATAACTTATGTTCAGGGCCGGATAGCTCTATTTGCCTGTTTCCTGCCTGTATAATCCCAGAAGTCTGAAGGTCTTCCTCTATTTCATCTCATCTCTGTCTCCTTCAGTCCAAGCTACAGGTGTTTCTGCTGAGACGGTCCGTTGGATCCGCAAGCCTAGTCTCTTTAGCAGATGGCTGTCCAGCCACACCCTTGCTGTTCTCTCCAGAACATGCTTCCTAATTTTGTGCAGTATGAATTGGCTGACAATTTCCAAACTTCACATTCTAGTTAAAAATTCCTTCTTCAGGTTATCACCTTTTTTGGAAAATTCACCACTTATCATTCTACTTGCAGTCCAACAGAACACAATTCAGACAAATTCTCTGCCACTTTATGAGAAGGTTTCCCTTTCCTCTAGTTACCAATAATTTATTCCTCCTTCTGAAACTGAGCAGGGCCTTGTGGGGCTCCTGGACATGGAAGCTTTTCTGTGTCCTCCTATTTCTTATCTGTAGGGAACAGGCTTTGGCCTCCATGACCTTCCCTAGGCTTCAAAGGGTGGATTCAAATAGGTGCTGATCAGGGAAGGGAGGGGATGCAGCAACAGACAGGGGAGGAGCAGTCAACCCATAGTAGTGCAGCCTTGGGACAGGGTCCTGGTTCCTCCTCAAGGAATATACATAACAATACCTTTTGCAAAACTAAACTCCTCAACGACTGAAAGATGTTAACTGCTTGAAGCATCCTTCATTCCAGAAGGAAGGTCTGGTTAAATAATCGCAGGGACCACTGGAAACAGCAGTGGAGCCCCTAAATGCCAGTTCTGAAGAAGAATGCAAGTTTGCATCTACCCTGATCCTTATCTGTGGCCCAATTTTCCACTCCTAAACTATAAGTCCCCTTCTCTCGCCCAAAGGAGGGCACGTCTTTAGGGTCTTAGCCTATTGTGCCTCCTTAACCTGGCAAGACAGTAAAAGCTACTCCTTTCTCCTTCGCCCAAAACTCTGTCTCCGCATTTCTATTCTGCACTGGTGGACAGAAGAGAGTTTCAGCAACACTTTCTGTGAGATATCATCGCCAACACATTTAACATGCATCATTTTATAGTAGTCTCTTCGGGGCACCTAGACTTTTTCTGTCAAATGCCTCAAACTTTTCTGGTCTCCTACCATTACCAAATTCCAAACTCATTTCCACATTTTAAGGTATTTGTTACAATAGCACGCTGTGTATGACTTTCCTGTGCTGCTTTAACAAAGTACTGCAAACTAGGCGGATTAAACAAGAGACATGTGTCTCACAGTTTTGGGGGCTAGAAGTCCAAAATTAAAACGTTGGCAGTGTTTATTCTTTCTGAGAGCACATTCCTATATCTCCCAAATCCTAATTATTTCAGCATCAGCTCTAAGTCTAAAACTTCACCATCTAAATCAGTTGAATCAGTTGCAGGTGAGACTTGGGGTGTGATTCTGGCCCACACTTCTCTCCTAGCTCTGGTAACTCCAGGAATTCCCTCAGCTTGTAAGAAGCTCTCTACAGCTTTATTTTGTCTTCTGCTTACGCGTGCCTGTCTCTGTGTTCAAATTTCCCCTTTCTAAGAGAACATTCGTAATATTGGTTTACAGCACAGTGACCTCGTTTTAGCTTTACCTCTGTAAAGACACTATTTTCAAATAAGATTACTTTCTGTGGGAGTTCCCATCATGGGTCAGTGGAAGCGAATCTGACTAGCATCCATGAGGACTCAGGTTCGATCTCTGGCCTCACTCAGTGGGTTAAGGATCCGGTGTCGCCATGAGCTGTGGTGTAGGTTGCAGACGCAGCTTGGATCTGGTGTTGCTGTGGCTGTGGTGTAGGCTGGCAGCTACAGCTCCAATTCCACCCCTGGCCTGGGAACCTCCATATGCCACAGGTGGCGCCCTAAAAAGACAAAAAAAATAAAAATAAAAATTAAAAAGATTACTTTCTGTAGTATTGAAGGTTAGGACTTCGCAATATCTTTTTTTTTTTTTTTTTTGGTGACATAATTGTTAGGCCGAAGGGAACGGGTAGCAGCCCCCCAAATGGCAAAGAGACCCCTCATATCAAACAGACCCCATGAGGAACAGACAAGCCTGCGCGGGAAGATAGGCCGCCAGCCCCACCCGCGCAAACGGACGATCGAAGCCACACGTACCCGCAAAGCCCCCGAACGCCTATCCCCGACCAATCACCTATGGACACGGTGGTCCCGTGCCTAATTTGGCAAAGGCACTACCTGGATCCAGACCCGGAACCAACAAGGCTTAAAAACCCCCGCGCTCCCAACCCGGGCGCGACTTCCCTGACTCCATGCCCTAGAGTCACGGAACCTCACCCGGGAGCCAAATTCTCCAATAAATCATGATCATCGCCTTTTGCATGTATCCCCTGCTCGTTTCTTTCTCCCCTCTTTCCGTGCTAAACAAATTTCTTACAATAATTCAATCCATAAAATCATCTGTATTATTCACCTTCTCCCTGAAAAACTGAATAACTTATTTTAATATTTTTGAGGGTCATATTTATTTGCAAAGGATTGCCTCAACTATTATTTGCCTGAGAAAAATCTATATTTTTCCTTCACTTTTGAAGGGTAATAATTCTAGGTGGTTGCTTTTTTCCTCCTTTGACATTGTAAACCTTTCACCTCTTTCTTTTCTTGCTCGCGTGGTGTGTGACAGGAAGTATGCTGCAATTCTTAGTCTCCTACCTCCCGGCAGTCTTCGATTTTCTGTAGTTTGAATGTGTTAACCTAGGTATGGTTTTATTTGTCTCTTGGTAATTACTTGTTTGGTACTTTCTGAGCTTTTTGGATCTATGTCTGTTAGTAATTTTGGAAAGTTCAGGATCATTATTATTTTATTTAGTTCTCATTTTCTATTCCCACTTTCTTCTCCTGCTGGTATTCTGGCTACACTAATATAACATCTTTTGATTATTGAAGTATTTATTGAACACCAGAGTTAGCAAATCCTTTTTTGAGAACTGGAATTATACCTGTGTATAACAAGAGACAAAATTATATTAGATGAATTTTAAACTGTATAGAGATGTAGTCAGTATATTTCTAAATAATTTCACTTTTATTTAGAAATTGTATATAGTTTACCACTTTAAGTATAACTTATTTTTATAACATTATTGAGTTATAATTTGTATAACTTGCAGTTCACCACTTTAAAAAATTCGATGGCTTTTGGTACATTCACAGAATAATGCATCTATCCTCACAATCAGTTTTAGAATACTTTCCTTGATCCCAAATGAAATCTTGCATGCCTTCAACATTACTTTTTGATCCTTCCATCCCACTCTCTAGGTGTAGACAACTAATAATCTGATTTCTGTCTACAGAGATTTGCCTGTTCTTGACCTATAGAAATTGAATCCCCATATATGGTTTTTAGTGACTCTTTCACTTAGCATGATATTTTCAAGCTTTAGCTATGTTTTAGCAAGTCATGATCCTTTGCTTATTTTTATTGTGGAATAGTATTGCATTGTATTGGTATACCACATTTAATGTATTCATTCATCATTGACAGAGATTAGTTTATTTCCATTGCTTGGTTTTTAGGAATAATGCCGCTAATGATCATTTGTGTGCAAGTTTTGATATGGGCATATATTTTCATTTAATTTCATCTCTTTTGCATATGTAACTGAGAGTAGAATTTCTGGGTCACATGATAACTCCATTTTAACCCTTTCAGGAATTGCCAGACTGTCTCCCAAAGCAGTGTACAGAAATCCATTCATACTAGCAATATAGTTCTTCACATCTTTACCAATCCATTATTAGGTACCATCTTAGAGGGTATGAAGTGTTACCTTATTTGTTGTGCATGTCTCTGATATTTAGTGACGGTGAGCATCTTTTCATGTGGTTTTTGTCCATTGGTATATCTTCTATAATTGTTCAGATCTTTGACCATCTTTTAATTGAGTTATCTTTTGTTTCATTGTTGAGCTGTACTATATATATATATATATATATACACATATATATATACATATATATGTGTATATATATATATATATTCTCATATGGAGAATTATGGAGAATATGTGTATATATATATTCTCATATGGAGGTTCCCAGGCTAGGGGTACAATCAGAGCTACAGCTGCTGGGCTACGCCACAGCCACAGCAGCACAGGATCCGAGCCATGTCTGCGACCTACACCACAGCTCATGGCAACGCTGGATCCTTAACCTGCTGAGCGAGGCCGGGGATCGAATTTGCAACCTCATGGTTCCTAGTCAGATTCGTTTGCACTGAGCCACAACGGGAGCTCCGAGCTATAATATATTTTAAAGGTATTTTAGATTTCATGAGTGCAGCTGAGCTGGGAGACAGAGCACAGCCACCAGGTGTCAGAGTAGCCATTTAAAGCCATAAGGCAAAGGTGAAAGAGTTAAGCATCTAATCATTTACTGAGATGGTATAAACAAGAGGCTAAAATCAGAGAAAGTGCCCACTCCCCGGTTCCATTTTTCTTTTCCCCCCAGTGAGGGTCATGTGGATCAGCCTGGATGTGGGGCTTGTCTTACTGTGGAGGAAGCTCCCAGTGAAAGTCTCTGCAGTTTTACGGGCTGTGGGTTTGGGAGGAGAGAGAGGGGTAAAGGCAAGGTGTGCAAAAGCACTGGATACTGAGTCGGATTAGGGTAAAGTGTCTCCAGGGTGTTCCCTCCTCCTCTACATAAGGGGTCTTAGCAGAGGGACCTGGGAAGATCTACCCATGGCTGGAAATGGGGCTAAGAAGACAGATATGCAAAGGGCATGACCTTGACCGGCCAGAGAAGCTTGAGTCCTTGACTACTGCTCCCTTCAGAAACTGCCACGCGCAGCTGTGCACCTAGCCCGCTGTGAGGAGGAAAGCCTCTGTAATTGCCTTTGCTCATATATGAAAAATAAGACGTGGATTTTTTTTTTCTTTGCTTTTTAGGGCTGCACCTGCAACATATGGAGGTTCCCAGGCTAAGGGTTGAATTGGAGCTGTAGCTGCCAGCCACAGCCACAGCCACAGCCACTCGGAATCCGAGCCGCCTCTGCGACCTACACCACAGTTCACGGCAACACTGGATCCTTAACCCACTGAGTGAGGCCAGGGATCGAACCTGCCTCCTAATGGATGCTGGTCAGATGCGTTTTCCGCTGAGCCACAACGGGAACTCCCACACATAGATTTTTAATCAAGAGCTGAATCCTTACTAGATACAAGTCCTCATACTAGATACTAGTACAAGTCTACAATTACAACATGATTGGGGAAACTTTTCTCCTGTTACCTACGTGGTCTTTTTACCTTCTTGATGGTTTGGGATGTTTTTAATTGATCTATTTGTTTAAGCTCACTGATTTTTTTCCTCAGCCTTGTCCAGTCTACTGATGGCCCCACCCAAGGTATTTTGCATTTCCGTCGCAGTGTTTTTTGATTGCTAGCATTTCCTCCTGATCCTTTCTTAGAATTTCCATCCGTCTGCTTACATTACTCATTTGTTTTTACATCCTGTCCGCTTTTTCCATTAGTGCCTTTAGCATATTAATCATCGTTATTTTAAATGTCTGGTATAATTCCAACGTCTCTGCCATGTCTGAGTCTAGTTCTGATACTTGCTTTGATCACTCAGACTCTTTTCTTGCCTTATAAAATGTCTTGTTATTTTTTTTTTTGAAAGCCTGGCATTGTTTTTTGGAGAACAGAAAATGAGCTAAATAGGGCTTTATGTGAAGTTTGTGTGAATCCAGGGAGGAGTGGGTTGTGTTTAATGTTTACGGAAGCTGTAGGTGCCAGAGTCTTCCGATGAATTTAGTGTCCTTGTTTTTGCCTGCCCCGTTGACTTTGTACTTTTCTAAACATTATTTCCCAGAGGGAGTTGATGTCATGCAAAACTAGCAGCTGCAATCCACTGTTACTATACTGGAGACCTGTTGGTGTGGTGATAATGTGGGGTGAGGAAGAAGAACCATTTTGTAATCATATGATTAAATCAGCTTCTTTTAGTAGATCTACGTCCCTGTGCTATATAACCTTCACATTGTTTAAGGAAGTATTTCCTATTTTTATTCTTAGGATTATTCATCAAAATTGCAAAACTAGATTTACAGAGCCATAAGTCACTATCAAAATGCCATGAAACATTCAAGAGATGTCTTGAAAAACTCCGAAGAAACACACACTAGCTAACAATCTATAGTTAAGCCGTGATTGCACAGCAGGTTATATTCAATTCTGGCATTTTCTCAGTAAGCTCTTCTCTATAGCATAGACTTTCTCTTTTCCAACTTATCAAGATTTGGCTTTACATTCAAGAACTTTTTTTTCCCCCAATTTTAGCTTCATGATAACCACCTTGCTCAGATGAAGCGACTGTGCTGTTAGCCTTCTCACACTGCACCCACTTGACGGAGAGGATGTGTTTCTTTCTGTGCACCTGCACCGCATCGCCTGTTCGCTAACCTTTGTAGTGTCACCAGACAACCTGGACCTTGTTGTCCTTGCAAATAGGCATAGAGCAGAGGTTGTATTTCCGCTGCAGCTCCTTGAACAGCTTGGCAGACATGGGCAGGAAGGCGCTGAAGTGATGCTTGAGAGTTTTCCTATGGTCTTAGCTCACAAAAGGATTGAACTTCATGACAGCCACCTAGCTGGCAATGGGTGGGCTCAGGAGTATGTGTCTTCACCTGTGTCTCTTAGCCCTCCTCACTGCCTTAGGTGAATTACGAAAGCTAGAGGGTGAGGAACTGAGAGAATCGCCCTTAGCGCAGGTGTGACAAGGCTCTGCTGAAGTTTTATTTTTTTCCCTAGAGAGCAGTCCTCTGTTATGGAGAAGACTTTAGCCGTATTTCACAATTGTTACCCTTCCGCTTTTCCTGCCAGAGCCAGGAGATCCTTCTCGGTATTTCACCACGAGAACCTGGTGCGTTTCCTGGAGGGAAAGCCCAGGAAAGTATCAGGTCCCCATAAGATTCTGGCCATCAGGAATTTCTCTCCCATAGTTTGGTCCAATTCAGTCTCCAGAAGTTTACCATTTAAGTGTTCCTGCAAGTTTATGGTTCCAGAGTTTTGTGCTCTTCAAGGAAGCAGACCTCGGCTGTGACTCCTTGGAGTCACCTCTCTGTCCAGATTTTGGGGTAACAGCTTTCCCCAAAACCTCAGTTCTCTGATAAGTCTAAGAAGAGTTGTTGATTTTTAGTGATTTAGTTTTTGTCTGGCTGGTAAAAGTGAGAGTGATGATGTCCAAGATTTTTACATGTCGGAGATGATGGAAGACGTAACTCAGAGCATGGAGAATTAGAATAGAAACTCTTTATTCTCTAATTTCCAGAGTCGATGTGTCATCTTTTTTTAAAAAAAAAAATTCCTCTCAGTTCAGATTTTTTTTTCTGATTGTTAATGACTGGATTATTGTTTCATGTTACCACAGGTGATTTGCAATGCAATTAAAACTTGACTCTAAAGTCAAAATATGAGTGTTAATTCTGACTCTACTGTTTTTCCAAGTAGGTTACGTTGAAAAAACTATTTCAGGGAGTTTCCTTGTGGCTCAGTGGGTAAAGGATCCAACATTGATACTGCAGCAGCTTGGGTCACTGCTGTGGTGTAGGTTTTATCTCTGGCTGGCATGGCCAAAAAAATTTCTTTTCCCCTTGTTGTTCCTTAGTTTTTTTCATCTGTGAAATAAGATCCATAATAGTAAGCATCTCTCAGGATTTCCCTGGTGGCTCAGAGGGTTAAGAATCCAGCTTTGTCACTGCTGTGGCTTTGGTTTGATCCTTGGCCCAGGGAATACTTCATGCTTCGGGCTTGTCCAAAAAAGAAAAAAATTGAAAAAAAAATAGTAACTTTCTCTTAAAGGGAGGATTAATTGTGTTAATACATAAAAACATCTTAGAATAATAGTGTCTGGCACAAATTAAGTAATTAAATATTAATAAATTTCTCAGAAGTTTATCTGTTTCTCTCTTGGTATGAGAGTATGGGTATGTTTTAAAGACAGTGTTTTCACTATCCCTATAGAGTTTAGGGACCAGACTCAGATTGGCATCAGAACTGGTGGAAATCAGCAAGCAACTTCAAGCCATGAGGGGAGGCTATAACAAAGGGTTTCCTAATTAAGAGACACGCCTTTGATTCTGACAACACAGGGCGAAAGTCCAACAGCTTTGTTGTATGTTGTTGAAATCATTGTGTTTTTGAAGAATTATCTTCATGGTTAGTTTATGGGTTCTGGAAAATGCCCTACAAAAACAAGACTCTTTGATCCACCAGTGTTTGTTTTTCAGCTAAAAAAAAAAAAAAAAGCCCAACTACAACAAATAAACCTAATACAACATTTTAAAATAAGAAATGTTGAGAAGCTTTGAAGGCTAGTCCTTCTCGCGAGAGTCTCTTGCTGTAATGATATGCACAGCTGCATCGCAGTGATTGGGAACGTGACCCAGGTCCCTCAGTAGAAAGGGAGATATTCAGGTACAGGGCGGTGACTGTGTAGGACGATGTTCCCTTCGGAACTGATTGTTGGTTCCACAGTAACTTTTTTGTCTTTTTTTGTCCATGCCAAGACTGGCTAATGATGACATATTGAGGTAGAACATTTGTCTTCAAGATATCCAACCTTATAAAGGATATGTGGTATACATATATCATATATACACACCACACATTTTAGATATACTTATATGTATATAAAATGGAATAGTACTCAGCCATAAAAAATAACGCCATTTGCAGCAACATGGTTGGACCTAGAGACTATCATATTAAGTGAATTAAAAGAGACAAAGACAAATATCAAATGAGATCATATGTGGAAACGAGTAAACAATGATACAAATGAACTGATTTACAAAATAGAAATCGACTCACAGACATAGGAAGTAAACTTATAGTTGTCAAAGAGGGAAGAGATAAATTAGGAGTTTGGGATTAAAATACACACACTACTATATCTAGAATGGATAAACAACAAGGACCTACTATATAGAACAGAGAGGAAGCTATATTCAATATCTCATAATGACCTATCATGGAAAATAATCTGAAAAATACATATATATATATATATATACACACATATATATACACATATATATACATATATATGTAAGTGTGTATAACTGGATCACTTGACTGTACACTTGAAACTGACACAACATTGTAAATCAACTATACTTCAATTTAAAAAAAAAAGAATTCTCAGCCTTAATTTTGCTCTCTTCACCACTTTCATCCTACCTTCACCTGTCAGCTCCCAGCATCGTCGATAGCAAACATTAATAAGTGTGAAGAGGTTGCATGCAAATGTGTGAGAAATTATAAGAAATATACATGGTTCTTGCTCCCTAAGGTTTCCAGTCCAGGAACTT
Organism: Catagonus wagneri; assembly: GCA_004024745.2. Taxonomy (NCBI): domain Eukaryota; kingdom Metazoa; phylum Chordata; class Mammalia; order Artiodactyla; family Tayassuidae; genus Catagonus; species Catagonus wagneri. Next base: position 13,801,526 of record PVHT021183556.1, on the reverse strand, counting down.
CCATATGCCTTGGGTATGCTGCTCTTTGCAACTTTGATTCACTTCCTGTCTTCCTTGAATCTTACTCTGTATTTTCTCTTTAATTTTTCCACTAAACTACAGACCCTTGGAGGGAAATGCAAAACTCATTTAACCCCATTCACTGTATATTTAGTGGCAGAGATAATGCTAGAATATGATGTGTGCAACATTTCAGTTCACATCTAGGAAATTCACTTTATTCACAAATTTTCAGAAGCATAGGTCATCTACTCTGTGGATATCATGGAGTTTTTGCCTATGGAATGCAGTCAAAAATGATATAAGCTGTTTTCAGATCTGGCTCCCAAATCATTCCACAAGATCTTTCTTGCTTTCTCTCTCCCTGTGGAACCAAAAATGAAGGACTCCAAGATAACAAAGCCACAATATGGAAGAGGACTGGTTCCTAGATTACTTCTTGGCAGAGTGCTACCCTAAGGGCTATTTAAGAGTCATCTAACAGGAGTTCTTATTGTGGGTTGGTGGGACACTGACCCCAGCACTGTGTCCATGAGGATGAGGGTTTGATCCCTGGCCTCGCCCAGTGGGTTAAGGATCTGGCATTGTTGCAAGCTGCAGTGTAGGTTGCAGATGTGGCTAGGATCTGGCATTGCTGCGGCTGTAGGGTTGGCTTGCAGTTACAGCTCTGATTTGACCCCTAGTCCAGGAACTTCCATATGCCTTGGGTACAGGCTTAAAAAGGAAAAAAACAAAAAGAGTATTCTGACAAGAATTCCTTTGTGGTGCAGTGCGTTAAGGATCTGGTTGTCACTGCCGTGGCTTGGGTTGTTGCTGTGGCATAGATTCAATCCCTGGCCCAGGAATTTGCACACACTGCAGGCACTGACCAAAAAAAAAAAAAAAAGGTCAAATGATACAGAAAATCATCACTGACTTTTGAGATCAGAGAATATATTTTATTATGTAATAATAATTATTGATTTATTAATACACAATAAGTGAGGTTTTTTGTAGTTGTTTGCTACAGTGGCTATCATTAAATTCAGATAGATAATTGAATCTCAGAAAGTGGAAGTAATTTGTTCCAGATGACATACAATTTTGTACTAGGGCTGGAACTGAAAGTTTCTGATCTCTAATTTGATTTCATTTTCTCTTCATTTCTTTCACTGTCCAATCTCAGCTAGTTATTCAAAAAGAAAAAAAAATCCAAACATGAGAAATTAACATTGAGCTTTTTAATGTATAGTAATTCCACTCAATTATGGCCTCTCTGCACTTAAAAACACAACTACTGAATTTCAAGACATGTATCCTTTGGGTATTGGCCATTGTTTTCCTAATATAATTTCTGAAATTGTAAATTTCACGAAGTCTGACTAAAAGTTGGGGAGTTGTATATGGATATTAGAAATAATTGAAAATTAAATCACAAAAATTGTCACTAACTCTGTTTATGAAATTTGTCCATCTTCTGTTCCCTGAGATCAAGCTTTCCTTTGAATTGAGATGATAGTCACCTGAGCTTGTTAATTCCCTTTAATACTTCATCTCGGGGGTTCCTTTTGTGGCTCAGCAGTTAAGGAACCCAGCTAGGATACATGAGGACGTGGGGTTGATCCCTGGCCTCACTCAGTGGGTTAAGGATCTGCTGTTGCTGTGGCTGTGGTGTAGGCCGGCAGCTGTAGCTCCGATCCACCCCTAGCCTGGGAACCTCTATATGCCATGGGTGCAGCCCTAAAATAGCAAATAAAGTAAAATAAAATAAAATAATAATAGTAATAATACTCCATCTCTGCCCATGAGATGGGTTGGACTATTAAATGTATCCAACTAAACCTGTACCCAGTGCGAAACTCTTTAGTTCAGTGACTCTGAAAGTGAATGGTTATGGCTAAATCACAGAACGTGATTAGGGTTAGGGTTAGGGTTAGGGTTAGGGTTAGGGCCCATGCTCTCACCTCAGATACTGCATGAGTATATGAAGAATGCCAGGCAGCCATAAGAAGAGTATTTTCTCTCCTACTTCTCTTTTTTTGGCATAGTCAGACATTTGTGGAGTTCCCACTGTGGGGCAAAAGGATGAGCAGTGTCTTGGGAGCAGTGGGACCCAGGCTAGATCCCTGGTCTGGCACAGTGGGTTAAGGAGCCGGTGTTGCCGCAGCTGTGGCTTAGGTCGTGACTGTGGCTCGGATCTGATCCCTGGCACAAGAACTCCACACGCCACAGGGCAGCCTAAAAAGAAAAAAATTCTTATTTTTGCATAAAGTGACTCAATCAAAAGCAAGCTACATGTCGGTTGTTATGAAATCTTACATTCTTCCAACGGAAAAAAAAATAGAAGAAGGAGCATTTTTATTTTACAAAGAGAAATTACCTTCTTTTTTTTTTTTCTTTTCTGTGAGCTTTTCCTTAGGAAGTTGTTGGGAGTTTGGTAGCTGTTATGAAGCATATTTCAGTTTTGATTGCTGGATTTTGCCTTTTGCACTTTTGGAAACTTTCCATGTTCCAATTCCTTATTTTTTTTTAACATTTGTAAAGTAATTCCACAGAATGACTTTTAAAAAAAAATCTTTCCAGAGTTCTCTGCCAAAAATCTCTGCGTACCTTTCCCTCCGTTGTATTCCTATAGGTTTTTCCTCAGGACTGATGAGTTACTCAAATGCCCTAGTGCAGAATTACACAGCCAAATAAGCATAGCATGGCTTTTGAAATGTATTCATATTATTTTGGCATTTATATAAAATAAATACAACTTACACCCTACTGTTTTTACATAGCAGTTGTCTAACAAAAATATGTTTATGTGGTATAGGATAATTACTATAAAATACCATCATACAGAGTATTCTAATGTGAACTTTAAGGCAGGTATTTTAGAATAAAATACAGAAAGTACGTGTATATGATTTGTCTGATGTTAATTCCAACTTTGGTATATGAAATAAACATGAACTTGAAGAAGATAATTAGTATATTTTATGCTCTGTTAAAAGTAAAGTGTTCCCTCATTTAATCCTCAGAGGACAGAGGAGATTGTATTGCATGTGCCCTTATTAATGCTGACAATCAAGACTGATTTGGGGCTTTGACCTCAAGGTCAATGGCTTTGGCCTGTCAACTAAGGAAGCAACCTCGTTTTAACGACCAAAAACCCAAAGGAAAGCCACGCCTGTTCTTCAAGGGGAAAACAGATGATAACTGACATGATGCACTTTCTCCCATAACCATTGTCTTTTTTCCCCTTGAGTAATTTTTCAGATATAGGCGGTCCCCAACTTGTAAGTTCACAAAGTTCATTTATCAGGAGAACTGTTGGGACTGAGAACATACCGTCCCAAAAAATCAAGGCTGTGCTGGTGGTTCCTGAGCTTGATGTGTTTGGTTTTTTTTTTTGTTTGCTTTTTTTCCTACCCACATCCCTCCCTTTTTCTGCTGTTAATAGTACCTTCTTCTCTGCCTCCCACCCCATGGTCCTCAGGGAACCTCTCCATACTCCTTGAGAGCAGCTTTCACCAAAGTTCAGTGGCAGTCAGAGGAGGGGGCACAATTTAAGTTGGGGACAATCGTAGTAGTCCTCCCCGGCCTGTAGTCAGAGTGACTTATCCAAGTGGTGGGCAGGTGGCTCACGCTGAGCCTGGCTAATTGGATTCCGTTCCAGGAGTATTTTTAACTGGAGCTGTAGCGAAGGAACTCTCTTATCTCTGGTGTGAAGCTGTGAGGCTGTGAACCCACTGCTGTTAAGAGTCAAAAGCTCCCACTGTGTGAAGACACTGGCTTATAATAAGAAAGAGTGAAACAACTAGGCAAGACCTGAGATGAAAAAGGAAGAGAGAGAGAACGCTGACAACACTGAATTCTGGGTTTCTTTGCCTGAGGACCCGAACTGCCTTAGTGCCTGTTTTCTGAGGTTGGTTGTGTAACTCTTTGAGCAGAGAAGCCCCCAGTCCTCCTCCAACAAAACCTCTCACTTACCCACATTTTCCCCCCCTTAGGTTTTTAAAAATTGTGTTTCTGTCTCTTATCAGATTGCTACCTAAAAGGGTTGATTTCGGAGGCTAGGATTTAGAAATGTATTTTGTCTATAACGTAGGAAACTAGCCATTAGTATGGCCTTAGGGACCCTCTTTTTTCTTTTTCCTCTGATCTGCTTTCAACGAGGGCTCAGTGAGATCAGATAACCTAAAGAGAGAATATTCAGACCCAGCATGTTAGATTAAATATCTTCTTCCCTTGATGTAACCAGTATAGTGAGAAAGAAACATTCTGATTCCGAGAATTATTCCAGTTTTCTGGGGCCCGCAGCCCAAGTAAAGAGCTCAGACAGCCCTTCAGTATTGTGCTGGCTGATCGCTCAAAACAGTATTTATGAAGGGAGCATGTATAATGCTGGCAATAATTGAGATAGCCAGGGCCTTAAACATTTAAGCAGGACTTTCACGGAATACTCACCCACTCATTTGTACTTTGTTTTGTTTTCCTAGCCTCCGAAATCAACCCTTTTAGGTAGCAATCTGATAAGAGACAGAAACACAGAGACAGAATCATCTCAGCAATGGAAAAAAAAAACTTTTTAAAAAAGCACTCCTTAAAATAGCAATTACATTATTGCCACAGTGGTGATTATCATCAACAGTTATTAGACTAATTCATCTCAAATGACAATATTCTTCATTTTTGGAGAGGCACAAATCCACTCAGGCTCTGATAATACTTTGTTACCCTCTAAAACAATTAATTTTATATAATTTTAAACTACAGATGTTTAATCTTATGTGTTTGCTCTGCCATCTCAATGACCACTTGTAAACACACACACAAACACACGCACATACACACACACATACACACACACACACACTCACAGTAATGTGAATACATCCCCGTTTCAGAGCCATTGTCTCTTCTGCTTCTTTTTTGGGGGGGGCAAAGACTTTTTAAGTTTAATTTTTATTTTATATTAGAGTATAGCTGATTTACAATGTTGTTGTAGTTTCAGGTACAGAGCAAAGTGATTTAGTTATACATACGCGTATATCCATTCTTTTCCTCTTTTTCTTTCTTTCCTTTTTTTTTGTCTTTGTCTCTTTAGGGCCATACCAGTGGCATATGGAGATTCCCAGGCTAGGGGTCGGGTCGGAGCTATAGCTGCTGGCCTACACCACAGCCACAGCAACACAGGATCTGAACCGCATCTGCAACCAACATCACAGCTCACGGCAACGCCGGATCCTTAACCCACTGAGTGAGGCCAAGGATCAAACCTGAATCCTCATGGATGCTAGTAGGGTTCGTTAACCACTAAGCCACGACGGGAACTCCCAGATTCTTTTTCAATATAGGTTATTAAAGAATATCCACTGCTTCTTGATTATAGCCACACTCAAGACAAATACACCTGTACAGCAATGTGTTTGCTGAAATGCAGGGTGGTTAGAAAAAAAGAGTGCATCATTGCATCGGTTTTTCTCCCACATCATTTCCAATTCTTTATTTGTGGAGAAGTTTACCCTAGTTTCTTTAATGAGTGCATTGCTTTGTTTAATAAATGCTATTGAGTACCTGTTGTGTGTTAGACACATGCTCTGCTCTAAAAACTCATATATTAATAGAATAGAGTCCTTGACAATAAGTTCCCAGCCCAGGGGAAAAGCAGTCACACAGTCAAAAAATTTTAATTGCTACAATAGGTGATTTGAGCATATAGAAGAGAGGCACTTAAGAAGCCAGGGGAGGTTATTGTTAATTTCATGATAAAAGATCAGCGGAATTTAACTCGAAAGGATGTGAGTATGGAAAGAGAGAGAACAAGAGGTTGGTAACTGATACAAGGACTGAGAGGTGTGTATTTTAGGACTAGTAGGACATAGCATTGGGGAAGCTCTGTGGTGTCTGAAGCAATTTAGTGTTGCAGGAGTGGTCAGTGTAAAGTAGTTGATGACTAAAGCTAGAATTAAGAGACAAATAGGGTCCAGCAAATAGAGGGCTTTCTAGTACCATTGTACGGTGTTTGAGTTGATTTTTGTTGATAAAGATTCAATAGGATGTTTAAATAGGTGAATAGCATAAGTTGACTTACTATTTATATAAATTGCTATAACATCAACATTGAGAATGGGTCTGAGTGGATTAATATTATTACTTGATGTACACACGATAGAAGCTTAGCTGCTTTGATTCAATAAAAGTGTCACAACCACCACAGAAATGGCCAAATAATATAACTACAAAGTTTACAGAAAAGGAAATACAATATACTTTTGAACTTATTCATTAAAGTGCAATCTTGTTCTTAATAAGATAAAAGAAAATGAAAACCTCAAAGTTCATTTTTACTTAGGTAGAGACTGAGATATATTAACACACTATGTTTGTGAGAGTATGGAAAAATAGGCATTTTCTTGCATTTCTTTTTTATATATACATATACACGAACTTTTAAATATATACTATCTATATATTATATATATGGCATACATACTTTGAATCAAAATTTCACTTTTACAGCTAGCTACAGTATGATCACATATGAATAAAAGTGATTATGCATAAGGTTCTCATTGCAGTACATTGTAAAAGCAAAAGATTGAAAACATCAATAGCAGACATTACGTACATGACCCCACCAGGAAGAACATTTAAAGCTCCTTATATATAAAGAGGGAATGACCTCCAAAAGTACATGTTTTATAAGGAAAAATGGTATAAAAGACTATTTATCATATGGTGACATATTGATGGAAAACAAACAAACAAACAGGAGTATACATAGAATATTCTTGGAAGGATACACAAGAAACTGATAATAGGGTTTGCCCTGGGTGAGGGACCAAGACATGGGGACCTCTGGGTGGGGGTGACTTTTTTATGGTATTCCCTTTTTTATTTTCAAAATTTATACTACATGAATGGGGAGAAGGTGGGGAGAAGGTGGGAAGGAAGAAGAGAGGGAGGGAAAAGGAAGGAAAGAAGAATAGAATTTAGTAGAGTCAATGTGTAAGCTGAAATTTCACTTCGCCTGAGAGAACTGAACCTATGCCTAGAGAAGCTCAGAAAATGAGCTTTGGAATCCACATGAAGCAAAAATATGTAATTGTGACATTCTTGTTTCAAGTGCAAAAATCTCAGGTAAACCATGAGCTAGAAAAAGCACACCCATCTGTATTACGGCATCTTTGATAATTCAGTCTATACTTGGAATAGAAGAATCAAGTTTTTCTTATGAATTTATAACCATGGATTTTTCTTCATTTGTTTTTGGGAACTGATTTTTATTAGGTATGAGGATCTTTATGTCAAAAAGAGGTTAAGATAGAAATAAGTTTTGGGTTATTCTGTGAAACATGGCAGAATCAAATGAAAGCCATAATGTTATACATCCTTAATCTAAGTTCCAAAAGTTCTCTGCTGGTAAATCTAGAAGAGTGAGTACATGGCCTACACCAGAAAATAAACTATCATAAGTGAGAGATCATAGAATTAGGCCTTCAAAAGTTTCATATAACAGAGTTATTAAGTAAAAATGTTTAAAACTATTAAACACATTAAAAAGGACTCAAAAAATAAAGACGGTAAAAAATACTTGGTAACAGAATTAAAAAATTAAATAGAACTTTTAGATATAAAAGTGACTTTGGAACTTATTAGCAAGATCTTGGAGTAGGAAGTCCCGGTCTTTCTCTCCCACAGAAACGCGGATTTAATGTCGATATATAGGCTGAAATACCTTTATGCAATTTCCGGAATCCAGTTAAGAGACTGCAGCATCCCAGATGAGCACAAATCCAATAATCAACTCATTGAAATAGGTAAGAAGAGCAGTTCACTTTAGCCATGTTAGACCCTCCCAGAAGCTGTGGCAGGTCAGCACTGAGAGAGACCACACTGGCCCGAGATGTCTCCCTTGGGCGAAGAGAGAGTAGAGCATGCATTCAAGGTCTCTAGTCTTTTGAGGTGTTGCCCAAGAGACCTACCTCTGTCACACTTCACCCATAGTGAAGTATTAAGGGAATCAGCAGAGTGTGAAAGTCTAGAGGCAGATAAGAACAAAGGAAATGGGCAGTTGGCACTCGGCAACCAGCATGGATCTATAAGGCTGGGAAAAGCCGTATAGCACTGATGCTTATGAGATGCAGCACAAGCACTATAGCGCTGAAGCTTTCCCTTCAGGAATGAAGGAGAGAAGTGGAGTGAGCATCCAACACCCAGACCATTCACCACACTGACCTCAGGAAAAGGAGTGGGTGGTTTGTGGTGCCCCACGTGGCTCTGCAAGATTAGGAGAAGCTGCACAACCCTGAAGCATCTCTTTCAGGAAAGAGGATGAAGAGTGGACCTTGCATATTCACAAAAAAGGTTTTAAAAGCTTCTGGAGTTTTAATCCAGTCTGATTAGTCAAGATCTTTCCCCGTCAAAGTCAGTTCATAAAGATTGAGGGGATGACTGCTACTTCGTGTGTGCTGACATGACCACAGAGCTACAAGAAGTATGGGAAATCATGGAAATTTACACAAGCAAAGGAATGAAATAAATGTCCAGTAACCAACACTAAAGAAAAGGAGATCTATAGGGAGCTGCAGCTGCCGGCCTACTCCACAGCTACAGCAATGCCAGATCCAAGCTGCATCTGTGCCCTGCACTACAGCTCATGGCAACACTGGATCCTTAACCCACTAAGCGAGGCCAGGGATCGAACCCGTGACCTCATGGTCCCCAATCGGATTCATTTCCGCTGCACCACGCGATGGGAACGCCTTAATAAATTTATTTCTTGCCAAAGGAAAAAAAAAAAAGGGAGATCTATAAATTACCTGGAAGAGAACTTCAAAGTAGTCATTTTAAAGAAGCTCAGTAAGCTACTATAAACAAACAAAAAAACTAAATAAAAATCAAGAAAACAATACATGGGCAAAATGAGAATACCAACCAAAAGAAACCACAACAAGAACCAAACAGAATTTTGGAGCTAAAGAATACAAAAACTAAGGTGAAAATATAATAGTTTCAATAGATTACTTGATCAAAAAATGAAAGGATTAATGAATTTTATACAGGTAATTCCAGATTATCCAGTCCGAGGGGCAAAAAGAAAAAAAAAATGGAAAAAAGTGTAGAGGGCCTAAGGAACTTATGGGACACCATTAAGTGAACCAGTGTGCATTATGACTGAAAATATCCCAAGTCTGGGGAGGAAAATAGACAGTCAGATTCATAAAGCCTAAATGTTCCAAAGAGGATGAATCTAAAGAAGTCTATATCAGGACACATTATAATTAGCTTGCTGAAAGTCACAGACAAAGAGAAGAATTCGAAAGTAGCAAGAGAAAAGCAATTCATCACATAGACAGGAGCCCCCCCCGACTCTCAGCAGATAGGTCAGCAGAAACGCTGCAGGCTGAGAGAGAATGACATGCCGCTATACTCTTAAGTGTGGAAAGCAAAAAAAAATGCCAGCCAGGAACACTGCATACAGCAAAACTGTCCATCAAAAAATGAAGGAGAAATACTTTTCAAGACAAAGAAAAGAAAAGGGAGTTAAATCATCACTAGATGCGGTTCAGATCCTGTGTTGCTGTTGTGTGGTATAAGCCAGCAGCTGCAGCTCTGATTTGACCCCTCGCCTGGGAACCTCCATATGCCATGGGTGTGGCCCTAAACAAAACACATTTAAATCAGAAAAAAAAGTAAAAATTATCCTATTTTTAGGCAACATATGTAACAGGTTGTACACAACCCTCAGGGCTCCATGATAAAAAGTGTCAGAACGAATAATTTCATACACAGGAATAAAATGAAATAAAAAAAAAGAGAAGCAAGAGAATGGATTCAAGGCATGACTTGGAAATACATTACATTATGGAAGAATTTTCTACACTCATTCCCTTGGAAAAGAAGGATTTGACAAGTTAGGTAGTCTTTTCTCTTACTAACTCTTCTAGTGTTCAGACCCCCTTCACTGTGAACCATTGTCCCCCCTTGACAATGGCTGTCACACAGCCCTCAAATATTCATGGCATTTCACGGTAATTTTTTTCCCCCAAGAATTCAAGAGAAAGTTTCTTGGAGTCTGAATGATGTTAATTGTGAGACCAGATATTTAGAGTTTTAAGTTGCAGGGTACCAACGCTGAGTACTGTAGTATAAGTGACCATAGTTTTAAAATAGTCTCTCTATGTGTGCTGTGATGTCAGACCTTTTAAAATACAGGATCCACTCTTGCCCAAGTGTTCAAGTAGTGCTGCCTCATGGAGTACAGGAAGGGCAGAAAAAGGAGAATGCAATATTAAAGAAGTAATGAGTGGAATTTTCTCAGAAATGAAAGAAGACATAATGGCTTAGAAGCTCAGACTCAGAAAGCCCAAGGAATCTAGCGAAGGATAAATAAAATTAGATTGAGCTAAACACATCACAGGGAACCTCAAGACACCAAAGGAAATAGAGACTCTGTAAATAACCAGAGATGAAAAGGAAGTTTTTACACAGAGCATGGTTATCATTAACATACTCTTGCTGAAGGAGCCTCAAAGAATATACTTCTGGAGGAAAAACAATAAAAACCAAAGGAAGATAGAAAATACAAGGCAGAATGATCAATAAATTGGTTTACATGAGAAAAAAACTGTAAAGCAGTATTAATGGTATAAAATAGTAATAATGACTAATTTAATGGAAGGCATCTACAGGTGCAACTGACATATTAGGCAACAATATGATATAAATTGAAAGGGGGATAATTGAAATTTAAGCTTTATAGGGCTCGAGTATTCTGGGAGAAGAGTGGAAATTATGATTAATTTCATATATTGTTGAGAAAATACATGTGTTACAAATTTGGTATAGTCAACTAACAACAGACATATGTAATGTGTAAATGTCAAACTTAGTGAATAAAAGAAAGAATAAAACAAAAAATCTGTAGAAACAGAAGCAGAGAAAGGTGCTAAATATAACTTACACGTATCAATAATAACAGAAAGCTTATCAGCTAAAAACCGGTGAAATTTAGTAAAAAGGAAGAAAACTTCAGTTACAAAATGATACCTAAAACAAAAGTGCTCTGAGAGGTTGAAAACAGGAGGTTAAAGGTTATGACACAAATCACCAAATGAGAGCTAGTGGAGCTACAGTACTATCAGAAAAAAAATTATTTTCAGGCAGAAACATAGAAAATGGCTGCTATGTAATCACAGAAAGAAAAACTTATCAAGAAGATATATGTTCGTGGGATTCAAACTGTATACAGCTTCAAACTGTATAAGGCAAAACTTGATAGAATTACAAGAATAAAAATGTAAATACATCATCGTGGTGACAAAATTTGGAATATGTCACTAGGTAATTAATTGATCAAGAAGAAAAAAAAAGCTCAGTAAGCACATGTAAAAACATAAAATGTAAACCACACAATGAAAGTGTAGGTAGATATAATACATGTAGATATATACATAATTTATGAAATCATCACTATTCAAAGTTTTTTTTTCTTTGGTTTTGACGGTCACACCCACAGCATATGGAAGTCCCCAGGCTAGGGGCTGAATCAGAGCTGTAGCCTCTGGCCTACATATGCCACAGCCACAGCAACAAGGGATCTGAGCCATGTCTGTTCCTTACACCACAGCTCACTACAACGCCGGATCCTTAACCCACTGAGCCAGGCCAGGATCGAACCCACATCCTCATGGACACTAGTCGGATCCATTTCTGCTGAGCCATGGTGGGAACTCCCTATTCAAACTTTCTTAACTTGATACTGGCAATTAATTTCATACAGTTGAATAGAATATAAAGAAGACTAAATCTAGCACACATTCTTTCAAGCTCTATTGAAACAACTAAAATTTGGCACAACTAATAAAAGAGTTTAGTAAGGTGGCTGGACACTAAAGAAACACAAAATTAACTGCTTACCATATCCAAGAAGGCAAAAATAAAATCTAAAAATATAACGAGAGAAACATTAATTTCCCAGTTGTAATTTTAAAAGCATAAAATACTATTTAGAAATAAATTTAACAGGATTATGTAAGACAAATGATGAGTTAGTAAATTTAATAGAATAATACAGGAAAGTCATAATAAATATCGTGGTGTTCTATTTTTATTTATTTAATTTTTTATTTACTTTTTTTGTCTTTTTTGCCTTATCTAGGGCCGCACCTGCGGCATATGGAGGTTCCCAGGCTAGGGGTCTAACAGGAGCTGTAGCCGCCGGCCTTCGCCACAGCCACAGCAACGCGGGATCCGAGCCGCGTCTGCAACCTACACCACAGCTCACGGCAACGCCGGATCCTTAACCCACTGAGCAAGGCCAGGGATCGAACCGGCAGCCTCACGGTCCTAGTCGGATTCGTTAACCACTGAGCCACGAGGGGAACTTCGATGTTCTATTTTTAAATACAAGAACACTAAAGACTGTTGAGTGACAATTTTCTAGCGGCATCCATCCACACAAAAGAGATAAAACATTGTGGAGCTGATTTGGAGTAGTGAGATTGTGGCTGTGCCAGAGGAAAGGAATGAAAAGGACCTGAGGGTTCTGGTAAAAGGGTAATTGATTTTCTCAGGGGGCCTGCCTGGGTAAGGTTAAGTGCTAAGTGGGGGCTTGAGAAATTGTATTAAAAACGGAGGCTAGAAACATGTGATGGCCATGGTAACGGAAACAAGAGGACCTATTCAGGAAATGCTGATCAATTAAAATGGGTAGGAATTGTGATTAAGTGAATGTGAGGGGTGAAGACGAGAGAAAAATCTAGAATAACTCCAATGCTTCTGGTCTTGGGTGACTGGGTGCATCCCTCAACCTGGGCATATGGAAAGAGAAGCAGGATTAAGAATAAAAGGATAAATGCAGTTACTGACAGGCTCAAAATTACTGAGTTTAAATTGCATTGGGTCATCTGGGTGACCGTGTTTAATAGATGATCGCGTAATAAATTACAAGTCCAGCAGCATCTTAGGTCACTCTCCCCAGAAGAATCTGGGATAAAAAATTCACGTGCAGGTGATTTTTAAAAGTGCTTCCAGGAAGAGTAGAGGCTGAATAGGCAAGAAGAAGTCACTCAAGCCTATAATCTCAGGTGAAGTCCCAGCCTCCTCTAATCCCAAAAAGAATTCTGGAGGATACACCACACCATGAACTTGTCTTGCTCAAAACAAGGGAGCTGGGCTTTCCTACTGTGGCATCAGTCATTAACTCTGGTCCGCTGCAAGGGCCAAGCTTCCAGATACTTAAATTCTTCCCATGTCTAGACACAGTGGCTCCAGTAGCTCAAGAACTGCCTTCTGCAAAGGGCTGCAGAAGTAAACCTTCTGAAACAAAGCATGCAGACCCCGGGGGTGGACATGGGATGGGAAAACAGGATTAGAGAAGGATCTAGCCAGGACACTGAATCACCCAGAGAGAGACTACGTTTAGAATTCATCCTCTTGTTTGCACGGGGTAGAACACACACCGAATGGGGTATGAAAGCAGATACTTTAGAAGACAGAAATGATCCTCGAGAATCACTGACATTTCAGAAGAAGAGCTTGTGAAGAAGCCTGAAGCAGTGAAGAAAGCATCCAGAAAACCGGAAGAGGAGCAGACCGTGGCAGCATCCTGGGGTGTAATCATTACTGGCTTTTGCTTATTTGCTTTACGACTATTCACGTACACATACTGCTGTTTTCGAAGAGCCAGCGTGCGTCCCAGTGGAGAATACTGGTGAGAACCGTACAGACGCCTCTCCTGGGGGAGTCCAGTCATCAGCCCCAGGAGCACCGTTCAGCTTCCTCGCCTACTTTCCCCAGAACCCCAGCCAACGCCAGTGACCCTCACAGCAGGGATGGACTCAGTCCTGTTTGAACATGGGCAGTCTTCAGAGATCTCCTTGACCAACTGCGCAGTGTTTCTAATTGGGCAATCTAGAAGGCATCAATAGGACGATACACAAACCTTCTGAAGGGGTGAAGGGAAATTGCCTGAGGGACTCGGAAGAGCCTTGGGTAATATTTATTTAAAACAGTGGGTGAATCAGACTGTGCTCAGATTTTCTGGCCTGAGTCCCAAACAGGAAATAAAGCCATACGAATTATGGTGACTCAGAAGCTAATCTCACTGCTTACCTGGCAGGAAGAGGGAGAAGGGAAGGGAGAGGGGGAGGGGAAAGGAGAGGGGGAAGGGGGGAGGGGAAGGGAGAGGCGGAAAGGAAGGCGAGTCAGGAACTGGGTGTGTGTATGTGTGGGATCTTTACCATTGCACATAAAGAGCCTTCTGGTTCTCTTAACAATTCTTATTCTTTACTTCCAGGTCCCTCATCCTCTTTTTTTTTTTTTAAAGGACAAAATCTGCCTTAGGTCTGTTTTTATTGATATTTGCTATACAAGAATTATCACTTCCATATTTACTTTGGAAACGTGATAAAATCCTAAATATCATTTTGAAAATCACCCACTTCCTTATAAACAAAACTTTTGGGCATTTCACATGAGTAAATTCTTGGAATTTACCTTGTTCTTTATTTCTATGTGAATACATATTTTTAAAAATAATATTGTTTGTGGCTGGAGAGTATTCTTTTGTAGAAATATCACAATTTATTCGACCTCTTGACTATTGTTTGACTTTTTTTTTCTAGCCTCCTGTTTTTAAACTAAGTACAATAAATGCCACTCTGATACCGGATATGTAATTGGCAGTGGCTTGGCTTGGGTCTGTTAGCACCTGCATTTTCTAGGCATAGCCATTGATTGTATTCAGAGGAAATGCATCACTGGGAGATAAGAGGAGAGTGTAACTTGAAGCTTTAAGAGACAAAAAAATTGTATCCAGATATAATACCTCCAACTCAATTAATAATATGAAATTATTCTCCGATTTGACAAAAGTATTTAAAATCTAATTGTGCGAGCCTAATATCATTGAAATTTGAAGCCTCTGTGAAATCTTAGACTCCTAGGGAACAGTATCCTATGCCTGCACAGCCACCACTCCTCTTCATTAGATTAGGGTAAGAATAAAAAGGTAAAATATGCTCCCTGACCTGAAAGAAAATACAATCTAACTGGGAATACAGAACAACACAGGCAAAATAAAATCATTCCTGCCACTCTCTCCACTGCACCAAAAGACATCCTTCTGCTACCCTTAACCTATTACAACCAATGCATTTAAATCCAGATGTTCAGAGTTCCCCTCGTGGCTCAGCTGTAGTGTGATCCATAAAGGTTCAATCGCTGGCCTCGCTCAGTGGGTTAAGGATCTGGCATTGCTGTGAGCTGTGGTGTAGGTCACAGACATGGATGGCTTGGATCCCGAGTTGCTGTGGTATAGGTCAGAAGCTGCAGCTCCGACTGGACCAATAGCCTGGGAACTTAGAAATGCCATGGGTGGGGCCCTAAAAAAAAACTTGGAAAAAAAAAATCCCAATTTTCTCAGACCTCTCTCTGTCACATCTACACTTTGAGGCAAGATGATTCCAAATGCCAGTGAATTTGGATTCTATTTTTCTTACTAAAAATCTCTTTATTTCCTTTATGCCACCTGCTCAGTCCATTTTTTTCATCCTGATCTTCCAGTGCCCAAAGCTATATGTTTTTTCTCATAATTCTTGTAACTCGTCCATTACCTTCTAAAGTTCTGGATCACCTGGTCAAATATCCAAAACCTTTTTCATAAATATCCTAGCTTTCTTGTTTCCTTTGGTATTCCACGTATTTACTTCTGATTCCTATTATGTGTTGCTAAAGTCTCAAAACTAGCCTATTCTCCACAACTTTATGACTTATCACCTTCAGTGTTATATTGACAGCTGCCCAGTAATCTTTTCATTCATGTTTTGTGGGCTTCTTATGGCACAGCTGCTGTTCTAAAACTTTTCTATACTCCCTTGAACAATCGCTGCAAATTGCTTGACCTGAATTATTTCCCCTTTTGTGATTACTAACAGAATCCCACTTTTATTCAGGAAGCAAAAAAGCCAAACACTTAACCCCAGAGTAAAAAATGTGATCATTCTAAGCCAGTTGTGCTGATCTCTTTTTCTTTGCTCATTTATGGTCATTTACTGACCACTTTGGCGCACGCGCGCGCACACACACACACACACACACACACACACACACACGGTCTGTCTTTTTATCTGTCTGTCTGTCTATCTTCAGGAGAAAATGTGTTTTTCTACGCCTTTATCACTTCTTTGGAGAAGTCAGGTGAAATGGTAATGCAACAGCCATCCTACCACTTTCAGCAGAAGTAGGAAAAGTTTTGAAAATGACAAACTTGGATCCTAACATTTTGAGCTCCTCAGCCAGTCCTGGAGGTGCCTGTTCCTGGGCTTCCTATATGTGAGATAGTTAATTGCCTGAAAATTACCCTTAGTTGACACTTAGGCTACTTATTAGCAAAAATGTCCTAATGGGTCAACTTCTTATGCCCCAGCCCCTTATGAACTGATGTCAATTCCTCCTGCTTTACCAGTGAGGCCCAAACTATCCTGCAAGGCCACAGCCGGATCACCACTGATTCTATTCTGCCTTTCTTCTATTTAGTAGGCTGAAGTGTTTTTCTTGGGAAAATTAACTCATTTATCTACCTGTTGGAGTCCATCAGCTCTAGGACATTGTTCCATCAAGCCTCTATTTCACTTGAGCCTTAATTTTTTTGTTTTATTTGCTTCCTCCTTACCTTATTGGTGATGGAGGGATCCCCTCTGTAGGGTTATGGGGAACATGTGGACACTACAGGTCCCTTTGACATCAATTTATTGGTCACGTGGACTCGGCCCAAAGGAGAAGGAAACCACCTGTGACATGTGGCCCCATGGGGGACTGCGCTCAGAAAAGAGGAAGGTGTTAAAGTGACAAGAGGGTGAGGGGAATTCTGGTTCCCATAAGAGGATGTTACTGACTTGTTTGACTGATTCTGTTGCGGGGTGGGCAGGGAACCAAAGCCTGCTCCTTAGGGGTAAGCTGGTCTGTGCCTGGTCCCCGTAATAAGGAGGGTTTTTTGGCTAAGGGAGCGTATCCGAAAAACAAATATAAACATAGTGTTCACATAGCAATAAACTTAACACAGAAACATAAAGTTAAAGTATTGATGTATTTTAAATGCTATTTTCATTTTGTAAATTATTGTTATTTTTGGGGGGAGGGGGGCGCACCTGCAGCATGTGAAAGTTCTCAGGGCAGGGGGTGGGAATCAGAGCTGCAGCTGCCGGCCTACACCACAGCCACAGCAGTGCAAGATCCGAGCAGAGTCTGGGACCCACACCACACAGCTCATGGCAATGGTCGATCCTTAACCCACTGAACAAGGCCAGGGACTGAACGCACATCCTCATGGATCCTCATCAGGTTAGCTGTTACTGAGCTGTGACGGGAATGCCTGTAAATATTTTTCTATTCACTTAAGCATATGCAGCTACAGTGTATTATTCATGGTTGTATTGTCTTTACCCAAAGGCCAAATTTTAGATTTTCGTTTCTAATATTTATACTCCTGTTATAGTTTTTTTTGCTGAATATTTTTATGGCTAGGTATTTACACATATGAATGATGTTTTTTCCTTTGAATAAATTCTAGGAAGTAGAAATTCTGTCAGAATTCACCAAAAGTATTAGCTACGTATAATTATCATATGAAAAGTTTATCCTGATTTATACTCTGTGAACCAGAGTGCACATTTCCAAGCACTTTTGAGAGCACCAAGCTTGGTACCACGTTAATTTACTTCCATGTGATAAGTAAGAAAATTGTCACTCTTGTTTAAATCCTTGTTTCTGCATATGTTTATTGGCTATTTATATTTCGTCTTTTATAAGCCAAGGACTAATATTTTTTCCCATTTTCCTTTAGTTCATATTTTCTAACTGAATACTTATGGAGTATTTTTATTCTAGAAAGAATTTTTAAAATGCTCCTGTAATATGTCTAGTGACAGAAATATTGCTGAAGTGGATGCTTTTTTTTTTTTTTTTACTAAAACTGTTTTAGTTTGGAGCCCTTTGCATCTAAATTTCAAAGTTTTTGGAGTTCCCTGGTAGCTCAGCTGGTTAAGGACTTAGCATTGTCATGACTGTGAGTCTGGTTACAGCTATGGTGTGAGTTCGAGCCCTGGCCTGGGAATTTCTCCATGTTGCAGGTGTAGCCCCCCAAAAAAATCTTAGGGTAATTTTCTTCTCTTTTCTTTATTATGTCTTCTCTTCAAATTATTTTTTTTTAAATTATGACTATTTGACATCCCTATTCTGTTACCTCTATTTCCTGATCATTCTTCTCGTAACTTTTGTCTTTATTGCCTTGCTTTGATTTTTCTAAGTAACTTATTAAAATGTTCCCAAATTTTTAAATTTCATTTTAAGCAATTCACTGCTTTCATTTTACTTTCTCTTTGTTTAGCAGTCATGTCTTTAACTTCTTGTCTGCTCTGAGTTTTCTTTCTTTTTTTCTAATTTCATAGATGCACTGTCTGCTCAGATTTCTTGGTTCTAAAGTTTTTTTCTGCTTCTTTCAATAGCTGGGTTCCATAAGATATATTTACTTACTGCTTCCTCCTCTATTTATAGTGATGCTTCTGTTTTCTAATCTAATAGAAAGAGATCATATTTTTCTATTTTAGTGCGTTGACATACATGCTTTTAGATACTGTTTAGGCCTCTGTTTAAGTCACTGATACCACACAGGAGGTGGGAAATTTTATATTTATTGGAGTTAAACTTTGACAGATCACATACCCAAAACCTTTGGTGAAAACAGAGGTGGAGGGGTATAGCTCAGGTACACTCATTTGCTTCTCTGCTAAAAAGTTTCTTTTAGGAGGTTTTCTTGGCAGCCTAAATATAACTTAGCCGGTAACCCCGCCCCCACACCACTTCTAGCTGACCGAATCAGTGGCCAGTGGACTATTATCCATCTTTTATTTAATTTGTTCCTTACGTAGCAGCTCAAAGGTGTGTTTTTAGAAAGAGAGTCTCTACTTTCCCTGTAAAGGTCAATAGCATAGAAAATAGGCTTCTTTTTTTTCAATTGCCCCCAGAGATTTCTTCATTTCTAGGGTCTTGTTTTCTACGGGGAAAGATGTTACTATAATTCTGCTAGGTGGTGAGTTCTGTGTTCCTAAAACAGACTTTTTCTATTATGTGATAAACACCAGATCAGTCAGTAAGTCCTTCAGTCTTGTCTCACATGAAGGTATACTGCAAAATATTTTTCTTCAATACTGTTTAAAGTGTTGGTGTGATGCTGAAACTATTATTTGGTTTTTAGCGTCAGCACACTTTTTCTTTTACTATTTTGCTTATGATTTTTTTTTTAAAGAAACTTTGATAAGGATCAGGAGAGATGGTTCTCTTCCTTTCATAGTAAATATTTTAAATGGATAGTTGGTACTCTTAGCTCATTTTTTTAAATTAAGAACTCATTATTAAGTCTTTAAATCTGCTTCCTACCTAGAAATATACAACTGAAAATTCTGGCTATTTTAATCAGTCTCGTCTGCTTCAGAGAGTAAGAAGTAAGAAGTTCTTACTTCTTACTCTCTGTATCAGTCAGGATGGGCTACCTATATGCTACAGTAACAAACAATCTCACAATCTATGTCTTTAAACAAGTAAGATGCATTTCTCACTCAGCTGCATGCCTTCTGTGGGTTGGCAGGGGGCTCTGATGAGCACTAAGTCCTCATGCAGAGTACCTGGCAAATGAAGCAGCCATTGTCTAAACCTTCCATCACCATGGCAAAGGAAGTGAAGGGAGGCATCAGGAAGCTCTCATTGATGCTCAAACCTTTTTCAATGGAAAGTAACACCCATCACTTTCAATCACATTTTATTAGCCAGAAAGTGTCAGGAAAACACAATCTTTAGTGTAACACAAAGAAAAAAGAGCTGGAATATTTATGGACAGTTCTAGTAACTACCACATTTTGTATCATTTTTAACCTTTAACACTATTGCCAACCCAAACTTCTAAAGTTTCCTCTTTGTTTTCCATGACACAAAATCCCTAGCGCTCTGATTGTTTATCATATTTTCCCCCAACTGCTTCTCTTTTAGCAATGACCTAAGTGTAGTTGATTCTTAAATTTCTGTCCTTGTTCATTTTCCGTTTTATCTCTTTCGTCTGTCCTCTAGTAACCCTACAGTAACTCTTAAACATACACTTATCAACCCAATCTTTCATCACTCACTTACCAGGCATTTACTGCTAGTCTTATATGTGCTGTGGGACATAAAAATGATCAAGATAAGCTCTCTACCTTGGGAGGTCACAGAGTTAGAATGGCAGAAGTCAAACAGTTTTCAGTAAAAAAAAAATGCTGCCTTTTTTTTTTTTTTTTGGCTGCACCTGTGGCATATGAAAGTTTCCAGGGCAGGGATCGAACCACTGCCACAGCAGTGACCCAAGACCCACTTCACCACAAAGGAACTCCTATGCTGCATGTTTTAATAGATTTGTGGTATATTGAAATTATACCACAATTATATATTTTCATTAAATATGTACTTTAATGAAATTATTATATAAGTTATGTATTTTCTAAATTATATATTTTCATTAAATATAAAATTTATATATTTTCATTAAATATAAAATTAGTTAATTGCAATCTTATTTGTGGTATATATGGCATTAGAACTTATTCTGATGATTAGGGTAATTTGAAATCTGACAATATTCAAAATTATTCTCATACAATTACATTTAAATATTCATAAGAATGACTAAAGCTCTCAAATTTTGAATGGAATATTTAACTTAATCACTTTCAGGTAAAATTTGCCTTTGAATGTTTACAAAAAAGAGCTCTGGAGAAAAACTGTCAAGAAAGGGAAGTATCAAAGACATGCCTTTTAAAATTTTTTATTTTTTTGTCTTTTTTTTGTCTCTTTAGGGCTATACTGCAGCATATGGAGGTTCCCAGGGTAGGGGTTGAATTGGAGCTGTTATTGCCAGCCTACACCACAGCCACAGCCATGCCAAATCCGAGCCGCATCTGCGACCTCCACCACAGCTCACGGCAACGCTGGATCCTTAACCCACTAAGCGAGGCCAGGGATCAAACCCGTGTCCTCATGGATGCTTGCCGGGTTCATTAACCGCAGAGCCATGACGGGAACTCCAAAGATATGCCTTTTTAAATTTAAGACTGCATGTACATTTTTCCTGGTCGTGAAAACAATGATAATCAGGAAATCTGAAAAATCAGGTGCCAAGGTTTAGTTTAGTTTAGTTTTGTTTTTCAGTTTCATTTTCTCTAAATTGGTTTTAAAATGTGAAAGAACACTTTTGACTGCTTGGAAGTCAAACTCTACCTGTTGATTTCTTCCTCGAGCAGAACACTACAAAATATTTATGAAATCAAATGAAATGGATTTATTCTCTAGCTTAAGAAAATTTGGCCTTTTCATCCTATTTATTATCAGGAAGTTAATTAAATCCACTTGGAATATAAAAATTAGTGAAAGAAATAAAATAAGGGCTATAATAGAACATCTAGATTGGAGACTTGGACCTGTGACTGGCTGTGCATGAGCAAGTCACCTACCTTGCTGTGACTTGGTTTTCTAGCTTCAAAATTCAAGGAATCAATGATTTTTAAACAGGAATGAGAAGGTGATAAGGACAAGTCTGAGGCAGTATCAGTTTTTTTCTTTTTGTATCTTTAGATGTATGTGTACTTGAGCTCTTCAGAGTCTAGCACCCTTAAAACCCATAACCTCCAATGCCACATCTTTGCCATAAAACCTAATAAATCGCTGGCAACTCTCAAATTTGGTGTAATGGGGAGTGGTGAAAGAGGTAAGTATGGGAGAAAGAAGTGTGGTTTTATTGCAGGAAGTGGGACCTCTTGACCAAGGCCCTAGCATGGGCTCATGTCTAACACTCAGAAATGAACTGTCTGAGGAGACACACGTGCTGACAAAGCAAGAGACTTTATCAAGAAGGGGCACCAGGCAGAGAGCAGCAGGGTCAGGGAGCCCGGCAGAATTGCCCTGCCACGTGGCTCACAGCCTCAGGTTTTATGGAATGGGGTTACTTTCTGGGTTGTTTCTGGCCAATCATCTTGCTCGGCCCTTACTCGGTCTGGCCCAGGGTCCTTCTTGGTGACGCCCACATCACTCAGCCAAGATAGATTCCAGTGCAAAGGATCCTGGGGGGTTGTTGTCTCCTCCCTCCTACCGGCCCCTCCCTCATCCTCCCCATTAGTCTTCCGGGCAGCACCGTGTTCCTTATCGGGGCCTCCTGCTGTGAGACAGCTCGCGCAAGCTGCTATTACTGGTGCCTGGCCAAGGTGGGCAGTTTCAGTCACTGGTTTCCTAACAGTTTGATTACTATCCATCTAAGGACATGTAGAGTCTCTAAATTATATATTTTTATTCAATAGAACACTAGTTAATTACGACCTCATTAGTCCTCTAACACCTTGGAGTAAGCCTTTATATAACAGATATGTGTTAAGATTATTTGAACTAGTAAGGAAGCCATACTCAAGCATCATCTGAAATTAAAGTAGAAAGTAGGTATTTGGTGAAAACAGCTGACTTAAACCTGTGTAAAGGGACAGTCGACCTCAAACATGAACGGGAGGGAAGGCCCACATCCTAACTCAGAGGTTAAGGCACATGTTTAGTGTTTGGAGAAAACGTGAGCCCTTTCATTAGCAGGTGAAACCCTAAATGACTCTGCAGGAAGAAAGCATCTTAATCATGTATTACACATCAGCTATTGCAAATGCTCTCCCTGGAAACTTCCACTCTAGCAGTCTTCTCAGCAGATGACTAAGCCAGACCTAGCTGTTAATTAAATGCTCCATCATGTCTCTTTACTAGATCATGCTAGAGCATTTAATTAACACCTTAAAGTCTAGAATAATATTTTCTTATGTGGGACAAGAGTTTAGCTTTTTGAAATACAGGTTCAATTTTTTTCTTTGCCCCTTTTGGCATTTTTTTGGACAGAAAATGGATAAAAGATACATGATTTACAATACAAACCTGAGTAGATTTGCTTGGGAAATGAAAGTATAATGGATTATTTAAACTAAGCTTTTTTCACGATGTACTTTGGAATCAGTACTTTCAACTTGTCACCTTTAACTACACTTACATAGTTGAAAATAATTCTGTTTTAGTTCCCCTTTCCTAGTAGAACTTATTAGTCTTTCCATTAGATACCTTTGAGTTTGGGACTCTGATTTCTCAGCTTATTGTTTCTGAGGAAATGGCTCGGAAAGGTCACACATCAGCTTTTTAGAGTAAAAATAATGAATGGGCATTTGAAATGAATAAGAATTAATTTCACCCTCTGTCCCACCTAGGCCACGTGTTCGCCTTGTGCCTCATTTCCCACAACTGGAAGCTCCCAGCTGAATAATCACATCCAAACATGCTGAGCTAATTGAAGAGAGGTGCTATATAAACACAAGGTACTATTATTATGGTCATTTTCCCAGACCTTGGGCTTCCCCACCCACTTCCTCTAAATGTACAATGTGATGCAGGCACTGCTTCCTCCAGATGCCGACTTTGAGAGCAGTGCCTTTGGTGCCCTCTAGCGGTTTCCTCTCGTAACAATCACTTAGCCATGGAGCCCAAGCTATGACAGAAATTATTCCCTTGAATGGGCTAGTTTAAAGGGTGAAAGATATAAGACCAAAGCATGCAAGACCTTTTGGGTTAACATTTTTTAAACAAAATTATCCACATGCATAAAATGCCAGGCAGTCTTCACTATATTTAAAAATAACGCCAGTAACCCTTCTGAATGGGAAAGTACCGTAATAATATTTTTCTTCATAAGCTAATCACTCAACAGGTTGCTGGGACAGATCTTTCTCTTCCTACCCTGAAGGCTGCATTATGGATGCAGCAGGGCATGGGGAGGTCCTGAGCAGACAGCCCGTCTTCATAAATGTTTCCCGAATCTGTCTCTTGTCTCAACTCTGCCGCTGGCTGAGGTCAGAAAGTTGCTTGTCCTAGTTGACCTCTGATTTCTTTATTCTTATGAATGGTTTTTAAAGTTATCTCTTGGTTTAATCCTCTAAGCCTTTTTTATGAAAGATGTATCTCATAGAGCTCCAAAGTATCCAACAAATGGGAGTGGAACCATTCTGGCTTAGGCTGTGTTGAGAAAGCTTCTACCTACTTAGTCTCCTTTCCTTTTTATTCCCCACAAAGTCCTTGATGCACCTAGGAGCCTCTCAGTCCTCCAGGGATTATAGCAGTGTTTTTGTTTATTTTTTAGCCGCCCCCGTGACATGTGAAAGTTCCCAGGCCAGGGACGGAACCCACACCACAGTAGTGAGAGTGCAGGGGTCTTTAACCCACTTGAGCACCTGGGGAACACAGTTTTAAAATTATTGTGCTAGCTATCTTGATTGTTTATTTAAGCTTCAGTTTGGAAACAATTCAAAATATTATCCAGTTAGTTTCTTACAGATTCCGACAAGTTTAATTTTTCTGTCGTTCTGTAGCAGAACTTGATTTCACTTCACAGACACAACCATGTGCACCGAGGCAGTTAAAGCAGAAAAAAATGAACTTCCAGGATTCCTGGCTGCCCTCATGCTTTTGAGATTGGGGAACGCAAAACCAATTCTGTTTAGTACTGCATACTGTTGACTGTCAGATATTCAGCTCCATGTTGGATTTCGTCAGGATATAAAGCTGGTTGAGGCGTAATCTAATCGGCAAAACTGTCAAAAACTATAGCGTATCATCATTGATTGGATGATCCTAAAATACAGATGAGGGTGGAAATTCATGTTAAGATTGTCTGAATTGTATTGCTGTTCAGAGGAAAGGCAGGCCGGTGCATTTTGCAGGAGTCAGAAAAGAGACAAAATGAGATGAGCTGAGACTAAAAGAGAGCGTGATTTTGCATAAATGGAAAGGATCAGAGGTTGATGAGGTCTTTATACGAGATTGGTAGCAGGACTGAATGCACGGAGCCCAGCTTTGGGAGGCTGTGTGTTATGAGGAAGGACCCACAGCTGAGGTCAACACCCCTGTGGCTGGACCCTGGCTTTACGCCTTAGTCAATGAAAGTGTGCGTGAGACATACACAATATCTGATACTTTCTTCTCCTTCTCCTCCTCCTTATTCTTCTTCTTCTTTTTTGCTTTTTAGGGCTGCACCTGCAGCATAAGGAAGTTCCCAGGCTAGGGGTTGAATTGGAAACACAGCTGCCAGCCTACACCACAGCCATAGCAACACAGAATCTGAGCTGCATCTGCAACCCACACCACAGCTCACAGCAACACTGGTTCCTTAACCCACTGAGTGAAGCCAGGGATCAAGCCTACATCCTCATGGATACTAGTCAGATTCACTTCTGCTGCGCTACAACAGGAACTCCTAACTTATTTTTTAATGGAGGCTATGAAGAAAAAATTAATCCACTCTGCCCCCACAAATAATTTTTATCATGTAAAAACATTGGAATTTTACAACATATTGATTGTATATATACAAGTACAACTTATACTTTGAAATGTATTTAAGTTTTAACCTTTAAGCATATGATTCATTTTTAATATGTAGATTGGCGATGTTAAGAACTGGCATATTTTTGGAGTTCCCACTGTGGCTCAGCAGGTTAAGGAACCAACATAGTCTATATGAGGATGTGGATTTGACCCCTGGCCTTGCTCAGTGGGTTAAGGATCTGGCATTGCCTCAAGCTGCAGCATAAGTCGCAGATGCGGCTTGGATCCCAAGTTGCTGTGGCTGTGGTGTAGGCTGGCAGCTGCAGCTCCGATTAGACCCAAAGCCCAGTAACTTCCATATGCTGTATGTGCTGCCGTAAAAAGAAAAAAAAAAAAAAGGAATTGGCATATTTTCAAACATGGGTACATATGGCTATGAGAAAAAAATTCTTATAGTCGGACAGGAGTATTGGAAATCTAGCTTTTCACACATAAAAGGTCATATAACTAATATAAAGGGTCAAGTGCCGCCTTCAAGGAACAAAGCTCAGCTAGATAAAGTAAGACATGAGGTGGAAGTTACTGGATCCTTACTAAATCATCAGAGATCCTATTTGGTGCAGGAACAATAAAAACCTCCCCCTCTACAACAAAGTCAGTGATTTTTCTCCTTTTAAATTGCTGTTATTTTTCTTTTTCATTTCACACCCTGGCTCATATGCTTTCTGGCCCTGAAACAGGTTGAAGTGAAAACAGGAAAACATCATTTCTCTGGCTCTTTCCTGCCAGGTCAGCACTAGGAAGTGCTAAGGACCTGGAGGTGTGGACTCAAGTCAGTTCCTGAAACCTTCCTAAACCAATTCGGTTCATTCCCTGAGGAGGAGACTTGCTGTTAATAAAATATTGTGCTCCAGACCAAGAAAGAGCATTGGCAGAAAGAAAATCTATTAGCATATATTATCACATTAGGAAAGCCCAATGGCAAAAAGAATAGGGCAATCTCAAGCAATGCTGGAGAGCTATTTGAAAATAAAAACTCAACATCTGCTCACAAATGAAAAATATTTTTAGCACATTTGGAATCAAAAGATGTATTAGACTTAAATCTGCAATGTGTTTTCTAGGGCACATAACATATAAATAGTGGAAAAGAGGACAAAGAATTATTATGTGTAGATGATGCATCAACCAGGAAAAGGAGTAAATTACTTTGACGACTATTTAGAACCAAAAGATTTTTAAGTGCAAGATTATAATACCTACATGTGAAAATAATTAGATGTTCTCTTTATAGTGGTAACAACTTATGAGTGGGAAATACTCTGTTTACGAGATCGAGAGACATGAAAACATCATGAATAAAAAATAACAAGAAATGTTGTAGAAAAAAGTTGAAGGGCATCATAGTAGAAAGTGATCGGATGCGGAAATGGTATGTTGTCTCATTGCAGTTTGCACAGTTTATTTCTTCAGCTGTCTCAGCCTTGGGGTGCGAGAGGTAAGAGATTGTAACTGTGTTACTGGTATTAAAACTCTCTCTTTTCAATATATGCCTTGAGCTAAGAATTTTGAACTTTCTAGTTATTAATCCTTGCCTTTAAGTTGTCACTCTCTATTAGAAGCCACCAGTCCACATCCATTCCCTTGAAATTCTCATATCCTGCATATTTTTCTACACACAGGCCACACAGACTCCCAAGCTTTGCCTGTAAGGGGCCCTTTCGTACACGTGGCCACAGCCAGCCAGTGCATGCTACTAGATGCCAGAGTTCCAGCCCTTAACTGGACCAGCTTGGAGTTCCCTTTGTGGCTCAGTGGTTAACGAATCCAACTAGGAACCATGAGGTTGCGGGTTTGATCCCTGGCGTCGCTCAGTTAAGGATCCGGTGTTACCGTGAGCTGTGGTGTAGGTCACAGATGCAGCTCAGATCCCACGTGGCTGTGGCATAAGCTGGCGGCTACAGCTCTGATTAGACCCCTAGCCTGGGAACCTCCATATGCCTCTGGTGCGGCCCCAGAAAAAACAAGAGAAAAAGACAAAAAAAAAAAAGAAATTGCTTAATTGGACCAGCTTTTCACTACTGTCAGCACCAACAAAGCAGTACTACATCGTACATTTCACTAATGTCCTTAGAATGGCTGTTGATTTCATTAGTGTAGTTGTAGACACGAGAGTGTAACCTGTAACGTTGAGTCCAACAAAACGTTATAAGCAAAAGGATAATGGGCTTACGAGAGGCAGGAAAGGATTATTGAAAGGATGGTGGTCACTGACAGAATCACTTAAGGTGCTGGAGAAATAGGTGTAGAAGTTACGCAGACAGGAAGAACACCTCACGTTCTGCCTCCAGCACCCTTCGGCTACTGCTGGGACCTAGTCGTGCCTATAACTAATGCTGGAACATTACTGCTACTAGAATTGCTTTCACTGCAGCTGTTGGAAACTGGAAGTAAGTGATGCCTCTACGACTATCCATCAGCACAAGGTCAGTTTCCAATCACAACCTGAGGAAGGGTGTGTCTGACTGGCGTGGCATAAACCATGTGACCACAACTCGAGCTAGGGAGGCTGGGCATGCAAATATTTTACATTTACATGTCTTCTGGGGAGGTAGCCTTAGCTACTTCAGGAAAGGGATCCCCTCAGAGACACTACACATGCTAAAAAGGTCACTATTTTAAAGTGCAGAATAATCATTCTGTAGGCTGCCTTTTCATTTGGTGAGTAGTTTCCTTCCTGAGCAGAATCTTGTCAGTTTTATGTCATCCCACTTACTAATTTTTGCTTTGACTGCTTTCGCTCTTGGTGTCAGATTCAAAAAACCATCACCATCACCTATGTCAAGTAGTTTACCACCTGTATTTTCCGCTAGGAGTTTTATGGTTTTAGGTCTTACATTCAAGTCTTTAATTCATTTGGAGTTAATATTTGTGTCTAATTTTGTACGGTGGTTCAGTTGCATATTTCTGCATGTGGCTGTCCGGTTTTTCCAACACAATTTTTTTATTTTTTTTTATTTTATTTTTTTGTCTCTTTGCCTTATCTAGGGCCGCACCCGCGGCATGTGGAGGTTCCCAGGCTAGGGGTCTAACAGGAGCTGTAGCCGCCGGCCTTTGCCACAGCCACAGCAACGCGGGATCCGAGCCGCGTCTGCGACCTACACCACAGCTCACGGCAACGCCGGATCCTGAACCCACTGAGCAAGGCCAGGGATCGAACCCGCAACCTCATGGTTCCTAGTCGGATTCGTTAACCACTGAGCCACAATAGGAACTCCTCCAATACTATTTATTGATGAGTTTTTTTTTTTTTCCTCCATGGTATATTTTTGGTTTCTTTATTATAAATTCATTGACCACATCTGCGTGGGTTTATTCCTAGGCTCTCTTTTCTGTTCTGTTAATCTATATTTTCATGCCAATATGATACTCTTGATTACTATGGTTTTGTAACATAGTTTGAAATCAAGAATCATAGTGCTTTCAGCTTTATTCGTCTTTCTGAAGATTGCTTTGGCTATTTGAGCTCTAGTGGTTCCACACAAATGTCAGGATTATTTGTGTATTTCTGTGAAAAATGTTGCTGGAATTTTGTGTGAATCCATAGATTGCTTTCAGTACTGTGGACATTTAAAAAATATTAATTCTTGTGATTCATGAGCATGGGATATCTTTCTATTTATTTGTGTCTTCTAATTTCTTTCACTAATGCCTTATAATTTTCAGTGAGCAAGACTTTCACCTTTTTGGTTAAATTTTGTCCTAGATATCTTATTCTTTTTGATGCCAGTTGTAAATGGGATTACTTTCTCAATTTTTCTTTCCTATTATTATTCTTAGTGTATAGAAATACAATTGATTTTTGTATACAGATTTTTTTTTTCTGCAACTTTGCTGAATTTGTGTGTTAGTTCTAACAGTTCTCTGGTGTCTTTGTGGTTTTCTACATATATGATAATCATGCCATCTGCAAATAATGACAGTTTTGTTTTATCCTTTTTAGAATTATGATGCATTTTATTTCTTTTTCTTGCCCAATTCCTTGGTGAGGACTTCCCATAATACGTTGAGTAAAAGTGGTGACAGTAGGCATCCTTATCTTGTTTCGATTTTAGAGGGAAATTTTCACCTTTTCAGCACTGAGTATGATTTAACTATGGGCTTGTTGTGTGTGGCCTTTATTATGCTGATGTTCATTCTCTCATACCCACTTACGGCGTTTTTATCAAATAAAAGTTGATCAACACAGTTTTATATTTTTATTGATAACATTTGTTTTAAATCAGATAGAAGAAAAGTGTTAAAAACAAAAATGCATTCAAACAAAAAAGTAAATGTGTTTCATTTATTGCAAGAATAGCAATAACCAATATCTGAATTGTTAAAATGTAAAAAACAATGTCTTGGAACTTATGCTAAAAGTACTTTGCAACTTCCAACATCAGTGTTTTGATTATGTTGAAACACTAAACTTATACCAAACTATTGCCCTAAAACTGGCTGCGTTTCTTAATGGTTCAAATCAGGGGCTGGCTGGACTGCAGCCTGTGGTCTAAATCTGGCCTGCAGCCTGATTTTGAATGACCTGTGAAGTTAGAATTATTTTTACTTTTTTAAAAGATTGTGAAAACAACCAAGCAAACAACGAAAAAAATATGACAGAGACCAAATATGGAATGCAAAGTCTAAAATGGTTAATATCTAATTCTTTATAGAAAAATTTGGCTGACCTCTAGTCTAAAGTAATACAGGGTTGATTATACTAATCACTAATAAGTAGACTTTTAAAACGACTTGTTCAAATGTTAAATATTCTTGATCACCACATCTTTTGTATCACAAGAACTTTCAGGTGTCCCTAAGCCTCCCCCTCAAAAAAGTACCTAAAAGTTCTGCTTATTATGTAGTCAGATTCAAACAACATAAGAAATAGTATTTCTTAGTAACTTAATAGCATAACACATGTAAATATTTTAAGTAAAAATCTTTATTGCAGTTTTAAGTGACACAATTGATAGATGTGTGTCTTTTAGGCCTGCATAACTTCTTAAAGCCTGGAATGAGGTGAGACACCACCATTCTCATTTCCTGTTCTACAGCGATTTTCACTTTTGCTTTTAAATACAGCTACCACTGAAAAGCCATCTTCACAAAGATAGGATATTGAAGGAACATGGCACAATCTAAGGTTGAAATTGCAAATTACTCCTACCTAGTATATTTCACAGTGTCATACAGGTATTTAGTATCATTGCGTTTGCCTGAAAGAGGTAAAATATATTGCTACAACCCTGTGCGTTTCCCATGGCAATCTGGTATGCCTTGGCACACAGTTTGAGGACTTTAGGAGCAGCTGATTTCTTATAAAAAAGTATATACTTCGTATCATATCTGCTTGTAAGAACAGCTTTTAACATCTGAGCCGTTTAATTTTTGTCACATGATATGTAAGTAAATAATCTTTTTGAAGAGATTTTGCCATCTACTCCTTAGCAGAGGCTGGAGCGGTTTTGGGGAAACTTGTTGAGAATGTCAGTGATATTCTGATATGAATTTCATGGTCCCATTCAGTCTCCTTCACTTTCTCAAAAAAATAAATAAAACACATGAAACTCAAACTTAAAAAAGTAGAATGAGATAGGAATTACTAAATGCAATAAAACTGGTTCTAGAGAGGCAATTAATTTCCCCCCAAGAAATTCAAGACATTATCTAAGTCAATGGAAGAATATCTTTAGAATAACTAAAAGGTAACTCTCAATGGTGAATACTTTGAAAGCAATAACATTTACATAGATTTGCATATTCTGCATTGTTTAGAAAATAAATTCTAGAGTTCCCTTCTTGGCTCAGCAGAAATGAATCTGACTAGTATCCATGAGGATGCAGGTTCAGTCCCTGGCCTTGCTCAGTGGCTTAAGGATCTGGCGTTGCCATGAGCTGTGGTGTAGGTCATAGATATGGTTCGGATTTGGCATTGCTGTGGCTGTGGTGTAAGCCAGCAGCTGCGGCTCCAATTTGACCTGTAGCGTGGGACCCTCCATGTGCTGCAGGTGCAGCCCTAAAAAACCCCCAATTAATTAATTTTCACTATGTCATACAATATTATTCAAAATATACCAAATTTGGAGTTCAAAATATACCAGATTTGGAGTTCAAAATTTACCTGAGTTCTCATCCTGCCTTAATCACTCATTAAAGATGTGATTTTAAGCAAGTTTTATAACTTCAGTGAAACTCAATTGTGTCATAGTTAAGCATATAATAATAATAACAATGTCTTTCATAAAGGCACGATGTGAGGACTACAAATCCATTCATTCAAAGGACAAAACCTACAACAATGAAGATGCCTTTCAAATGGTAATTATTTCAGTCTATACTGTTATCAAAAGAACCAAAGTAAGAGCGGAAGTGCTGAATATAAAAAAAAAAGGGGGGGGGAAGTGTAAGGATTTTCATCCCTCTCATATTGTACGACTTTCAATTTTGTGAATCAATAGATAGGAAACTTTTTAAGAAATAGGATGTATCCATCTTCCATAGAACCCGGATATATGATGAATGTGGAAGAGTTATTCAATAAATCTGTTTATTCCTTATTCTCCTATCGAGCACTTATTATGCTCATATAAACAAAACTGAAAAGCAAGTTGGGAATTCTTAGTTCTTGCCTTGGTGTGCCACAAAGGTTTGACCACTAGGTAGCAGCAACGTACAGGATAGAACACTCAAGGTCTGCCTTCTCTTGTAGAACTTAGCTGGTGTCTGTCTGCGTGAGCTTAACCAGTGAATCAACTTCCCCGCTGCAGGTAGTGGCCGGAGTTACTTCCTAATTGTCACCATGAATGCACTTCATAGCTGGTGCTAATGAAACAAAGCCAGAGTCACATCAGCACGATTCTCAGAGTGATATTTGGGTTCTTCAAAAAAAATTTTTTAGTGAAAAAATATTCCTAAATGAACAACAGAAATCAAAAGCACAACCATTAAAAAATAAAATGAAATAAAAATAATTAAAAAGTTTTCACTGCGGTACAGTGGGTTAAGACTCCAATTGCAGCGCCTCAATTTACTGCAGAGGTGCAGGTTCAATCCCTGGCCCAGCACAGAAGGTTGAAAGGATGCGACATTGATGCAGCTGTGGCGTAGGTCACAGCTGCAGCTTGGATTCAGTCCCTGGCCTGGGAACTTCCATATGTTGCAGGTGTGGCCATAGAAATAAAATAAATAAAATAAAATAAATATGTTCCCATTGCAATTGGTACAACCTCTACAGCTTAAATCATCTTGTCTTCTATATTTGTATCATGATCCATTGGTGAGGATTTTTTTTTTTAACTTTCAGCACTTAAAATATATTATCATCATTCTTCAAATATAGTTATTATTTTCTATAGGGTTATTTGTTTTAACGAGTTAGAACGGAACATAGAATTAGCTATGATTTTTCTAAGTTCTAATTTTTTTATTTTGGGACAATTTCAGGCTTAGAGAAAAGTTATAAATAGAGTACAAAGAATCTGCAATTAGTCTCCTTATGAGGATATTTTATCTTGCTGTAACCTTGATGGCTAGTACCATTCCCCACAGTTGAGAGAGTGAAGGCTACATTAATAATTACTCCAGATATGACTGTACCTGTAAATGGATTGTGTAGGATGGTTTTAAGCATGTGCCTTTGTTCAGCTGAAACTTTCTGTATCTAGTCAGTCTGCAGAGAAACTCAACATTTGGGAGTTCCTTTTGGTTGCCTAAGCTTTTGAGCCAAGTTGTTTCTTATTATTTCTTATGCGTGTGTGCATGCGGTGTGTGTGTGTTTGAGTAAATAGTTGCCTGCTGAACAACCAGGAGTATAGAGAGAAATATCTATTCTCCAGGAGAATAAAAATGGGTAGATTTTGAAAGGATTGCTTTTGGAATGTCACTGCCTTCCTTCAGTTATCGAAAAAGTTGGAGATCTAAATGAAGACTTGCCTATGCTTTGCCACTCAGGAATTTCCAAATATCATTCAGGCTCGGAAAAATGTACTTCTTGAGAGAGGGACATGTTTTGCAGGTAAAATAGTGATTCCCAGAATGAAGGAGGAAAGTCACGTAGGAGAATTTAGAAGAGTCGGCTAATTTCACAGACAAGTACCAATAGGACTACGGATGGGGGGGACCTCAGGTTCTCAGGAGCGATCTCATTTACCCCTGTCGACCCTAGTGGAGCCCCTCTTTCATCCTAACTGTGGAGCAAGTTCAGGCACCAGGGTAAACACACACAGAGCATGTTCAGGGAAAGATTATGGTTCTTGGGTTCTTTTCCATTAGACTAAAATAAAAGTACAGTGTTAGGAGTTTCCATTGTGGCACAGCAGAAATGAATCCGACTAGTATCCAGGAGGATGCAGGTTCAATCCCTGGCATTGCTCAGTGGGTCAGGAGTCTGATATTGTGGTGTAGGTCGCAGACTCGGCTAGGGTCCTATGTTGCTGTGGCTGTGGTGTAGGGTGGCAGCTGTAGCTCCAATTTGACCCCTAGCCTGGGAACTTCCAAATGCTGTGGGTGTGGCCCTAAAAAGCAAAAGAAAAAAGTGCAATTTTAAGTGTTTGTTTATTTTTCTCCTGTTGTAATGTGTTCAGCCTTTGGCAGGAAAGAGCTCTTTGCAGGAATACCTTCTCTGCAGGAGGCCCCTTTTGTCTTGTCACTAACCTTACACCCATGCTCTACCCCTCTCCTCTGCGGCCCAAGTACATCTTTCAAATCTTTTACTCACACAGTACCCTGCCTACCTTGTTGGTTCCTTCCGAATAAGTAATTAACAGATGACCAGCCCTCTTCCTTAGCTTCCCCTTCAGCAATCTCCCAAACAAACTGGGTGACCGAACCCGTGTGTACAAGATAATGTCTAGAAGAAGGTCACAAGGAACCCACAAGCCTGCACACGCTGGGGGGATGGCAATGACCCCCTATCTCAGTGATTAACTGAGATTACTTCCCATTTTCCTTTAAAAGTTTTCATGGCTGGGAGTTCCCTGGTGGCTCAGCAGGTTAAGCACCTGGCATTGTCATTACCATGGCGTGGGTTCAGTCCCTGGCCCAGGAGATTCTGCATGCCGCAGGCGTGGCCGAAAAAATAATAATAATTAAAAATAAATAAATAAATAAAAGATTTCATGGCTGAAGAGACTCTTCAGAGTTGGTTTTGAGCGGGACACTGAGTCCACAGTCTTCCCAGATTGCCGGCATTCTGAGTAAAGGCAACTTTCCTTTCTACCAACTTTTGTGAGTACTGATATTTTCAAGTAGTGAGTAGCCAGGCCTGATTTGGTAACAATTTTTTTTTTAAATATTCCCTAACCCTTTAATAAAAACCTGATATATTTATAAACCTGTGTGTGGAATATAAGGAAATAGACTTGCTTGTCTATCTCAACCTTCAGGGGCAACCAGCAGCTAAGTACAGAGTTCAGTGATAAGAGAGGTGGTCAGAGGCAGAGCTAGGAGCGAAGTTGAGGATGGAGGTCCACCAGGTGTTAGGAGCAAGGAAACCAGAAATATGTACATAACGAGAATAAATCCGGGGTGGAAAAGTTTAAGGCAGTATGTTCTCACACCTGGCCAGTCATCACATTACCTGTTGAATCCATAAGGCATGAATGCCATGCCCCACCACAGATCTGCTCAATAAATCATCCGGTTTGGAGTCCAACTTGGACAGCATCCCAGGCGATTCTGAAAATCCACTGGGTGTAAGAAATTGGGCTCCCTTTAGGTGAAAAGCTGCCTTGCAGGTATGACTACACTTGTGGATCCTGCTGCAAGTGGGGACAGCTTACACAGCTTGTGAGATGCAGTACCTATTGTTGACCCCTGAGCTCTGCCGGAGTCCAGCCTAATTTGTACCATATGCCGTCTCGTGCTTCAGCCTGGGGCCATGACCTTGCAGCCTGGGTTCCTGGCTATAGATGAAGCAGGTTCCATCCACTCAGATTGGGCTTTTCTATATTTCCCTGGCTTCCACTCCAGGCACAAAAAGAGAAGAGATTTATCTTTTAAACAAACCACAATTCTATGTATATATATTTTTTTCCCATAAAATCTGTGCCACAGGTTAAGAGTGGTTTCCAAGCCTGGGCAACCTCCTAACAGCTGGCGCGTGTGATTTGGGTACTGAACTGCTCCTTCTGAGTGGTTTGGCTCTTCTCACTGCTTGCTGCTGAAGATTTTTAAGCTATAAGACATAAGTAGTATGATTTTCAGGGAATTGGCATAATTATGCACAAAGGGACCTCCTATTTTGAAAAGGTCTTGCCCCGAATCCATATATATACTATGTCTTCTAATTATGCATTCACGATCTCTTTTATTATTTATTTATTTACTTTTTAGGGTCACACCCGTGGCATAAGGAGATTCCCATGCTAGAGGTCTAATCAGAGCTACAGCTGCTGGCCAATGCCACAGCCATAGCAACGCAGGATCTGAGCCACGTCTGCGACCTACACCACAGCTCACGGCAACGCCGGATCCTTAGCGTACTGAGCGAGGCCAAGGATCGAGTCCACAACCTCAAGGTTCCTAGTTGGATTTGTTTCCGCTGTGCCACGACGGGAACTTCATGATCTCTTTTAAAAATTAACCATCTTTGGTTTTCTGCTTACCGTAATTTCCTGTTTCTTAATTAAGAACACTTTCCTGATATTAAATCAATTATTACTGTAATGTATGACTTAAAAGTACGGACTTCCTGCAGTCTCTTCTGATTTAGTGGTAATTAATATTCTTAGTTTGGCATCCTGCTGTATATTAGATATTATGTGTCCATAATATTTAAATATAAAATGCAGAGGCTCTGGAGTTCCATGGTGGTCTAGCAGGTTAAGGATTTGGTATTGTCACAGCTGTGGTTCGGGTCACTGCTGTAACGTGCGTTGGATCCCTAGCCCAGGAACTTCTGCATGCTGTGGGCAAGGCCAAAAAAAGAAAAGAAAATCCTAAGAAATGTAGAGGCTCATAATTTGAAAACTTAAAAATAAATCTAACCCCCAAAGAAATATATATATGTATATGACTAACCTGGTAAAAAGCAGACTTGGAACATATATCAGGAAACGGATTCTGAGATGGTATTCATTTACTAATTATATGAGTCAATGAGGAAAAAGATTAGCTTTCCCACGGCATCTCAGAATCGTATCTTTTGGCACTGGTATAAAAAATTAAGACTGTGTGAGGTTATAATAAAACTCGGGGGATTCCAATAGTATTCTGTACTTGGTGAATTAGTGCTTTTATAAAAGGCCCCATAGAGTTTACAAGGACCCTTCCGATACACAAGGACCCTTCCGATACACAAGAATGAAAGAAATCTGTGACCTGGAATAGGGCCCTCACCCTGCTATGCTGACATCCTGATCTCAGACTTCTAGCCTCCAGAACTTTGAGAACTATCTTATACTATTTATAAACCACACAATCTGCTATTTTGTTATAGCAACCAGAGTGGAGTAAGACACCTATTATAGTGGTCAATGTCTGGTACCTATTGAATTAATTGTACCATGTCCTTTCTCCAACACCATCCTAATGTGCTAATTATTCATGGGCCAGATTAAAATTATAGGAGTTCCTGTATTGATTCAGTGGGTTAAGAACCCGACTAGTATCCATGAGGATGTGGGTTTGATCCCTGGCCCAGTGGGTTAAGGATCCAGCATTGCCTCAAGCTGCGGCATAGATCACAGATGTGACTCAGATCTGGATTGCTATGGCCGGATTGCATAGGCCACAGCTGCAGCTCCGATTGAACCCCTGGCCTGGAAACTTCCATATGCCACAGGTGCAGGCATAAAAAGGAAAAAAATTAAAATTATAAACTTCCATATGCCACAGGTGCAGGCATAAAAAGGAAAAAAATTAAAATTATGTAGTTTGATAGTCACCATAAGTTTCTTTCATGGTCTAGCTATCAATCATTCAAGGCTCATTTTTATCCAGTTTGCTCTATGAACGCTCTGTTTCACCTAGACTGCACAATTTTGTCCTTCCTGGAAAAAATACCTTTGCATAGGATTTTCCACTCTTCAGAAAGGGCAACTGAACTTTTCACCACATATCTGCATCCTACTTATAATCTAACACTTAGTTTATGTTGGGCTCAACCTTAAAAGCCTTTCTTGACCTCCCAAGACTAAAATGTTTTTTTTCCCAGAGTTTCTATATGATTGAAGGCCCATTTCATTCTTCTGGCCCTTGACATACATTGTCGGCATTGTCAGAGAATTTTATATCTGTGTTTGCATATTGTTATCTCAGTTATGTTGAAAGTCCCTAGGGGTGGAAATTTAGAAGTTTCTTCTTTGCAGTCTCTAAATAGCACCCAAACATTGCCTCTCACACCCAACTCAAATATGTGCTGACTTGATTGGTACACTCAACAGAAGTAGCTATAGTATACATACAGTGGAATTTCTATTTTTTAATATGAAAAAAGTTAGTATTCATTCTAGCTTATTTTTTCATTTTCATAACATCTGTGGCTAACATCTAAGTTTCTTTTTCATTTGGTTTCAGTAATCCCTACTTTTAAATGTCTGAGTCCAATTTTTAAAGATGTTAAATAGTCATTCTGGCTCAAAAAGAGTTCTCAACTGCATGGCTCTGTTTTTGGACTAAGCCTGGAGAGGAAGAAAATCAGAGTTGTTTTTTTTTTTCCCCCAGAACTTCTTATTAAAAGCGCAATAAACATTTCCAGAATTGTGGAGAAGTTAGGGCACAGTGAAGTTTGTTTGCCCAGGAGCCAAAAACTCACAGAACCATAGGTTTGGCAAGTTAGTGGGATGTCAGAAGATGAGTTTAAGTAATTGCAGGATAAATCTAAGTTTTTCAGCATTTGGAAATTTTAGATGAATGTGGTTGGAACTAGGGAATGAGAGAAGGAACAAAGCTTGGAATTGTGGTCACTCATTTCCATTTATTTATACTTCCCATGATCGTTTATGCTTCTCTCACAGTAAATAAATATCTGCTCTGTAATGTGCTGTTACTCAACTGGAGAGTAAAAAGCTACGCATTTCCAGGATTGTTCAGAGACAAACTGTATTAGAGCCAACCACCCTAGCGCTTTCTGCCTTCAGAGTTAACCATGGCCGTGAGACTAGTATATACATCTTTAACTTAGTTCCCTGACAGTTACTGAGGTAGTGTTTTCCAGCTGTGTGTAATGCATCTAAATATCCGGAGAGAACCAGGCTGAAGTAAGGGGGCTTGGATTTATCTCTCAAGTCTTCAGAAAGTAATTTGGTTCTCTCTCAGGATACTACTCCTTAAAAAACAAACACCCACATGATTTTAATTAAAACTAAAAGACAAAAACTTGTAATAGAAAATTTGGAAGCAAACAGGAACAATGAAAAGAAAAGGAAATAAATCTTTCTTGTATTTCCATCTATCTGTCATGACCCACTATTAATATTTGGTTGTATTTCTTGCTTTTTCTTGGAATATGGAACATATTTTCAATAAAATTTGCATCACACAATACACACAATACTGTTTTATAACTTTCTTTTAAATTTAACAGCGCAGTGTGCATATTATACCATCTTATACATTATGTGTCTTCTATAATGTCATTTAAATATTTTGTAGTCTTCCATTTTATCACTACTCTACATTTTAATAAGGAACATTTAAGCTTCTATTTGTAACTATTATAAATACCTCTACAGTAAATATCTGTGGCTATTTTTGTTACATTCATTGCAATTTTCTATTATATGTGTATTGCATTAGATGAGTTCTGTGTTCGTCTTTATTTTTTTTCTTTGCAAGCATTTTCTTCTGATTTCAGGACAATGTCTCAGTCTTGTTTTCTAATTCCATTTAGTATCCCATCTCATGAATTGTAATGCCTCCTCTACACCTCAGTAGATTCTGTTTTTCATACTTAGGACTTTTCTCATTTGAACTCTTTCTCCTCTCATAAAGGCCTGGCCTAATTTCAAGCTGTAACATTTTCTCAGATAACTTGAACAAAGACTAAATACTTATTAACATTTCTTCTGTCTCATGTTACCTGTATTAACTGGTAATTTGCTGTGCTATCTCTTATTACCCTTTTGCACAAGTCCAGGTATCCCAGCCAAAGTCAAGGTATGTACAATTTGAAATGTTTTCATATCTGACATGTTGATTATAATTTGACATTTTTTTTTTCCTACCGCTCTTCTTGGGCCAGGGTAGAATCTGAGCTGCAGCTGAGGCCTGTGCCACAGCCACGGCAACGCCAGATCCCAGACACATCTGCAACCCACACCACAGCTTGTAGCAATGCCAGATCCTTAACCCACTGAGTGAGGCCAGGGATCGAACCCTCATCCTCACAGAGACAACGCTGGGTCCTTAACCCTCTGAGGCACAATAGGGATTCCCTATAACTTGACTTTGCTAAGAGATGACCATTCACCTTTGGCAATAAAAACCAGGTTTTAAAACAGTATAAATGTATTAATCCTTCTTAGATTCTCAGAAGCTAAATGATGGGCCCAATGATTCATATACTGTGTAAATCAACAACTATGTGCTAGTGATAATCGCTATGGCATAACATAAGCTCTTCAAGGGTGTTCGTTCCAATTTACTACTCCTAGTCTTACTGCTATAATGGCTTATGCCAAGCACTGTGTGCCAGATGCTTTTATTTATTTATTTTTTTAGCTTTTTAGGGTCCCACCCATGGCATATGGAGCTTCTCAGGCTAGGGTTGAATTGGAGCTGCAGCTGCCTGCCTACACCACAGCAGGATCCAAGCCACATCTGCAGCCTACAGCACAGCTCATGGCAACACCAGATCCTTAACTCACTGAGTGAGGCAGTGAGGAATCAAACCCGCAATTCTGTGGCTGCTAGTCGGATTCGTTTCTGCTGCACCACAGTGGGAACTCCCAGACACTGTTCTAAGAGCTTGACATTTATTAACTCATTGAATTTCCACAATAAATTAGTGAGACAGGTAACATTATTCCATCTAAGAGGTGATGGAGGCAAAGAGAAGCTATATAACTATAACTAGAATGTGGTGGAACTGAAATAAACTCATACATGAAAAACTGTTGACATTGTAACCTAGCAGAACCCTATGGGGCCTTCCCAGAAAAAACCCCCACCCATTGTCCTCCGCCTGCCTTTTGCCTGTAGAAAAACTTCAGAGAATACGTTTAATCAGAGAAGTGAGAACATGCAGAAAGAAAGGAAAACAGTCAAGCAAGACAAAAAAACAATATTTTAGCTCATTAAACAAAGTCAAGGACTTTTAGTTCTTCCTCAAGGACTATAGGTAATATTCTGAGCAGAAGGAAAGGAAAACAGTCAAGCAAGACAAAAAAACAATATTTTAGCCATTAAACAAAGTCAAGGACTTTTAGTTCTTCCTCAAGGACTATAGGTAATATTCTGAGCAGAAGGAAAGGAAAACAGTCAAGCAAGACAAAAAAACAATATTTTAGCCATTAAACAAAGTCAAGGACTTTTAGTTCTTCCTCAAGGACTATAGGTAATATTCTGAGCAGTTTTGCAGACACTGAAACCCACACCAACTGAAAGAAGTTAACTGTATGCCGCCCACAAGCACATAGACCCCAAAGCAATTGGAACCAGAAGGCTGATGGTGCTGACTCCCACTTACCTCACCACCCAACAATCAGAATATCCAGGAGTTGATCACACCCTACTCTTTAAACTACTACTCTAAGACTCCTCACTCTTCCCTCGAGGTTGGGACACAATTTTGAGGGCACCAGCCTGCTCGTGGGCCCCTTTGCCTGGCGAAGCAAGAAGGCTGTCTTTTTTTTTTAACCTCACCCCAAACTCTGTTTCCTTGATTCAGTTCAGTGCCAGTGTATGAGGCCGAGTTTCAGCAACAATATTAAAAAAAAGAAACTGCACTAATGCCAAAAGAGTGTTAGCGGCAGTGCAATCGGTGTGGGCTGTGTGTGGTTAGGGGACGTGCCTTTCTAAGGACAGGATCTTGACAGACGAAACAATCTCTTTTAAGTGAGCTTACTGGAGCATAGTTGATTAAGACATTGTCAAGCTCCATTATTTTTATCAAACCACATTTGCAGTGTGGGTTCAAAGAAGAGGGCAGAGATAGGCACCAATGGCCTTTGATCACTGCTTGCACTTCCTATCAATTCTACTTTCTTAGAGGCAACCTTCTGTTTTGCGGGATTGGTGATTTCAAAGAAAACAAAGCTTTTAAAGCAGGAATCAAGGTGAAATAGTTTTGAATATGAGAAAACGGTTTATAGGAATCAATTGAGTTTTGTTTCCCTTCTTTAAGATTCTAAATAAATCCGAAATAACTTTGCCATGTCTTTTATGATTACCTGAGATTTCTTCTCAAAGTGACTTAAGTCCACTTTGGAATATATGTAATAGTTGCTAAATAAATACTTCTTGTCTAGTAGACTAAACAGTAATCTTAGGTCTCGATGTTGTAGACAGAGGTTTTTGATTGGACAGCATTAGAGAAAGCAATACTTGAACCTTCCTAGATCCTTCTCTTCAAAGTGCTGATAAACTTCTCTTGGAAGACAGCTTATTCTTTTTTTCTTTTATTGCAATATAATTGACATGTAGCATAATATTAGTTTCAGATGTACCAAGTAATGATTCAGTGTATGTATATACTGTGAAGTGGTCATCACAAGTTCACATCCATCACTACACATTGCTACAATTTTCTTTTCTTGTGATGAGAAATTTAAAGAGCTACTCTCTTAACAACTTTCAAATATGCAATGAAGTCATATTCTTTTTTTGTGTGTGTGTTTTTTTTAGGGCCGTACCCACGGCACATGGAAGTTACCAGGCTAGGGGTCCTATCGGAGCTGCATCTGCCAGCCTAAACCACAGCCCCAGCAACGAAGGATCCAAGCCGCGTCTGTGACCTATGCCACAGCACATGGCAACACCGGATCCTTAACCCACTGAACAAGGCCAGGGATCGAAACTGGATCCTCATGGATGCTAGTCGGGTTCATTTCCGCTGAGCCATTACGGGAACTCTGCAGTCATATTCTTGCCATGCTGTACATAACTGCCTAAGGGCTTATTTTATAACTAAAAGTTCATACTTTTGGCCTTTTGGTTTTTTTTTTTTTTTTTTTTTAAGGATCACACCAGTGGCATGTGGATGTTCCCAGGCTAGGGGTCTAATTAGAGCTACAGCCGCCAGCCTATGCCACGGCCACAGCAATGCAGGATCCAAGCCACATCTGTGACCTACACCACAGCTCACGGCAATGCTGGATCCTTAACCCACTGTACGAGGCCAGGGATCAAACCTGCAACTTCATGGTTACTAGTCAGATTCGTTTCCACTGTGCTACAACGGGAACTCCCCTTCTGACCTTTTGAAGTTTATACCTCTTCACTGGTTTTACCCTCCCAGATCTCTGCCTCTGGCCACCAGCAGTCTGTTCTTCTTATCTATGAGTTTGACTTTTTTTTTTTTTTTAATTTTACATATAAGTGAGATCGAATGGTATTTATCTCCCTATATCTAATTTATTTCGCTTAGTATAATGCCACACAGTCCATCCAGCTTGTCACAAATAACATGACTTTCTTCTTTTTTAAGGCTGAATAATATTCCATTGTATATATGTATGTGTGTATATCACATTTTCTTGATCTGGTCACCGTTGGATGTACACTTCAGCTGTTTCCAGGTCTTGGCTATTGCAAATAATGCTTCAGTGAACATGGAGGTACGGATATCTTTTTGAGTTAGTGTGTTCCTTTTCCTTCGCATAAATACCCAGAAATGGAATTGTTGGATCATATACTAGTTCTATTTTTTTTTTTTTTTTTGAGGATCTTTCATACTGTGGCTAAACCAATTCACATTCTCTCCAACCGTGCACAAAGTTTGCCTTTGGTCCACATCCTCACCAACTCTTATTTCTCCATGTCTTTTTGCTACGGCCATTCGAACAGCTGGGAGACGATATCTCACTGTGATTTTGATTTGCATTTCCCTAATGATTAGGATGTTGAGGACCTTTTCATGCACTAGTTGGCCACCTGCATGTCTTCTTTGGAAAGATGTCTATTCAGATCCTCTGCCCAGTTTTTAATTTGTTTATCGAGTTATATAAGCTGTTACTACTTGTTTTGAATATTGGCCTCATAAATAGAAGATTTAAAAATACTTTCTATCATTTTGTAGGTTGCTTTTTCTTTTCTTTCTTTTTTTTTTAATGGTTTCCTTAGCTGTCCAGAAGCTTTTTGGTTTGATATTGGCTCACTTGTTAATTTTTGCTTTTGTTGTCTTTGCTTTTGTGACATCAAAAAATGATCACTGCCAAGACCCATGTCAAGAAACTTACTATGTCTTCTTCTTGGAGTTTTATGGTCTCAAGTCTTAACACTTCATTAACACCTTGCTCTTTATCTACATTAAATCTGACATTTTTAAGTTTTGTTTTTCAATTTCCAATGGGTAAATTTCTTGGAGAAACTTAACAGACTTTTAGTTTACTTCAAGATATATCAAAAATGAATTACTTCCTGTTATAAAACTCTTTAGCAGTGCTCAGGAAAGGAGTCATAATAACAAAATAGGGACCTGAGAAAAATCTATTCATGGAGAAAGGAATTTTTACAAAGGAAATTAGAAAAGTAGAGAGGTAAGACAACCAACCAAAAGGAAATTTCCTCTTTACCCAGATATATTAACCAAGTAGACTTACGAACCAAAAGGCTGAGATTAGTAGTTCAAAAGTCTGGCTGAGCTTTACAATCATCTGGGGAGCTTTTAACAAACACCAGAATCTGGGCCGGATTTAATACCCCTGGAGTATCTGACTTAATTGGTTTGGGGTGATGTCTGGGCTTTGGTGTTTTTAATACCTCTTCAAGTGATTTTAATATGCAGCCAGGGTTGAGAAGCACCAGCCCTGAAACTGTCACTACTGCCCTTACGAAATATACAGCTCACATAATCAGAAGTGCATTTTATTGGTATTTCTACTCTTAAGTGTGGGACTTAATAGATCTTTAACTTCTTTCAGTTGCAGGAAATGTTGTAGTTAGAAGGCATACCAGGCACAGTAGAACATCAGACTGGCTCAGAGTTTTTATTTATTTAATAGCTTTATCATGGTCTTTAAATTGCTTACAATCTTCAGGTAGCAAAGCTGGCACAGTAATAATCCCTGGTCTTTAATAACAACAGAATTTCACAGTTTGTGCCTCTAACATTAATCAACGCCCTTAACTCTAGTAATATAGATGCAAATGGGCAAATTCTTTGGAAAGGGTTGTCCAGTGTTCTTTTATTAACTCCCACTGGGAGGCAAAGCGATGACACACGGAGAGAAAAAGCAGGAGTGTGGATTGGGGTGCGGTACCCATCAAAATTTTCTTCCACACTGAGAAACTGCTATAGTCCAAAGTTGCTTGGGGTATTGTCTGGACATTGGTGTTTTTTTAACAACTCTTCAAGTGATTTTAATGTGCAGCCAGGGTTGAGAACCACTAGCCTAGAAACTGTCGCTACTGCCAGTCAAAGAC
Organism: Catagonus wagneri; assembly: GCA_004024745.2. NCBI lineage: Eukaryota > Metazoa > Chordata > Mammalia > Artiodactyla > Tayassuidae > Catagonus > Catagonus wagneri. The sequence continues at coordinate 13,756,565 of PVHT021183556.1, read as the reverse complement.
CCCTGGAAATATACGCGTAAGCTTCACAACTGAAGAGCAAATTGTTAGGTAAGAAAAGAGCTGCTGGAATCAGCATGATAAGGAAGGAGAGAGGGTCTCTCTCTATTAATACAAATACTTCTTTCATTAACTATTTATTATTTACTTTTGTTAGATTATGCTATAAATTTAACATACTTTGAGGGGTTAGTTGGAAGTAGGTGTTGGACAAGAATGAAACATTGACTAGGTAGCAGGGTTGAGATAAAAAACAGCTTCCACGAATATATTGGAAGCCTCTGTGGGGACCTGCATCCAGTTATTTTCATGTAGCTTTTCTCTTCCCCAAAGGTTGACAGGAGTGGACTTCCCCCTCTCCTATTCCCCAGAACTGCTCTTGAAACCTGAGTTTGTGATTGTTCTCCCTCAACTTTTGAACTCTCTGAATCCTTCTCAGCCACTGTCAGGGTGTTTACTGCGAGTCCCGCAAAATTCTGGCTCATCTGATTAATACTTATGTGACCTTTTTTGACCTCTGTGTGTAAAACAGAAATGATATTACTCATCCTACAGTTTTTATTAAAGCAAAAATTACATTAACTTAAAAGATGGTATACTGTAAACTTTTGCTACTACTCAACCTTAACCAAAGCTCAACCTATGAATAGAATATTCGCATTGCTTACTTTCTTTGTTTTTACTGCCAAACATCACTGTGGGAAGTATTGCAAATATGCTGATTCTGAGGCAGACAGAGACCTGGGACCTGGGGACTTTTTGCTCTGGTGGCCACAGGGCTTGCACCTAGACAAACATCTCCTCAGGCGACAAAACACAAAGAAACTGTTAGTGGCTAAAAATAACTTGGGGCATGCGCAGTTGAGGAAAATTATGGGCAAGAAGCTGCAAAAAATCTAAAAACCCAGCTTCTACTTCTGAAGAGTCAGAGCAAAGGCAAGATGTTGGAAGCAAAAGCGGGGTACCAGGCATTCCCCCCCGCACGCAGCACCACCAAAGCAGTAGGAAGATAACCTAAGCCATGCCTAGGGCCTGAGCCAGGGCCCGCCCCCACCCTCGCCCCAGCTCAGGGAGCCAGCAAGCCAGGGAAACTGCTGTTTGTTTTTGCTCCCTCCAGCTGCAGCAGGGGCCTCAGTAAAGCCTTGCCTAAATTTTCCATTATGGCCTCATGTCAGTTTTTAGGAAGACCAAAAACCCAGATGGGTGACAATCCTATTGAAATAGTCAATGTCAATCTGTGCTTCACTGTGGTCCCATAATTCTTGGATTTAGCTCCTGTGATCTCTCTGTTGCATTATCTAAAATGCCCCTGGAATTATGGGTAATAATGGCCAGGTGCTTATTCAATCAAGCTTCTTAAATGGGGTATATCCTAGCCTTGACCCCCGCCCCGCCAAGGACACAGCCCAGAACCCTACATACCCCAAGGGCATGGCCATCAGCTTTCCCAGAAAGCTGCTCCTTCCTCCCGTTGCCCCTCAGCCTCTCTCTCGGCAGAGCCGAGGGGTGAAATGATCAAAGCCACAGCCTTGAATCTGAGCTGGTTTAGACACAAAGTAATCAGGTGTAAACATTAGCCGTTTGTTATTATATTTACTTGTGAAAATACTCAAAAAATAAAATAATAAAGTAAAATGTCTCTGGAGTCATCTGGTGTTTAAAATCCAGCTGAAGGTGCTACTTGAATAGCCAAGTGAAGAAAATTTAAACATTTTATAGAAGTCTGAGCCAAAAATTTTAGAAACATAAAGCTATGGAAACTTCGTAATTTCCCTTTTAAGTTTCAAAGTTACTTTAAACAAAATTTAAAAATTCCAGCTCTTTCCATTTTATTTTGAAACTGGATCATCTAAGAATCAAGCCACTTTTCTTCTCTGTCTCTTGGTTGGTTTCATTCTGCCTGATGAAACTAATGAAAGTTTGGCTTGTGCTGGCTAAAGCTCCGTGCCTAAAAATGTGGGCATGTCAATGAAATCCAGTTTGTTGGTTTTTTGCCAGCTGTTATGTATACCCTCACAGAAATGATTAGCGGGTAACTGGAACAGTCTCCATCCTTTGTGGCAGTAGGAATTATCCTCAGTAGTCATTTGCCATAAATGAATTACTGATGTGGACTACTGTTTACACCAGCAGGGTGTAAACTTAGAAATATATTCTAAGAAACCTTAGAATATATTTGAAGAATATATAGAATACATATGAAGAATATATATGAAGACAGGCTTTAAATCTTGAAGAGTTTTTAAGCTGATAGTTTGACATTCGATTTCTTAGACTTACATGTGATGTATGAAATGTTTACCAGGGAAGAAATGAGAAAAAAAAAGGAAAATAAAAAAACTTCACAAAAACACTTTTTGTGACTTTTCTCTTTTCGTGTATAAAGACAAAGCAAAGTTCAGAATTTACTGCCAAACACTTGTCCCATGAGCTTAAGTCAAATTAAATGAAGACAAGTTAACAACAACACTTTATGAAATGATAAATAGCTAGATAAATGAAAGGTATTCATTTCATTGCAAATCGTTTAAAGTAATATCAGACAGTATGGAGCAGTTTAGGAAAGGTTTGAATTCTACAACAGGTCATAAGCTCCTCAGTGTCAGAAAAGATGTTCTGCTTTATCTTAGTATGCATTCAGGAAAGTGGAATATTTTATGTGAAGATGTAGGTGTGAATATATTAATAGACAATCATATACAAATATGTATGCATGTATTAACATAATTTGCATACATTATATTACATATAACTCTCATATGTATGTGAAATTTTTAAAGTAGTGCAACCTTAGAAAATTTTATTTATTACCTTAAGAGTCACCAGTGCACACTTCTAATGTTTTATGAAAAAATAAGAGTTAAATTCAGAAAAGTAAGAGAAAGCAGGAGCTTGGAATTCTCCAGTGTGATACACTGGGAATTTTCCACAAAATAGAAATGCCTATGGATTGATGTGTCTTATCTAAGAATATGGCTCTGCAGAGATAAGATGATGAAGAAAACATCTTGCTGACACATCCATTTTCAACAGATATTCTAATGTAGAACTAGAAACGGAAGGCATTCCTACTCCAAAATAATACAACAAAACTCATGAAATAAAGTCAACTTCCTATATCTGTTTCTTTATAGAAAAGTTAAAATCCACTTGTTCACACACATTGGAGACTTATTAAAGGTTCACCAAAAATGTAGAATTGACTTCCTCCCCTTGTTCACTAACCCCACCAGACTCTCCAAACCCAGGTCTCATCTTCTCCTGGAGGCATCCACACTCCAGAAAGGAAAATTAAAAATCATCTTATCTGGCTGTATTATTTTACAGTTGCGAGAACTGAGGTGTAGAGACATTACGTGAGTTGCCTAAAGCCCCATAGCCTGCTGTTCTGAGGCTGGAATCCAGATCTTCAGGTCAAATCTATTTCACTTTCCCAGCTTCCTCACTATCCCCAGGCTTTGAAAATACCAATAAATGCAACTTAGGGCAATAGCATTCTAGGAAATGGGTGAAAATTTCCAGGGCCGGCTCCCTAACTGGGTCTTCCTAGGAAGAAAATAGAGGTAGGACGCTTTTTAGAGGCAAAACCTCATTCTTTCCTGTCTGGTTAGTTTGAGGGGGTTTTGATGGCAGTTATAGTGGAGCTGGAACAGACTCCCTGCCAACATTATTACAGCATACTTTTGATATCAGGAATCAGTGTACGTTCTAGAACTCTGATTTTGAAAACTAATCTATAAATGGACTTCATGGAGTCAATGCCTCTCATGAAAATCTCTATAGATTTTTTTTTTGCATTTATCTACAGTAAAGTCCAAAGATTTCCTCAGAGATATTCTAAGAATTTTACAAACCAAAGTCATGAAAATCACTAGTCTAGACTTGCAAAGGAGTAAATCCTGCTAAAAAACTGCAAAGATGACACTCTTATCTTTAGTATTCCCAGCCTCTGCTTTCTGTAATACTTGGCCTTTATTTTCTGGGAGTTCCCGTCATGGCTCAGTGGAAACGAATCTGACCAGTATCCATGAGGTGGTGGGTTTGATCCCTGGCCTCGCTCAGTGGGTTAAGGATCCGGCATTGCCGTGAGCTGTGTGGTGTAGGTTGCAGACGCAGCTCGGATCCCGCGTTGCTGTGGCGAACGCCGGTGGCTACAGCTCTTGTTACCCCTAGCCTGGGAACCTCCATATGTCGCGGGTGTGGCCCTAAAAAAACAAAAACAAACAAACAATATTCTGTTCTAGTCATTCCCTCCTATTTCAGTACTCTGTCCTCATGGTCTTTTTCTCCCTCGTCAAAGTCTCTTTTCAAGAAAAAGATGTATTTGTATAAAACTCTTTACTCCCAGTGGAGAAGGATGTGACCTGTGAGGCCGTCATTCATCTGCTCCGTTCCGTTTAGTTGAGCTGGAGGGTTGAGGGCGTCTAACCACGTGCTGCTTTGGTAACGAGAGGACATCCTCAACACTCCTTGGCTACTCGCCACCTCCTTTAGACCAGCTTTAATGATTCCAGGTGGGCTAGGATTCTTTTCCTGTGTTTATCAACTTAGTCTCGTAGAGAACATGGAGTTTTGTTCGTGGGAGCTAGGTAATATTTCTGTCATCACTCAGTCCTAGGAATTCTCTACTTTCTCTGAAGATTTGAATTTGTTTGATCTTCAGGTATCTAGACGTCTGTTCTAAAATCCCCAATCCTAAGAGGTATTTATTTTCTGTTTCCTTATTGATCTCTGAATTAATTGTGCTGCAGTCTGAAAACAGGATCTGTACAAAACCTCACTTTTGAAAATTTAAAGATTTTACTTTATTGCCTAATACATAGTCTGTTTTTTTACGTGTCCCATAGGTGCTTAAAAATAATCTGAAACCTTTGTTTTGTACTTGAGTGTCTTATATATGTATGTTAGATATTTTTTCTAGGTCTTCTTAGTTCAAATAATTTTTGAAAATAGCGGTTTTTGTCTTCTATCAGTGAAGACAAAATTTCCTAATGTGACTATGAATTTCTCAATTTCTCCTTGCTTTTACCAATTTGGGCTTTTTATATTTTGGAGCTATGTTATTAGGTACATTAAATTTTAAGTTTTTATATAGTCTTGGTAAATTAAAACCTTTATCAATGTGTAGGGAATTTATAAGTCTATAGAAACACACTTTGTTATTAAATTGTGTCATCATTTGGTTTTGATTACGAGTCTATTATATTTTTCTTTTCTATCTCCAGGTATTTTCTATTCCCATTTTTTTTTTGTCTTTTCAGGGTCACACCCAAGGCATAAGGAGGTTCCCAGGATAGGGATAGAATTGGAGCTGTAGCCGCTGGTGTACACCACAGCCACAGCAACACCAGGTCTAGGCCGTGTCTGTGACCTGCACCACAGCTCACAGCAATGCCGGATCCTTAACCCACTGAGTGGGGCCAGGGATCAAACTTGCATCCTCATGGATACTAGTCAGATTCATTTTTGCTGAGCCACAACAGGAACTCCCAAGTATTTTCTATTCTTATGTTTTACTAAACTGTGCTACAAGTTTGCCTTTTATAAATATAATGTAGTTGGATTTCAAAAGTAGATTTTGATCATTTATGACTTTTATCTGAATACTCCCTTGTTTTATTTTTTGTGAATACTGGTATATTTTTATATACTTCTACCTTAACTTTTGTGTTTCTTATTTATTATTTTTTTTCTGTTTGTTTCTCTCCTTTCCTTATTTACTTTCGTAAAATGTTTTCCTCTAAAATCAGGCACAAGACAAGGATACCCACTATCTTCACTTTTAATTCAACATAGTATTGAAAGTTTTAGGCAAGGAAAAGAACCAAAAGATATCCATCTTGGAAAGGATGATGTAAAACCATTTACAGATAAAATTGTATTATATTAAAAGCCCTAAAAACTCCACCAAAACACTGTAAGAGCTAATAAATGAATTCAATAAAGTTGCAGGATACAAAATCAATATATAGAAATCTGTATAACTATAAGGAAGAGAAATTAAAAAAAAACCCATTGACAATTGCATCAAGAAAAGTAAAATACCTAGGAATAAATATTCCACATCAGGATTCTTGTTAACTGCATGTGACATGCCAGAATTATGGCTTCCATTAGCATTTGAGGGGGATGTGAACATCTTAAATCCACCCTCAGTTAAACCTGTGACACCTAGGTTTCAGGCTTGTAGGCTCCAGAACTGAGAGAATAATTTCTGTTGTTCTAAGCCACCCAGTTTGTGGTACTTTGTTATAGCAGCCCTGGGAAGCAAATACAGTGATTTTTTAAAAAATATGTTTAAAATTCTCCAGTACTTAAAGGAGGGAAGACAATTATAAAATAAAAATAAAAGATAATTTGAAAATAACTAGCTGTTAGAAGAAATTAGAACTTGGAAATAAATGATTATGAAAAAGAATCAATTAGAAACCTTAGTTATAAAATAGGAGTCCCCATCCTGGCTCAGTGGAAATGAATCTGACTAGCATCCATGAGGACACAGGTCTGATCCCTGGCCTTGCTCAGTGGGCTAAGGATCCAGTGTTACCGTGAGCTGTGGTGTAGGTTGTAGACGCGGCTTGGATCCCGCGTTGCTGTGGCTGTGGTGTAGGCCGGCGGCTACAGCTCCGATTAGACCCCTAGCCTGGGATCGTCCATATGCCGTGGGTATGGCTGGGCAGAAGGGTTGGTTTTGGGAACTACAGGAAAGCTAAACCTTAGTGATTTTGCAGTGTTTCTCTGGTATCTATGGTAGGAGAGGTGAGGGGGTGGGCATGAATAAAACTGTATAGAGTTTATTTTGATTTTTATTAAGTTTTGACAGGAAAAGTTGTATATATTTAAGGTATACAGCATAATGTTTTGATATATGATTATGAAATGATTACCACAATCAAATTAACTAACATATCCATCATCTCCCATAGTTAGACTTGTGTTTGTGTGTGTGTGTGTGTGTGTGTTTACTCTCTTGACAAATCTATAATATGCAATACGTGATTATTAACTATGATCATGCTGTACATTAGGTCTCCAGAACGAATTCACTTTATAACTGACAGTTTCCATCCTTTGATCAATATTTCCCCTTCTTGCTTCCCCTTACACCTCCATTTTCTGGATACTATCATTCTACTTTCTGCTACTCTGAGTTTGACTCCTTTTTTTTTTTGTAAGATTTTTTTTTAAGACGTGTGAGAAAAGGACTTCTGGACTAGCCTGGGTAGAAGGGATTTGCTTTGGGAATTAAAGCTGAGCACCTATGGGAAGATAAGTTATGGAGGGCCTTCTATTCGGTGATGAATTTGAACCATCTGATCTTTACAAATTTAGTCACAGAACATGGTCTGTTTGTGGGGACTTACGGCAAAAGGATGCTCAGGAAAGTGACTTGGCTGTAAGACTGAGTGGTCCAGCTGATACCTGGCTTGGGTTTCATCCCAACAGTCAGTGCTTCAGACAGGTGAAAGAATGAGCCTTGAGGTGTTTCTAGATCGAGCCACCATCAGGTGGCCCAAGCAAGAACTGTCTAGCCCAGGCAAATTCCAGAAATATGAGGGATATTCTATGATAACCGCTATGGTTGTTTTATAGGCGTTAAAGTGTGGTGGGTGTCTTTGCAACAATAGATAACTAGAACAGCTAGTAATCATTCTTCCACCAATTATAATCCAATAATGAAATATCTTCCTACAAGTCTACACAGAGTCTTAGCATGTCACCAGGGATAGCAGTAATATGTTAGCTGCCGATAGGTCTTACAGCAAAGAAAGCCTATCAGAGGAGTTCCTGTTGTGGCTCAGCAGGTTAGGAACCCAACTGGAATCCAGGAGGATGTGAGTTTGATCCCTGGCCTCGCTCAGTGGCTTAAGGATTTGGCATTGCTGTGAGTTCTGGTGTAGATCGCAGACTCGGCTCTGATCCTGCATTGCTGTGGCTGTGGCATAGCCTGGCAGCTGCAGTTCCAATTCGACGGCTAGCCCAGGAACCTAAAAATAAAAAAATTAAAAAAGCCTATCAGTCATAGCTTAACTGATGCAGTCAATGACCACCCCAACCTCTTTGGGTAGAAACAACTCTTACTGTCTAAAAAAATCACAATGTTTCACAGAGAGTATTGAAAAACACCTAGAAGAACTTTCAATGTTCTGGACTGTTGAAATGTCTCACTAGAGGCTGTGTGTCTGCTTTTAAGTGTATTTCTATCCCTGTAACTTTGCCAAAATCGATTCTGCACCACAGAATAAAAGCTTTTGCTCCAAAGCCCTTTCTGGACCAGTAGAAACTCTTCATTGCAAGAGTGTGCTCGAGAGAACCCAGAGGTGACACGGCCGTTTATTAGGCTGGAGTGAAATAAAACTCACGTTTCTGAGCTCACATTACCTACCTGATATCTCCTGATATCACTCTGATCTAGAAAAGACCATGTTTGCTCAAAATGCCATCTGAAGTTTCTCGGAAGTAAACATTAACGGGCTGAACATAGCTAGACTAATAGTAGGGGGCACATAACTATGAGTAATATGCACGGAGGGCTTTTGGAGAAGCTGTTAGTGGTACACAATTCACTCTGAGATCAGGCATTAACGAGATGTGATCAAGAATAGTATAAAGTAATTACGACTCACTCCGTAACCTGGTACAAACCACATCCTCCTGTGTGCAAACAGGTCCCTCCCTCTTTCCCATCCAGAAATGGTGGGAACAGATGGCTTTAGAAAAATTGGTTTTGTAAGATGAGCTCCTGAAGTGTCCTAGGGTACCTGTTTTTACGTGAGCCATACCTCCAAACACCAGGTCCTCAAATCTTTTAGTTAGCACACTGTGGAGGGAGGCCAGCTTCTCTGACAGATCTCTTGCCCTGGCTCAGATCCATTTCTGCCTCAGTTAACATATGAGCAATGCTATAACTGGAGCGGGGGTTTGCAGAAAAAAAAAATGTTCGATTGCAACGGAAGTGACTTTATTTCCTGCTTTAGCATTAAATGACATTGGGATTTAAAAAAAAACATTCCTGACTTATTGACCCCAGCTTTCTTTTGAGGAAAATATGTGGGTTTGGCTAGAAGGCTGACCTAAGTAGTTATCCTGTAACTCAGATCCCTGATATATTCGGCAACATTTTTGTCAGGGTTAATAATTGCATATTGTGCAAAGCTGGTTTAGTCTTTGCTTTATCTGGTTCCGTCTTCTCCCTTTCCTCCAAATTGTCCTCTTATCACACATATTATCAGTTAACTTTGCCTCCAATAGCATTCCTGGACTTCTGTCCTTTTTACCTTTCCTTGGTTCTGAATTCTCCATGTCCTCTCCTCATTTCCTTACTGGCTCCTCTCTCTCAGCCTTCATTCTCATACCCAAGTCATTAGCAATCTCATTACAACTGTTCCTTTTAACCAGCTTCTTCCTCTCTAAGCATAGGTTACTCTTCTGAGAAGTTGTTCTTGGAGTTCCCATTGTGGCTCAGTGGGTTAAGGACCTGACATAGTCTCCATGAAGACATGGGCTGGATCCCTGGCCTCGCCCAGTGGGTTAAGGATCCGGCATTGCCGTGAGCTGCAGGGTAAGTCACAGATGCTGATTAGATCTAGTATTACTGTAATGCAGAGGCCTGCAGTTACAGCTCTGATTTGACCCCAAGCCAGGGAACTTCCATATGCTGTGGGTGCAACCCTAAAGAGAAAAAAAAAAAAAAAGTTCTTGCCTGGACAGAAAGAGTAAATAAAACATGACTGATGAAAATGTTGCCTCTCTCTCGCCATCTTCTCCTAGGGGTCATGTGCGATTAAATCATTGATTTATGATATTCAGGCCACTTGTTTTTGATTATAAGTTCTCAGAGAAGAAAATGTTCTCTATGTGAACACTGAGCATGGGAGAAATGAATTCTCATGCTTATTTTGTTACTTGTTGTGTGATCCTTGGCAAGGGACTGTTGTAGGACTTAGGAAAATTCAGGTTAACGGTACCTGTCACATGATCTCAGAGTGTCATCATGAAGTAAACGAGTCGCTTTCTCACCTTGCTCCGTTTTTTCAAAAATGCTCATATTAGCAGCTTATAGGGAGCCTCTTGAAGGTAGTTTCTTTAGTGTCTGCTGTGTGTGTGTGTGTGTGTGTGTGTGTGTGTGTGTGAGAGAGAGAGAGAGAGAGAGAGAGAGAGAGAATGAGAGTATTGTGTTTATTTTTTTATTGCCATCCCACTACAGAGTGGCTGGCACTGCGCTAATATAAAGGAGGTGTGAGTAATCACTTCCGAGTGAATGAATGAAAACAGTGAAGAGACGTGAAAATCAATGGGCTGTTAGTTTCTCTGAGTAATTAGAACAGAGAAACACATTCACCTACCAATGGATTTATAATTAGGTAAGAAAGTCTAAAGTTTTGAAAAACTCAGTGAGATGTTTTTGTAGCTCCCACTTTTCAGCTTTATTTTGGCATTTTCCAAACCCCATAGCTTCCTAGTAGGTGTATTTAAGGTTTTTAAATGGAAATAAAATAAGCCATGCTTTCTGGAAAATGTAGCCATGCTAAGAGTGAGGTGATTTCAAATTTTCAGATGACAGGAGTTCTTGTTGTGGCTCAGCAGGTTAAGAACCCGATATAGTGTCTTTGAGAATGCGGGTTTGATCCCTGGACTTGCTCAGTGAGTTCAGGATCCTAGCCTTGCCACAAGTTGCAGCATAGGCCAGCAGCTACAGCTCCGATTCGACCACTGCCCCGGGTACGTCCACATGCTGCAGGTGCAGCTGTAAAAAGAAAAAAAATTCAGATGCCTCTCACTTCTCACTTGATATGAGATAAAGAATTGATAAGCACCCCAAACTCTATAGAGTAGGAGTTCCTGACAAGAGGTATGTTTTTGTTTCCAGTGAAAGATGCTGCCCATTTTGGCAAGAGTGGGACTAAGTTATAAGCCACTAATTTACACTGGTGCTGTGTGTACATATATAGCTATGTACATGCACATATATTTGTATGCATACACTTTCCCAGTGAACAGCCCAGCTACCCAAGCCTGCATTTCCATTTACCAGTATCAATAAAAATTGGCTGAAATACCAAAAGATGTTCTAGTAAAATTGTGTGTCTGTCACAAAGGGTGAGAGTATTCACACACTTGATCATGCATATTTTCTGTTACATGGTGACAATGACAACAAAAGTGCATTAGTTAAATTGTTGTAAATCCACCTTACGGAGTACAGCAGCAATGCAAATGCTTTGGAACTGTACCTATTAATTTAAAAGATTTTCACAATAGAATTTTAAATGAAAAGGAAATCCATAAAATTTAATATCATGGTCTCATTGTGGAAAAGGTAATTCACATATAAATGTGTGGGAATTTTTTTTTTTTTTGAGCTTTTTAGGGCCACGCATGCAGCCTATGGAAGTTCCCAGGCTAGGGATCGAATCAGAGCTACAGCCCTCTGTGTGTCTACACCACAGCCACAGCAAGGCCAGATCCGAGCTGAGCAGAGTCTGCAACCTACACCACAGCTCACAGCAACACCAGATCAGATCCTTAACCCACTGAGTGAGGCCAGGGATCAAGCTGGCGTCCTCATGGATACTAGCCAGATTCTAGCTGGGTTCATTACCACTAAGCCGTGATGGGAACTCCAGAAAATTTTCTAAATGAATATACCCTGGAGTGAGAACTTATCTCTGGTATAGGGAAGTTCAAGCCTTTAAAGGCATTCTTTTTTCTTTTCTGCTTGTTGCTACTTTCTGTTTTTTCTATGTTTAACATGAATTAACATTTTATAAAAAGGAAAAACACTTTTAGGATGGATATTTGGCCATATCTGTTAAAGCCCAAGAGTCACCATGCCCTTAGAATAAGAAAATTTTTATACTTTGGAATATAAACCAAGAAAATAATTAGTAATGTGTAAACATATGCAAAATATTGAACTAATTTCCCCTTCCTTCAGTAGTTGTATTCTTGACAATATTAAGCACTATCATTTAAAAAAATCAGTGCCAATCTGATGGGTGAAAACTATGTGTCTATTTATATTTATATTTCATATATTAATCTTAAAGAAATCTGAATTAGTATATCATCCAGGAACTCTTAAGTTGATATTTTTCTTTTCTAGATAATTCATTAGGAGTCTTACTAAGCAGTCAATCTACTAATTCATACCATTTACTGAGAACCCTAAGCTGATATGAAAATTTAATATACACTAAATTTTTAGATATATTCTGGTTCATTTGTGGACTTTCTACTCTGTCCATTTATCTATTATTCTTCCTGGACAAGACTTATTTTTTTTTTTATCTTTTTTAGGGCCACACTGGCGGCATATGGAGGTTCCCAGGCTAGGGGTCAAATTGGAGCTGTAGCCACTGGTCTAAGCCACAGCCACAGCACGCCAGATCCTAGCCGCAAATGCGACCTACACCACAGCTCATGGCAACGCTGGATCCCCAACCTACTGAGAGAGGCCAGGGATCAAACCTGTGTTCTCATGGGTACTAGTCAGATTCCTTTCCACTAAGCCATGATAGGAACTCCAGGATGAGACTTTTTTAAATGTAGTAGCTTCATGTCTTAACTCTGGTGAAAATTCGCCCTTCCTTATCCTCACTTTAACAAAGGGTTGTTTACTAAAATCAGTAGTGAACTCTTCCAGGTGCTCAAGGACATGAATTGAGCCCTTTGTAAAGGGGCTCTTTACAGCAATTTTTTCTAATTACTCAATGAATTTTACCACATTTATAGTTGTACAATGATCATCATAACCCAATTTATAGCATTTCCATCCCAACCCCCAGTGTATCCCTCTACCCCTCACTTGGAAAACATAAGTTTTTCAAAGTCTGTGAGTCAGAATCTGTTCTGCAAAGAAGTTCATTGTGTCCTTTTTTTAGATTCCACATGTAAGTGGTAGCATATGATGTTGGTGTGTCACTGTCAGACTGACTTCTTTTAGCATGATAATTTCTTGGTCCATCCATGTTGCTGCAAATGCCGTTATGTCTTTCCTTTTAATGGCTGAGTAATATTCCATTGTGTATATGTACCACAACTTTATCCACTCCTGTGTCCATGGACATTTAGGTTGTTTCCATGTCTTGGCTATTGTATATAGTGCTGCAATGAACATTGGAGTACATGTATCTTTTTGAGTCATGGTTTTCTCTGGATAGGTGCCCAGGAGCAGGATTGCTGGATCAAATGGTAATTCTAGTTTTCTGAGGAATCTACATACTGTGTTCCACAGTGGTTGTACCAATTTACATTCCCACCAACAGTGCAATAGGGTTCCCTTTTCTTCAGGCCCTCTTACCCTCTTCAACATTTATTATTTGTAGACTTGCTTTTTTTTTGCTTGCTTTTTAGGGCCTCACCTGAAGCATATGGAGGTTCCCAGGCTAGAGGTCTAATTGGAGCTACAGCTGCTGGCTACGCCACAGCCACAACAACAATGAATCCGAGCTGTGTCTGCAAACTGCACCACAGCTCATGGCAACACCAGATCCTTAACCCACTGAGTGAGGCCAGGGATTGAACCTGCAACCTCATGGTTCCTATCCGGATTCGTTTCCGCTGAGCCATGAAGGAAACTCCTGTTTATAGACTTTTTGATGATGGCCATTCTGACTGGTGTAAGGTTGTACCTCATAGTGGTTTTGATTTGCATTTCTTCAATAGTGATGTTGAACATCTTTTCATGTGTTTTTTGGCCATCTGTATGTCTTCTTTGGAGACTTGTCTGTTTAGATCTGCCTATTTTTTAATGGGTTGTTTGTTTTTTTTGATATTGAGCTGCAGGAGGTGTTTATAAATTTTGGAGATTAATCCCTTGTCAGTCGCTTCAATTGCAAATATTTCCTCCCATTCTGTGAGTTGTCTTTTTGTTTTGTTTAGGGTTTCCTTTGCTGTGCAGAAACTTTTAAGTTTAATTAAGTCCCATTTCTTTATTTTTGTTTTTAAATAAACAAACAAGGAGGTGGATCTGAGAAGGTGTTGCTATGGTTTAGTTGAAGAGTGTTCAGCCTATGTTTTCCTCTAAGAGTTTTATAGTACCTGGTCTTATATTTAGGTCTTTAATCCATTTTGAGTTTATTTTTGTGTATGGTGTTAGGAAGTGTTCTAATTTCATTCTTTTACATTTGGCTGTCCAGTTTTCCCAGCACCACTTACTGAAGGGGCTGTCTTTTCTCCATTTTATATTCTTGCCTCCTTTGTCACAGATTAATTGACCCTTTACAGCATTTTGACAGGTTACCTAGTGTTGTCATTCTCTAGGTCTTGGGGTCAGTGACATCTCTGGGACTTGTTTACACATGTAGTCAGTTTTCATCTGCAGATCAGTACTTCCAATCAGCTTTCCTACTATAAATTTTCTTACTCCCTGCCACCCAGCTTCTTTCCTAGGAACAAGAAAAGCAACATAGACCCTTCATATAGCTCCTTGGGTTCTGTGGTTCATGTTTCACTCTGTTTATCCTAAAGCCCTGCCCCCTTCACAAGGTATCATTTTTCCTGATAAATACCTTCCCTACCTTCAGTAAGACACGGGTTAAAGTGTGTACCCAACTATCATGTTGAGGCAGGCGACTCTGGTAGTGATTCATCAGAGAATGCAGGCTAGAGACAGCTGAGATTGCTTCTGCAAGTTTCTGTGATCGATGAAGACAGTTCAAGACAATATTTATACATGAAATTCTCATCTCCCATTTCTGCATTCTTATTCTGCCAAGTATTTCCTCCCAGAACTGCCCTGTTTTCTTTCAAGTCCTGCCATCCTTGGTCATCTTCCAAATGAAAACTACCTTACTCCTATATTCTTATCTCAAATTTCTATGTGCTTCTTGTGCTAGCTTGTCAACCCACCACTGCTCTCTCATCTGGGCTTTCCACTGCACCTTCCAGAACAGCTGTGGTCAGGATTTGCAAAACCTGTGTCACTTTTAACATCACCTCACTTCATTCAACTGTAGCAAAGATAATGCTTATCTGTTAGTAGACAGCTCCTTTATTTATTTATTTATGTAGTTTTTTTTTTTTAAGAGCCACACTCGCGGCATATGGAGGTTCCCAGGCTAGGGGTCGAATCAGAGCTACAGCTGCTGGCCTACGCCACAGCCACAGCAATGCCAGATCCGAACCGTATCTTGACCTACACCACAGCTCACAGCAATGCCAGATCCTTAACCCCAGAGAGAGGTTAAGGGATAGAACCTGCATCCTCATGGATACTAGTCGGATTTGTTTCTGCTGAGCCATGACAGGAACTCCAATAGACAGAGTTCTTATTCTATCACGCCCTAAGAATGCAGGAAGTAGTGTTTAGTTTTCCTAAGTTTCCCACTGCTATTTGCATACTTTCTTCTTCCACATGTGTGCAAGTCATTTTTTTTTTTTTCCGCTTTAAAGCTGGGCAGCCATCTACATTTGCTTAGCCTCCAAGGTAATTCTCCATATCCATCTAGAAGTTAGCACACATCTCACAGGTTTTCCTCTAGTTTCTGCCCTAGTTTCTGCCATCATCCCAAGGGAGCACAGCGTTCATGTGATCTGATAGAAAAATCTGAGCTTCTCTCTCAGTTCCCTGGCATTCTTCTGCATTTATCTTTGCTCCTCTTATGTCACTCTCAGAAACAGTTGCATCCTTGACCTCTTCATCTCTAAAATTCTCCAGCTTTGAAACCTTAAACGTTGTCTTATGATTTCTTTTTTTTTTTGTCTTTTTGCCTTATCTAGAGCCGCACCCGCGGCATATGGAGGTTCCCAGGCTAGGGGTCTCACAGGAGCTGCAGCTGCTGGCCTTGGCGGGATCCGAGCCGCTTCTGCAACCTTCACCACAGCTCACGGCAACGCCGGATCCCCAACCCACTGAGCAAGGCCAGGGATCGAACCCTCAACCTCATGGTTCTAAGTCGGATTCGTTAACCGTGGAGCCACGAAGAGAACTCCATGTCTTTTGATTTCTTATTTGTTCTAAAATTTTAAGAGATCATAAATCTATAGAGAACTTACACCTCACTAGTAAGCTCGTGGTATTGGCAGATTGTATGTCACATAGCTACATCTTTGTCTGTCTGTCTGTCTGTCTATTGTCTATCCTGTGCGTGTTGTCTAGCTGACTAGCTACTTATTTGTCTGTAATTCTCCCTCTCCACACCCATACCCACGCACTAACACATGCAGATGAATATAGAGGTATACCTCTTTTTTCCGTGTCTGCATGAAGTGAAGTGGCCACTGAAACCCATTCTGGCCCAAACTGCTAGGAATAAGCCTATGCCCTAGAAATATGCCAGTGTACACAAATTCTCAAAGTTTTAATGTTGCAATCCAAGGAAACGTGAGCAAGAATCACATAGTTTTCAGCCTTATTGCGTCTCACAGTCTAAATGGAAGACCTCTTTATCTGCCTGAAGCTCTTGAATAATCATCAGTAGTGTGACCAGCAGCAGTGAAGCAACTGTCCTGCAAGACATGCAGGTTTTTACCATTTCTCTATATCTTCAGGGGGCTTCTAGTGTCTGGAGCAGAAAGATTAGATTGCTATGCTCATGTTATCACCTGACACAGGTGTCCTCTTGCCTGGGTTTTTTTGTTGTTCTTGTTGTTTTTCCATTACAGGTAGCTCTCTTTGCCTATTTAAGTATATTTCTTCCTTATGGCTTTGTTCACTTGTTATACCGAGACTTAAAAAACACATACTTTGCAGGGTCGATGTATAACTCAAATTGTTTTATGTATCTTTTGTAAAATTAACAGGCATGCTTTTTTTTTTGGAACTTGAGAGCACTACTTCATTTCATCACTTCTTTTGTGGGTTTTTTAAAAATTAAAGTTGATTTACAATGTTTCTTCAATTTTTGTTATACAGATAAGTGACCCAATTGCACACACTTCCCTGTGCGGTACAGTAAGGCCCCATTTCTCATCATTTCTGCTTATATTTTTATAGACTTCAAGTTGATTGTTTCACCTATATCCAATTTGTTTTTCTTTTCTTTCTTTTTTTTTCTGTCTTTTTAGGACTGCACTCTTGGCATATGGAGGTTCCCAGGCTAGGAGTTGAATCAGAGCTGCAGCTGCCACCCTACACCACAGCCACAGTAACCTGGGATCTGAGCCCCATTTGTGACCTACACCTCAGCTTATGGCAACGCCGGATCCTTAACCCACTGAGTGAGGCCAGGGATTGAACCCGTGTCCTCATGGATACTAGTCAGGTTCATTAACTGCTGAGCCACAGTGCAAACTCCCATCTATATCCAGTTTGGATGGAAAGATATCTTTCCTAATATACATGTTGATGGAATCACTACAACATATTTATGGAGTCAAACTTCCAAACTGCTCCTCCAGTCCCTCACTTAGCCTCTACCCGTCTGTCTTAGCAGAGTACTTGCTCTTATTGAAGAATGAAAACACTTTTCATAATGTGCATACTTCTTTACTAGCCCCTCACTAATTTTTTAGGCATTCCTTCATCTGTAGCCATTTATAATCCATAACCTTAGTGTAATCCATTTATAAACCCTCACGTAAATGATCAACGAATGTTGACAAAGGAACCAAGAATACTCAGTGTGGGAGTTCCCATCGTGCCTCAGTGGTTAATGAACACAACTGGGACCCAAGAGGATGTGGGTTTGATCCCTGCCTCACTCAGTGCGTTAAGGATCTGGCGTTGCCATGAGGTATGGTGTACGTCGCAGACGCGGCTCAGATCCCAAGTTGCCGTGACTGTGGCATAGGCTGGCGGTTACAGTTCGGATTGGACCCTTGGCCTGAGAATCTCCATATGCTGTGGGGGCAGCCTCAAAAGACAAAAAAAAAAAAAAAAAATACTGAATGGAGAAAGGATAGCCTCTTTAATAAGCAGTTTTGAGAAAACTGGATAATAATATACAGAAGAATGCAGTTGGGCCCCTATCTTACACCGCACACACAAAAAAAACTCAAAATATATTAAAGACTTAAAATATAAAACCTGAAATCGTAAAACTCCTAGAAGAAAGCATAGGTAAAAAAATCATTGATCCTGTCTAAGATTTTTTGGATTTGACACCAAAAGCAAAAGCAAGAAGAGCAAAAATGAACAAGTGGGGCTACATCAAACTAAAAAACAAAAACCTCTGCATAACAAATGAACAATTAATAAAATGAAAAGGCAATCCGTAGAATGGGAGACAATATTTGCAAATTATATATCTGCTAAGGGGTTAGTAACCAAATTATGTAAGGAACTCACATAACTCAATAGCAAAAAGCATGCAATCCAATTTTAAAAAATGGACAAAGTACATGAATAGACATTTTTCCAAAGAAGACATGCAGACGGTCAACAGGCACGTGGAAAGATGTTCAGCATCAGTAATCATTAGGGAAACGCCCGACAAAACCGCAATGAGATATCACGTCACGCCTGTTAGAAAGGCTATCATCAAAAACCAAATGACAGCAAGTGCTGGTGAGAATGTGGAGAAAAGGCAATCCTTGTGCTCTGTTGGTGGGAGTGTAAATTTGGGCAGCCACTAAGGAAAACAGTATGCAAATCTCTCAAAAAACTAAAAATAGAGCTACGGTATGATTCAGCAATCGCACTTGTAGGTATTTATTAAAAAAAAAATCGAAATTAAGGTCTAGAAGAGATGGCTGCACTCCTGTATTCAGTGTAGCATTTATTCACAATAGCCAAGCTACAGGAACAATGTAAATGTCCATTGATGGGCAAGTGGATTAAAAAACTGTATTTGCATACAATGAAAAATTATTCAGTCTTAAAAAGAATAAAATCCTGCCGTTTCTGACAACATAGGTGGACCTTTCCATAATGTGTATACTAAATGAAATTAGCTGGACACAGAAAGACGTATAGTATGGTTTCATTTATATACGGAATCTAAAATCATCAAATTCATAGAAGCAGAGAGTAGAATGATGGTTACCAGGAGCTGAGGGGAAGAGAAATGGAGAGTTTATGGTTGAAAGTACAAAGTTTCAATTATGTGAGGTAAATAAGTTCTAGGAATCTACTGTACAAAACAGTGCCTATAGCTAATAATACTGCATTGTATACTTAGAATTTACTAAGAGGGTAGATCTTATGTTAAGTGTTTTCATCATGCCAAATAATGATTATAGTAGTAATAACACTAACAGCTTTTTTTTTTTTTTTTGTCTTTTGGCCTTTTGTAGGGCCTCACCCGCAGCATATGGAGGCTCCCAGACTAGGGGTCTAATTGGAGCTGTAGCTGCCGGCCTATGCCACAGCCACAGCAATGCCAGATCCGAGCCACATCTGCAACCTACACCACAGCTCACAGCAACGCCATATCCTTAACCCACTGTGCGAGGCCAGGGATCGAACCCGCAACCTCATGTTTCCTAATTGGATTCATTTCCGCTGGGCCACATAACACTAACAATTTTAAAAGGAAGTAGCAGGAAACTTTAGGAGGAGTTGCATCTGTCCATGGCCTGGATGATGGTGATGGCTTCACAGGTGTATATTTATCCCCAAACTCGTCAACTTGTAAATACTGAATATGTACAGCCTTTTCCATGTCAGTTATACCTCAACAAAGTGTTTTTTAAAAAGTCTGATGATTTAAATGTTAATCTCATCAGTAAAACCTTCATAGAAGCATCCAGAATACTACTTGGCCAAATATCTAGGCATCATGCCTCAGCCAAGTTGCATGCAATATTAACCATCACATATTTATAAGTTAAATTCTAACTCTTAATTTCTTCAAACTCTCTTTTCTCAGTTCCTCCACATTCAGTTGCCTTTACCTTTTCTCTTCTTAAGTCACTCTCAGAAATGGCTTTATTCTTGACCTACTAAGCAGATCTGCTTAACATAAAGTTAATTCAATCTGTGAATACTTGGATGGTTTTGCTTTACACATGTAGTGTGCGTAAATGACCACCCATCGATGAGTGTATGGGTTAGCAGCTCTGCTTGATTAAGCATAGAGAGAAATCAGAAAGGATCGCCCAGTCCAATATTTTGATTCTATCAACCTTACAGAGCACTTCTTATCAAACCAGAAGCATGTGACACAGAAGTAGAGTTTGCAGAATGACTCAGATCTACATATAAATATGCTTGGGGAATGTTACTCTGGAATGATGTTCTTCCATATAGTTTGTATGGAAGTAAGGACAATGCCATCAGCCTCAGGGTGTTTCTTAGCATGGTTTACATGGTCCCACCTGGTCAAAAGAAGGATACTTGGGTCCAAGAACCTGCTCCAAAAACATATAATCAGAACTTGCAATCAGCATCTTACTTTCACTTCCAACTCTTTAAAGTTCATTTTAATGAACCTGTCACAGTGTTGGGCATTATCACTCTTATGGGGATCTCTTTGTCTGACAAAGTCTCTCGGTTTTTTTTGTCTTTTTGCCTTATCTAGGGCCGCACCTGCAGCATGTGGAGGTTCCCAGTCTAGGGGTCTAACAGGAGCTGTAGCTGCCGGCCGCAGCCACAGCCACAGCAACGCGGGATCCGAGCCGCGTCTGCAACCTACACCACAGCTCACGGCAACGCCAGATCCTTAACCCACTGAGCAAGGCCAGGGATCGAACCTGCAACCTCATGGTTCCTAGTCAGATTCGTTAACCACTGAGCCACGACGGGAACTCCTGACCAAGGCTCTCCTGGAAGGCCTTCTGTGATGTGCACATACATGTAAGGTTAACAGCAACACATTTTTCTGGGCTTAGAGGATTAGTGTCTAACAAGTTGTTTTTTATTTTTTTTCTTTAGGTGATTTAAATAGTTGCAACAGCTATTTAGTGCCTGTGGAGAGATTGACTATTTATATAAAAAGCCCTGTTTTCCTGGAAGGAAATAGCGAAATCCTAACCTGTATGCTCTGTGTGTGATTAATTTTATGCGTCAGCTTGGCTAGGCCACGGTACTCAGATATCTGGTCAAACAATATTCTGTCTCTGTGAAGTTGTGCTCCAGTGGCTCTGAGGTGGCTGCAGCTTTAAGCAGGATCTCAGTTTCCCAACCAAGGATTGAACCCAGGCCGGGGCAGTGAGAGCACCGAATCCTAACCACTAAGCCACAAGGGCCGGAAGAGAGGAGCAGGACTCTGGCTCTTTACTTTGAAAAAAAGAATTCAGCAAAGAGACAGAAAGTGGCGAAACAAGTCAAGTGTTTATTAGAAGAAAAAGTACATGTGGATGACTACATAGGTAGGCTCAGAGAAAGAGTCTTGTGCCTTTGGGGTGGTTTAAATCATTGATGCTGTGACAGTCTTTTGGGTTCCCCCGTAGCCAATCATCTTGCTTTGTCTGGCTCAAGTCCATATTTGGTCTGACTCTGGGCTCTCACTGTATGCACGTGCATCTTTTAGCCAAGACAGAGTCTAGTGCAGGGATCTCTGGGAAGTGGACAGAACCTGTTAGAGTCTAGTGCCTCCTCCCTTCTCTGACCGCTGAGGAACATTTTTGCGCATGTGTCATTCGGGAGGTCCCCTTGACCTCAAGAATGAGAAATATGTGGTCTCCTTATCTTTTTTACCGCAGAACTCAGGCCCTCCTTACTCCTGCCATTATCTTGATCTTGAAGCATCTGCCACATGGGACATATTCCAGCTGCTCAGTCTAGGGCCCTTCTGCCTCCTGTCTCACAGGTAGATTTTAGATGAAATTGACGTTTAAATCAGTAGACTTTATGAAACAGGTTATCCCCGGTAACATGTGTGGGCCTCATCCGATTAATTGAAGGTTTTAATAGAAAAAAGACTGATCCCCTCTGAGGGAAAGGGCATTCTGCCAGTCGACAGTCTTCAGACTTGAGCTGCAGTTTCAGACCTTCTGGGTTTCTATCCTGCCAGCCCACCCTGCAGATTTTGGACTTGCCAGCCTGTACAACTGTGTGAGGCAACTCAGGGAATACATCAGGATATGATGACCAAAGACAGAGTCCTCTGAATTAAACAGCATAAGGGAAAGGAAACTTAAGCTTTACAACTTAAATTTAAAGAACTGGGCTTAGGTTTGATTGAGGAGAGTAGGTCTGAGGCAGTCTTTAGCTGCTACCTCCTTTGGATCTGGCTACCCTGCCATAAATAACTCAATGTGAAACGCCGCTAACAAAGTCAATGCAAACTAAGAACCTTAGGGCTTTATTTGGAGCACCATCACTCTCTAGGGAGGATTCAGATCCTGTAAAATATGTCTATATTAAGGACCAATTTTTCCATCCAGTGACAAAACAATTGCAATAATAAACCAATCAGAATCCAGTTCTCACTCTCTGCTTAACATCTTGAAAAGGCATGACATTCTTTCAGCTATGTAAATCTGTAAGAGTTGTTGAATGACTTGGGGAATTGAAGGTGTATAAATAGAAATAAAATGGATTTCCTGATAAGGGAGCTCATTAAAAACTTTTCTAATGTCAAAAATGTACATCAAAAACTTTTCTAAAGTCAAAAATGTACATCAGAATTTTATGTTAATAGATAAAAGAATTCTTACTTTAATTTTAAAATATTTAAGGTCATTCATTGAACAAATATTTGTTGAGCATTTACTCTAAAACATTCACAGCTTCAAGTGCTGGAGATACCGTCGAATAATAACTTGCCTCATGAAACTCATATTCAAGTGGGTGATAGAAAGTCTCAAAAAACGAATAAATAAGTAAATACCCATTATATGGTATGTTAGTGTGTGGGAAGTGTTAGTGGAATGTTAGTGTGTGGGGAATGAATAAATAAGCAAATACATAATATGGAATGTTAGTGTGTGGGAATGTTAGTAGTGGGAAGTGGGAATGTTAGTGTGTTAGTTATCCCTTTTCCAAAAACAGAAAAGAGATAAGTTGTGCTAGAGAAGGGAAAATTGGAAATTTCTCATTAAGTTACATGTCATGGAGAAGGCACTCATTGGCCAAATACATCAACTAGTTAATCATTCTGGTAATCTCTGAGGGAAGATATTTTAGGCAGAAGGAACAGTCAAATCAAATGCTGATGCGAATACCTGCCATAGTTGAGGAACAGGGAGTCATCAGTGTGGCTTGATTGGAGTGAGCAAGAGGATGAGATCAGAGACAGGAAGGGACCGAGGTATGAGCACGGAGTGTCAGCGTACAGGTCCTGTTTGGGCTTGAAAGTCATTGCACTGGATGGAGCTGAGTTTAATTAGGAGGCTGAAGGCTTTTCAGTTGGTCTGGACTTTCATGTGTAGGAAGCCCATGAGTGCAAACGTAAGAAACTTTTCTCTACCTCTGATTATAAATAAGAGGGTCATGAGATTTCCCTTTGGGAGTTGGTGAAATCAGTACATAATGAATCAAAGCAGATATTAACAGATTGCCCCTCAAGGCCAGGAACAGAGAAATGGCACTGGAAGGTATGAGCTGGAGTATCTTATCTGCCTCCTATTGACCCCCTTGGTGAGAGATTCCAGCCCTCGTGTCATGGGGATGACTAAACACAGCACCCTAGACTGGACAGATGAGACTGACGACAGTTTATGTCACTTACACGCACATCCCAGGGTTGGAGGATGACAATACCATGCATTCCGTGCACAAACATGCAAGGGTTGCATTTGGGAACAGAGTGAGCCGTGTGACCAGGCATTTGGCACTTGCCACCTGCCTCTACACAGATTAAATCATGAGCCACTGCAGCGGCCGACCCGTAGCACCCCCTGAGCGGAGTTCAGGTTGGAGATCAGGAGTGAGGCACTCTGTGCTCTGGGAAGATTGGGAGAACAGGTCTTCAGAGAGTTAGATATTTTTAGGAGAAGATTTTATGAGCCTAAGTCTTGCATCTCCTCCTATCTAGAAAAAACAGTAAAATCCTTCATGACGACTGATGTCTGTGGCTTGTAGTAACCCTCACAAGACCAGCGGCAAGTTTCTATTAAAATGTGTGCATGACTTGCATGCATCTCCCCCCTTCATCTTTATCACTTAGATCTTGATATTTGCCCTTTCCTTTCTGGAGAAGTGTTTCAGAGTTGTCTGAAATACTGCCTCCTGGGCTGTAGTTAAGTGGACAAAAGATATCATCGTCATTTGGGTTTGTAGCCACTACCAAGGGTGAGCCTGTGAGCCCTAAGGGAACTCAGGAAAGAAACAAAGAAGACTGGCCCACAGCTGAGGTGCAAAGCAAAGCAGCGATTCCAGTAAGCCCGGACCTTTTCATCTTCCAATAGAAACACACTAAATTCCTTCATTTGCGGTATCTGGTTTTCTATAATCCTTTGTTCCTGCTACCTGCCTATATATCGCAGCACCCGCCTCACCTCCTCAGAGCAGTTTCTCAGGGCTGCTTGAGATGCTGTCCCCAGGGCTTGAGTCTTAATTTCGCCCCAGGTAAAACTTAACTCTCCACTTTCAGGTTGTGCTTTTTTTTTTTTTTTTTTTAAAGTCGATTGCAACACGGGGCTGTGGGAGGTAGGCTTAGTAGTACCAAGGGGTTGAGGTGTCCCTGATTCCCATGAGAGCACGTGGTGGGCTTGAGTAATACTGTGGGTTGGCAGGAAACTGAAGCCCACTAATCAGAAATAAGCAGGAACTGTTTCCGGTCCCTTTGGTAAGGTTTAGAGTTTGACTAGGAAAACTCACCCATGAGAATTCAGACTTAGGACAATCCAGGCCCTCTTGTTTTTCACCGAATGTCAAAGTACACATAATATTGGATTTTAATTTTAGTTTTTATACCAGATGAAGGGTGGCGGGAGAGTGGAGGTCAGCAATAGAGCGGAGACAAAGTAGAAGAATCACTGTTCTAAAGAGGGACAGTATCTAAACTCATTCTTACCTGTTCTGACAGCTCTGTCTGTTTGTAAAGAACATCAGATTATGCAAATTGTGCATCAGTTTGACTGGACTCAATAATCTCTGTTACTTAGCTACTGCTTTTTAATTTAGATACTGTATGATGAAAGGAAAGATCACTTCATTTTACAAAGAGCCTAAGGCAATGTACCAAGTCTTAAATAATAGCTAGTAATTTGGGGCCGGAGAGGATATTGGCTGATTATAATAGTAAAATAGTAAATAGTATATAATATAATAGTAAAATAGTAAAACCTAAGTAAGAAAGTAGAATCTTCTGTACATAGAGTACCTGAAAGGTGATAACAAAACCTCTTGGCTTTCTTATGTAAAAATGTATTGACTAAGCTTACAAGCAAATCGCTTTCTTTCCTTTGTGTCACACTGGCTGCTTACTGCAGGTGGGAACCTGATAAATTAGAATAGGAAAATTTAGGGCTTTACCTTTGTTCTGGTGTCAAAACACTAACAGTTTTTTTTTTTTTCTTTTCTCTTTTCTTCTAAGACTCATGGCTTGTGGTTCAGAGGCTCTGCTTGTTTTTCAAATGATCCTGCTTCAAATCATTACTTCAGTGTGCAAGCATATATTCAGTAGCTACTATTTTCTATGCACTGCTTGTGGTCTCGGGGACGCCTTAAAGACTAATATGTCTCCTCAAGAAGAGCTCAGCTTAGGGGTGGGAAGGCCTATCTGTAGTTTTGTGTCTAGTTTATATAATTTTTAAAATACAAAAATGACAGTAACCACTACTTAAATATGAAGAGGTACAGAGAGATTAAAAATACTCATCTTCCCAGCACTTAGAGAAATGCCTCTCTAAATATTTGGGAATTTTCTTGCTTTTGTTTTTCACTCCAAGTCAGATTTTGAAATTTTTATTTAGTTATAGCATTTTTGTACATAGATTTATGGCTTCGCCTTTGTTCCAATAGTATAATATCAAGATTTCCTATAATATTAAATACCAGCGTAAAGACAATTTAATTTAATTTATTTTTTTGTTTTTTTGTCTTTTAAGGCCACACCTGAGGCATATGGAGGTTCCCAGGCTAGGGGTTCTATTGGAGCTGTAGCTGCCAGCTACACCACAGCCACAGCAACGTGGGATCTGAGCCGCGTCTGCAATCTACACCACAGCTCACGGCAATGCCGGATCCTTAACCCACTGAGCAAGGCCAGGGATCGAACCCGCAACCTCATGGTTCCTAGTCAGATTCATTAACCACTGAGCCACAATGGGAATTCCCCCCCTTTTTTTTTTGTCAAGACAATTTTAGGTAGTGGTTTAATATTGCATTGAGTAGGTAAGTTGATTATATACTCATGTTTTTATTTCGAGATATTTAGTTTTAGTTTTACCTTTTATAAATAATAAACATCCTGATGCATAAAAGCCTTTTTTATATTTCAGACATTTTTCTTAGAGTGAGTCTTAGTGGTTGAATTTGTTTAAAATTTAAGAAAATATTTTAAAATAAAATACATTTAAAAAAATTTATTAAATATAAATTTTAAATTTAACGACCAGTCTGTCTCCCTCTAAACTTTGTATTTTTGTTTGTTCTGTTATAGAGATGTGATCAGATCCATTTTCAGCATGTATTTGGTATGTGTACAGAGCAGAGAGTGGGAATTTGTTCAGTCATATAAAACCTGAGTTCCTAGAGTTCCCATTGTGGCATGGTGGGTTAAGAACCCAACAAGTATCCATGAAGATGTGGGTTCAATCCCTGGCCTTGCTCAGTGGGTTAAGGATCTGGCGTTGCTACAAGCTGTAATGCAGGTTGCAGATGCGGCTTGGATCTGGCGTTGCTGTGGCTGTGGCCTAGGCTGGCAGCTGTAGCTGTGACTCGACCCCTAGCCTGGGAACTTCCATATGCAGTAGGTGTGGCCCTAAAAAGAAAAAATAAAAATAAAAAGAACATTAAGTATTTAAAGCATTAGCCAAGTTTCTGGGGCTTAGTAAGCGTTCAAAGAATTAGCTCTCCCCACTGCTCTTATTGTTCTTGTTGGTATTATCAAATGAGAGATTTATCTTGGTCTCGATTTCTATTCTGATAATATCTTACAAGGTGAATTTGGAAAACCTAATTGTTTCTCTGACCAATACCACTCTGTCGTGCTATTAGAAAAATTTTTTTTTCTGTGACTTGACAATTAGGGATACCTTGGAAGATGGTTACTTCCTCAGTCCGGAGAATTGTTATAAGTTAATATGAGCTGAGCAGGACAACAAAGGAGACGGCCCCTCTCCTGGGCATAGGGGTACCACCAGATGCTCTTAGCTCAGTACAAGCAGACGCTCATGTCCCCAAATCACAGGCCGTGTGATATCCACGGTCAGTGGAACAGTTGTAATGAAAGAACTTTTCATAAAAATAGATTAATGAAAATCCTTTAAACACTGGGGTGCAAGATCTTGTGGGGATCATGCAAAGACTAAGTCATGTTGATGGCCTCAGGGATTTTGAAGTCCAACTGAGGAGACTTTTTTGTTTTTTTGGTGGAGGGGCCTTCCAAGGCATGTGGAAGTTCTTGGGCCAGGAATCGAACCCATGCCACATCAGTGACAAAGCCAAAACCTTAACTGCTAGGCTGCCAGGGAACACCTAATATTTTTCTGCTTACGCGTTCTACTGCATGAATCTCCTCTCTCAGGCAACAATACAATCGGTTTCCCATGGAAAGATCAGGGAAAGTCAATTATTAGCATCTCTCCTTCTTAAATATGCTCCTGACCTGTGCCCTGACCTCTGTTTTCACTGCCACCATACTGGTCAATTATATCTTTGGTAACATGTTTTAGGAGCTTCCTAATTCTTTCTTCTTCCATTTCCTGATCTCTTTCTGACTCTATTGCTCTTTTTACCATGTGAATAATCTTTTAGAAACATGACTCATGTTCCTTTCTGCTTACACTCCACCAAGAACTTCCCATTGTACTTAAAATAAGATACATAAAAGCCCAACATTATTTGGCCCTTTGCCCACGTCCCCAGTTTCCTCTTTTCCTCTCTTTCAGTTCTTCCAGCCACAATGACTTGCTTTTTGTTCTTAGATATGTCATCTGCACTTCAGCTTAATCCTTTTGCATTGCCTAGTCCCTCTGCCAAAATGTGCTTCCCTCACAGTTTCCCATGTTTGCTAACACTCATCATTAGAATTCACCTGCCTACCCCAGGAATTCCACAGGGCAAGCATCTTCTGTCCCATTAGAGGACTGGTCTCTACAGCCCTTGCAATGCTGAAGGCATGGAGAACAGATGCATTTTCTGTCCCTGTGAACGTTGAGCTCCCAGGAGAACGAGAAGAGGAAAGGGCCAGACAGATAAGTCATTCCACTTCCCCTGTAGAGTAGGAGAAGGGCAGAAACAGACCAAGAGTCTGTGCTACTGAAAACACTTCACGTAGAAGAAACATTAGCGGTGAAGAATGGCTGTCCCTTCGGAACTTATCACCCTTGTAATGTTCTTCATAGCATTTAGTTTTGTTACCCTCTCATTCCAACTGGTCTTGAAGCGCCATGGCATGTACAAATTTTTGTCTGTTTTCGGAGTTTAATCCCCAAAGATCTGTGCAGCAGTCTGCACATAGTAGACATTAAATAAAATTTTCTTCCACATCCACAGCATGCAGATGTTCCCAGGCTAGGGATCAAACCCATGTTACTGCAGTGATCGGAGCCACAGCAGTGACAACACCAGATCCTTAACCTGCTAAGCCAACAGGACACTCCTAAATAAATCTTTAATGAATAAACAAACCTGCTCTTTAATTTTAGCACCCTTAGTAACTGTCTTATTACTAAGTAAATCTTACCAATTCTGTTTCATAAATATTTCTCAAATCCGTCCCCTTCTTTCTATGGCTGTTGCTTCCACTTAATCGTTCATTTAAACTTCCAGCTGGTTCCTTTTCTCTGCTCTAATTTGGCTTCAGCCATTCTCTAGTATGCTGTCAAATTAATTGTCCTAATTCAAATCCAATATTGCACTATTCCACAGCTCTCCTTGCACAACAAATGCCTTATAATGCTATTATATTCTACAGTATATAATATTCTAAGTATGTGTGTGTATACATATGTATGTAATATGCTATATGTATATATATATTACATATGTTACACATACAAGATATACATACACATAAATATGTGCATATATCTGTATATGTATACTTATTATGTATATAGTATATACACACACACACACAGAGTGTATGTGTATAGCATGTATGTATATGTGTGTCTGTATAAAGCACCACTGAAATATTTTAATCACTGTCTCTGAGTGCTAGTTTATGTTTTTTGACATTCTATTGACTGAACTATTCTGAGTTTATTATATTGTGAAATATAGCTTATGTAGCTCTTCTTCCTACCATTTATTTTGTGTTCTGGCAAAGATTTGTCCAATAATGACAATAAAATATGTAAATGATAAAAGTTTCATCTACACAAAGAAACAAAGGGAACATTAAGCTGGATGACAGATTCAGCGTTTATGCTTGGCTGATTAATCTTCAGGGAAATAACCAGGGAAGCAGAGAATAAAGTTTGTTTAGAGATTGGTATAAATTATTTGACACTAGAGGGCATTTTTTTTTTTTTCATTTCAGGGCTGCACCTGCAGCATATGGACGTTCCCAGGCTAGGGGTTGAATCAGAGCTGTAGCTACCTGCTTACCCCACAGCCATAGGAACACCAGATCCGAGTCACATCTGCAGCCTACACCACAGCTCATGGCAACGCTGGAGCCCTAACCCACTGAGTGAGGCCAGGGATAGAACTTGCGTCCTCGTAGATGCTAGTCAGATTTGTTTCTGCTGAGCCATGCTGGGAACTCCATAAAGGGCACTATAAATACAACTCCAGGCTATGCAGATTGTCAAAAACTGATGAGAATGATAGCATAGAGAAAATGTGGTCAAAGGCATGCCAAGACTGCAGAATATTTGAAGAGAACTGAAAAATCAGTTGCCAATTTAAGCATGCCGCTTGCATTGCCAGGTAGACTTCAATCATTCCTTATTTCCAAGGTGCTGTCCACCTAAACAAGCTAGTGTGCACGTTACTGAATTGATTAGAACCTACCAGTGGTACCCTTTCTCTTCAGGGACAAAGCCAAACATAAACTTTTTAATATTTAGTAGGACCTCTTCCCATCCCCGCAGATACTCTTTTGCTCCAATGATACCAAAATATTACCAGCCATAAACTAATGTGTTAAACAGCCTCTTCGCTTCACATAGCTGTTTCTTCCCTGACCTTATTGTTCCTACCTCTAGGAAGCCTTCCTCGCCCTAGTGGATTTAGACATAGAGGTCGCCTCTGATCTTTTTGCCTAAATCCACCATAGCGCTAAATGCAAAATGATACATGGGCAGCACTCACTATATACAACTTCATGGTTACTGTTCTTGTCTATCTGCCCCCCCAGACTGTGAGCCTCTCAAAGGAAATGATTGTGTTTTCACCTGGGATCTCAGTGTCTTATGCATAATAGATGCTAATGACTGTGTAGAATTAATGGAGAAAAACCATGTAATAATTTCAGAGGGGATGTAGTCTTTCAGTTCCCTGAAATAACCAAAGAAGTAGAACTTGGATGGAAGAGACAAGAAACTTGTGATATTCCTATTCCTGATGGCTGAAATGCTCAGTAACTAAATTAAAAAAATCCCTTAAGGAACTTCCCATTGTGGTGCAACAGTAATGAGCCCGACTAGTATCCATGAGGATGCAGGTTCAATCCCTGGGCTCACTCGGTGGTTAAGGACCTGCTGTTGCCGTGAGCTGTGGTGTAGGTTGCAGATGTGGCTCGGATCTGGCGTTGCTGTGGCTGTGGTGTAGGCCAGCAGCTGTAGCTCGGATTCGACCCCTAGCCTGGGAACTTCCATATGCCATGGGTGCAGCCCTAAAGAGAAAAAAAAAAAAAGGTATATTCCCTTATGGTTGTAAGTCAGTCGCTGTATAATTATTTAGAAATAACCCTTCCCATTGAAATCTCTAGTATAAGAATGTGCTTAAGAATCCATAAGCAGATGCATAATTTTAGTGGACTAGAGATGGCTTTTGTAACAATACCTCAGGATTTTTTAATAGGAATTGTATATATATTTCTTAGTGGAAATTTAACTGGGTGTATAAATCAGCTGTGTTAAGTGGGAAGAATTAGAGTATGTGACTAAGAGCTCAGACCACACCAAGTTCAAATTCCACTCCCACGGCGTACTAGATAAATGACTTTGGATCTTTTGATTCTATAAAATAAGGAAAACTAAGTCTTAATCTTTTGAATTTTTAATCTTTTTAAACCTGATTTTTTTCTTCATATACAGAATATGGATAAGGTAGTATCTATCACACAGGAGTATCCAAAGAATTAATATGATAATAAGTATAAAGGACCTGGAACTTAGGAAGGCAATCTAATTAATATTAGCTATTTAATTAGTTATACATTGTGCTATCTGGGCTTGCCAACTTAGCCTTACTATCACTAGAACTCAAAATTTTCCTGGAAATTACATACTTTGAGTCCTTTTTTTTTTTTTTTTCCTTTTTAGGGCCACACCGGCATGTGGAAGTTCCTAGCCTAGGGGTCAAATCGGAGGTACAGCTGCTGGCCTACACCACAGCCACAGCAACTCGGGATCCAAGCCATATCTTCAACCTACACCACAGTTCAGGGCAACGCCAGGTCTCTAACCCACTGGGTGAGGCCAGGGATTGAACCCAAATCCTCATGGATCCTAGCTGGGTTCACAACCTGCTGAGCCGCAGCAGGAACTCCTATATCCTTTGGCTCTTAAAGGTCTCCCTCAACCCCCTTCTCCTGGTTGTTATTGATGATATAAATACCCTTAGGACTCTGAAAAACCTTGAGCTTGTATAATCACACATTTTTATTTCCCTGAGATCACCAACGTGTAAGAATTGGCTAAGGATATAGGACGATTGGAAAAAAGAATTATATATAATAATTGGATTGAATCAGAAATTGCTTCTGAACATACATGTGTGAGAGAAGACTAACATTCTTAATAACTTTTTGCCAACCTGGCAAAAATAAGTCTAAACACGTATACATATTTATTTATTTATTTATCTGTTTCTTTCTCTCTCTCTCTTTTTTATTAGAGTATAGTTGACTTACAATGTGTTAGTTTCAGGCGTACAGCAAAGTGATTCAATTACACACACACACACACACACATATCATTTTTCAGATTATTTTCCCTTATAGGGTATTACAGAATATGGAGTAGAGTTCCCTGGGCTATACAGTGGGTCCTTGTTGTTATCTGTTTTATTTATAGTGGTGTATACCTATACATATATTTATTATACACATAGAAATACACCTATTTATCAAGCTACATTGAAGCTGTTATCAAGGTGGCTTATTGGACTATAGTATTTTACTGAAAATGCACTGCTTTTGAGTGGGGAATGTGGGGAAGAAAGAGAAACAGTAGCTTGGGACAAAGGAGTCTTAGAGCCGGGTGGCAGCCTGTACTTCCGTCTGCTGTGCCATCGTCATAGGACCACAGCTCTGAAGTTGTGCAACACCTTTAGCAAATACTTCCTGAAACAGAGACAAGAATGAGCCCTGGAGTTTCATTCTGTCTCACTTGAAAGAAGGCAGGGACAGATCGAGGAGCACACATCTGTGTGAGCGAGAAGGACAGACTCCAGGCTCCTGGGATCGCCCAGCATGTTGCAAGGGCTTCTTCTCATTGTCGCTTTCCTCCTTCCTTCATTTCCAGGTAGGTGTTCACTCCTTTTCAGATTCTGTTAATACCTCAGGGAACTGCTTGCTTTTCATCTACTCCCAATAGTGCTGTTTTTTCTTTTAATCAATTTTACTAACCAGTTGGGCCAGTTAATCTGTCATTTGGGGAGGCTCTGACTGATGTAAACACTCAGTGTAAAGCAGAGACAAGCGGGCTTCTTGAATCATTATTTACATGTCTGATACGAGAATGTATAGAAATAAAAGGGGAGGCTTCATTCAGCATTACTTAAGCAATGAATCTGATCTCCGAGTCAAAGATCGGATTCATCAAAACCAACTTAATCATTTTTAGCAGTTAAGATGTGGCAGATTTGACTGGCTATCACGGTACAGAAGGCTTCAGAAAGTGTCCGTTATTATTATTGGGACCAATTTGACTTGCCCTATTTCTTTATTTTATTTTATTTTATTTTTTTGTCTTTTTGCCTTTTATGTAGAGCCGCACCCGCGGCATGTGGAGGTTCCCAGGCTAGGGGTCTAACAGGAGCTGTAGCCGCCGGCCTACACCACAGCCACAGCAACGCGGGATCCGAGCCACGTCTGCAACCTACACCACAGCTCACGGCAACACCGGATCCTTAACCCACTGAGCAAGGCCAGGGATCGAACCCGCAACCTCATGGTTCCTAGTCGGATTCGTTAACTGCTGAGCCACGACGGGAACTCCTGCCCTATTTCTTTAGAACACATTTTTATATTTAGTCCTTTCATTATAGGTGATAACGGATGGGACTAATTAGAAATAGTTGGCCAATTTCGTACTTAGAAAGCACCGTGATTTACTTTGTCAAAACAATGTTGCTGCTGAGCTTAAGTTTCTAATTCACTTCATTTGGCCGGCTATATCAAACATTTGCCTACTGAAAGAAAAACACAACATGTTGTGAGCGAAGTTTTATTTGGGCCAAGATGAAGACTATAGCCTGGGAGACAACCTCTCAGATGGCTCCGAGGAGCTGCTCCGAAGAAGCAGGGTAGGGAGATTGGGGGTTTTGTTGAAGGAGGACACATACAATTAAGCACACATTTCAGCAGAAGGTTGCTGCTAGTCACAAGGAGCAGGTGTCTCCATTAATGGTTTCAGTGCTTTTCTAGATATGAGAAGATGCAAGATTTGGGGCTCATAAAATGTTCTCCTGAAAGTATCTAACTATCCGAAAGCCTGTTCTGCCAGTTTTTCCCAGAGCAGAGTGCCTCATTTCTGATTCCACCTGCCCTGGACTCCGGTTTCAGGGTCTGTGTTGAAGGTCAGGGTATGTGTATGAAGTCACAGTGGCTATTGACTTGATCCCTATTCTTGCAGGCCCAGGTGGTGAGTGATAATTTGTAGTTGACACGTTTAAGAATTCAAAAGTAGAGTAATTCTACTTCTTCTTTTTTTATTTTTTGTCTTTTTGCCTTTTCTAGGGCCACAGCATATGGAGGTTCCCAGGCTAGGTATCTAATGGAGCTGTAGCCGCCGGCCTATATCTATATCACAGCCACAG
Source organism: Catagonus wagneri (assembly GCA_004024745.2). Taxonomy (NCBI): domain Eukaryota; kingdom Metazoa; phylum Chordata; class Mammalia; order Artiodactyla; family Tayassuidae; genus Catagonus; species Catagonus wagneri. The sequence goes on along the minus strand of PVHT021183556.1, from coordinate 13,722,475 downwards.
CAATGCAGGATCCTAGACGTGTCTGTGAACTACACCACAGCACACGGCAACACCAGATCCTTAACCCACTGAGCGAGGCTGGGGATCGAACCTAAACCTCATGGTTCCTAGTCGGATTCGTTAACCACTGAGCCACGACGGGAACCCCAGAGTAATTCTACTTCTTATTAATAAATTCTATTGAGCATGACTCTCCATTTCTGATAAATTCTCTATTGGAGTTTAGTTAAATTAGATTGGGTGACACGTTTCCTTAGTTTATTTCTAGAGCTTACTTAAATCAGGACATGGTTTGAGTGCCCGAGACTCCTTCCCCTGGGTTTCAGAATGTTTGTTGGGGAGTCCCCCTTGTGACTTAGCGGTAATAAACCCGACTAGTATCCATAAGGATGCAGGTTCGATCCTTGGCCTCACTCAGTGGATGAAGGATCTGGTGTTGCCGTGAGCTGTGGTGGGTGGTGTGGGCTGGCAGCTCCAGCTCCAGTTTGGCCCCTAGCCTGGGAATATCCATATGCTGCAGGTGCAGCCCTAAAAAGACAAAAAAAAAAAAAAAAAAAAAAAGAGAGAGAGAGAGAGAATAGAATAGAATAGAATGTTTGCTGGGGCTTAGAAGTGGGAATGAATTATCAACAAGAAGGATGGAGCTGTGAAGGGAAAGATTCTCCCACCCCTGCACCAGTCAGTACTTTGTCACTAAAAATGATTTTCCTTTTACCCTGGTTTCCACTTTGTTCTCTAGACTTGGGAAAGGTTAATATGCTTCAGTATAGAACTGTGCTAGGCATTTCAATTATTGACTCAAAATTCCTACTTTTTGAGCCAAGCTTAACAGAAATCTTCTTTCCCTACATTCTCTAAAAATTCGACCACTGAAAACCCTCTGGGATGCTTCACTTGGCTGAAACAGAAGAACTGTTTGTATACCAGCCTTACCCGGCGGCATAAAGATCAAGCCAGATTGGTTAAGAGGATAACATAGCTAACGCTGGGGACCATTCACATTATAGCTTTTTTGGGGACATTGGACATACCAATGGTTCTGTCCCATCTTTGCATTCACGACATGGTCCAAGGAGATGCAACATTTTTAGAAGTCATGCCTAAAAGTGTGACGTTTCTGAGTACTTGATGGTGGGGGACAGAGTTCAGAAGTGGCGTTTGTGAGAACAGGAGGGACCGGTGGAAAGCTGTCCCCCCTCATCTTCTATTCAGAACAGAAAGCTCCCCCTCTTGTTTACCTTCCATCGTGTATTTTGAAGAGTGTCCCTGTGGTCACTGAAATACCTCCAACTTCATTCCTGTGTTAATTTCTTTCCCAGCCAGAATGTAGGAAGTAAAGCAATTTCCATTTTCCCATCGCCTCCTTTTTTTTTTTTTTTAATTTCTCTGCCTCCATCATCCAAAGAATAAATACATGCCCCTCCAACCATGACTTTTGCCCAGATTTTATATATGTGAAATAAAAGGATGAGGTAAAGTCAGGACAACTGTTTGTAATGAGCTTCACAATCCCTGAGAAAAATAACTTATGGGTTTCCTCGCAGGAAAGGAAAAAGAAAAAAATGAAAAAATGTTACAGGTGTTTGGAGATGAAGAAGTAAGTGCACTGATAAAGGAGGAAGGCTTTATTATATTTTAGCAGAATATCCAGGGGGTATAGTACTTTTTGAAATTATTATTAGTAGTAGTAATAGTATTTTGTCTTTTTAGGGCCACACCTACAGCATAAGGAGGTTCCCAGGCTAGGGGTCTAAACAGAGCTGTAGCTGCCGTCCTACACCAGAGCCATAGCAACCTGGGATCCGAGCTGTGTCTGTGACCTACACCACAGCTCACAGCAATGCCGGATCCTTAACCCACTGAGCAAGGCCAGGGATCGAACCTGCATCCTCATGGTTATAGTTAGATTCATTTCTGCTGAGCCACTATGGGAACTCCCCTGAAATGATTTTATTTTAAACAAGCAATTTTTTCTTGCTTTCACAAGGTGACTAGAAGACCCCATATATAAATATAAAATTTGATCTTAATAGCCAAAATAATAGACCTAATTAGGATGTGATTTTTTTTTTCCCCTTAGTGTGCTTACTTTTACTACATGAAGGTTAAAATCACTGCATAGTTTGAGGGGGTACAGAAAGCCCCAGAGCTTAAGTCAATATTGCATAAACCCTGACTCAGGGCTTAACATCATGTGTTTAGTTTGGAAAGACATTGCTTTAAACAGTTTTGAACAGATTTGTAGAAAAAATGAAATTAGCAATATTAGGTACAGGGGGTGCTCCAAACACACTAAAAAAAATAAAACAGCAATCCAGACTAATGTCTGTTACAGTGACCTTGTCGACAAGCTTTACTTTTTCTAAAATTAATAAATAGTAAACATAATTATCTAACTCAAACCAAAATAACAGTTTTCTTTTTCTTGATCCGGTTTTGCTGGCCAGAACTCATCCAGCATGTGAGTTCTGTGGGAGCGAGAAAGCAAGAATTAAAATAAGTTGGTAGGAACATATTGCGTTACAGCTCAGATTTGTTTAATCCCTGGATGGCAGTTAGTTGTGTTTGTTCCGAAGGCTTCAAAATAATTAGCCTGATGTTATTCAGATGGGAGGAGACTGCAGGTCTCCATCAAACCAAAGGAGGAATTAGGCAAATGGTATTTAGGTCCATTGCCCCCTCTTGAACTGCTGTGTAATTTGTTACATTTCAAATCTCATTCTTTCAGGGGCCCTCTTGGTTTCAGAAAAATAAGGGCCATTAAGGGAAATTACGTTTTCTTCAGAAAATGCACTGTGTTGCAAGAGTGTCTAAGCCGGAAATCCGTACACTTCACACTGAAGGAAGTGAGAGGTTGCTGGAAGATTTTTAAGACATATTCTGGTTTATTCTATTTATTGATTTATTTCGGCTGCCATTGGGAAGCGCTTGGCCATCAAACAAAGAGTGATGTAAATGTTTAGACTCCGTGTTTGAGTCAAGGGGAAGTTTCTGATTTCATGAAACATTAGGATCGAGAGACTGACTAGAGGCATGGAGATCAGTGTGTCTCAGAGAAAACTTGTGTTGGTTGGATCAGCCTGTTCCCTTTTCACAATTTCTGATGAAGCGTGCGTTGACACTTTCTGCTTTTTGAAAAAACATTAGTTGGAGAGTTATTATTTTATGACCTAAGATTGGCTTGGATTAATACTCCCTGTCAAAATAATGTGTATTATGGATGAAGATCTTTTTCTTCTACTTCTTTTCTTGTTTTTTTTTGGTCTTTGGAGGGCCCCACCTGTGGCATATGGAGGTTCCCAGGCTAGAAGTCAAATCAGAGCTGTAGCTGCCTGCCTACACCACAGCCACAGCAACCCGGGATCCTAGCCGCGTCTGCAACCTACACCACAGCTCAGGGCAATGCCGGATCCTTAACCCACTGAGCAAGGCCAGAGATCAAACCTGCGTCGTCATGGATATCAGTCGGGTTCATTAGCTACTGAGCCACGATGGGAACTCTGAAAATCATTTTTGACACATTTTTAGAAGAGTTACTCTGGGTACAACATTGAGGAATATATGGCTTCGTGAGCTCCAAATTAATGGGACTAATTACATTGATTGGATAGAATTCACAAAATAGGATGTGAGTGCCTTTGGTAACTTATACACAGAGTACCAGGAGGCTGTGGGGAATTGTGTTGACACCGTCAGTTAATTTCTGGCAAGAGTCATTTTCTTATCTCTTGGCATCTTATTATTTTGAAATAATTATGGTAATTATAAACGGTTGAACTCAGTGGAAATAAAATGACATTTAATGTCCCTTTAGGCTTCTGAAATTCGCTGATGAAGTTTGAAAACTAATGTTATTATTTTCCTTTACCAAAAATTAATTAAATAGAAATAAAAGATGCCCAGGGATTATCTCTATGATAGAAGTAAGTAACTGAGGCAACATGTTATGTAGTTCTTGAAGAAGTGTGACTAGGTAATGAGATATTTGATCACAGCTGCTAAGGACATTATCCAAATGATCATTACCTCCTCAAATAGATTATAGAAGATTCTGTATTTATTTGTATAAAATTATAGACCACTTGAACTCTTCTTGGAAGTCATTTAACCTGTCCCCTCTTTTCAGACAATTACAAAACCCAAACTAAACCCAAAGGTAAGTTATTCTAGTGTTGATGCCATGGCTTTAAATGTTTTTGAAATATTTTTAAGAGTAAATTTTGAGGGAGTTTCCGTTGTGCCTCTGCAGGTTAAAAACCCAACACGAGGATGCAGGTTCAATCCCTGGCCTCTCTAGGTAGCTTGAGGATCCAGCAATGCCAAAACTGCAGCATAAGTCGCAGATGTGGCATGTATCAGTGTTGCTGTTGCTGTGGTGTAGGCTGGCAACTTCGGTTCCGATTCAGCCCCTAGGCTGGGAACCTCCGTATGCCTCAGGTGTGGCTGTAAAAGAAAAAAAAATAAAGTATTACCTCTAAGAACCACAACAAAAAAGAGTAAATCTTGTGCCAGTGAAAGAAAAGCCATTTCTTTTTTTTTTTTTTGCCTTTTTGTCGTTTTTTTTAGGGCCGCACCTGTGGCATGTAGAGGTTCCCGGGCTAGGGGTCTAATGGGAACTGTAGCCACTGGCCTACACCACAGCCACAGCAACGCAGGATCCGAGCCGCATCTGCGACCTACACCACAGCTCACGGCAACGCCGGATCCTTAACCCACTGAGCAAGGCCAGGGATCGAACCCGCAACCTCATGGTTCCTAGTGGGATTCATTAACCACTGCGCCACGACGGGAACTCCCAAGAAAAGTCATTTCATCAATTTAATACTCCATTTTTGACCCAAAGAGCTTCAGTTGACTTAATCACTTTTTCTATTCTTTAACGTTAGATGCAAATGGCTCTTGAATGGTCAAACGAATGAAACCTCCTAAAATGATAAAAGAAAATCAACATGACTAGGAATTTTTAAAAGTTTCTGCTTTAGTTTCTGAAGAAAGTTGGAAAAAATAAATATTTTTTTTCTCTGGAGCATCGTTGGGCTAAGTGTACCGTCATGCAGGGTGACTAATGAGAAATAACTGTTTCATTTGCTAAAAGATCAACTACAGTAACATACGTTTATGCTATCACAGAATTTAGGTTTGCATGTCTTAATAAGTTGAGATTACCTTCTAGTCATTCCACAGAGAACTAAAGCCTTTCTGATCTCCATCAGGAAACTGCTGGGTTGGGGCCACGCCATGTTCTCTGGTTCCCCTGGGTCTGCATTCTGCGGTGCACCGGCAGCCCCTCAGCCTTTGACAAGTCTGTTGACATTTCCTTGGGCCCTTCTTTACACAGAGCAAGGACTGCACCTTGTGGGGAAAAAAAAAAGAGAGAAAATAGCAAATTCAGTTGTGAGCTTTGGGAAAACGGAATTTCTCTAAAATAATAACTTCTTGAAACAACACTGACACAAGCATTCAAGATGCCGACAGAAGGCTGAATGAAATAATGTTCCAGTTCCTTCAAGGCCAGTCATAGTGTCCTCACTGTTTGCTTATTGCATTTTCATTTTTTTTTCATGTTTTGTATGCAAAAGATGAAGGTTTGTATTGCAAAAGCCAGCTCTTTCAATGGAGCTGGTCTTGGAGCCTTTTCTTACTGATTTTGTTTCTTTCACTGGTGTAAAATATCACCGATGGAAAACCTAAGAAAATTATATTAGAATCTGAAGTGGCATCCATTGGTTATTTCATGTTTAGAACACTGTTAAGTTTTCAGAGCACTTTAATTCAATTATTCTGATACTGATTAGCTTCTTAGAGGATGAAATTGGCTTCTGCCCTCCTGTTCTGGCTTTTGCCTGTTCTATTTGCTGCTTTCCCTCAGGGAACCCAAGGTTGCAAATAGAAATGGGAAAATGAAAAAAAAAATATGTTGGAGTTCCTTGGTAACTCAGCAGGATTATGCCTTGTCACTACTGTGGCTCGGATTGCTGCTGTGCTGCAGGTTTGATCCCTGGCCCAGGAACTTCTGCATACCTTGGGCATGGCCCAAAATGTATATATTATATACATGTATAATATATAATATATACATGTATATATTATATATATATTCACAGGGCTAAGAAACACTGGTGACTTTCAGTTGGGAAATATATGAAGATATAGGTTAAAGACCTGAGAAAAGTGGGTTTCTGATTTTGTTAATATCTTCTATGTCTACACTTTTTTTTTTCTTTTTTGATTTTTAGGGCCACACCTGCAGCACACGGAAATTTCCAGGCTAGGGGTCCAATCGGAGCTGTAACGCTGGTCTACACCACAGCCACAGCAATGCAGGATCTGAGCCGCACCTGTGACCTACACCACAGCTCAAGGCAATGCCAGATCCTCAACCCACTGAGCGAGGCCAGGGATAGAACCTGCATCCTCATGGATGCTAGTTGGATTTGTTTCAGCTGCACCACAACAGGAACTCCCTGTGTCTGCATTTTTATAACTCTCTAACATAATTCAGTTAGACCCCTGTGTAGCATCATTCATCAGAAATGCAATCCATTAGTTCCCATTGTGGCTCAGTGGAAACGAATCTGACTAGAATCTGGGAGGACTCTGGTTCGATCCCTGGCTTCGCTCAGTATTTTAAGGATCCAGCATTGCCATGAGCTGTGGTGTAGGTTGCAGATGTGGCTTGCATCCCACGTTGCTAGGCTTTGGCTAGGCCAGCGGCCACAGCTCCAATTCAACCCCTGGCCTGGGAACCTCCACATGCTATGGGCAAGGTCCTAAAAAAAAAAAGAAAAAGAAAAAGAAAAATGCAGTCCAGCTAACCATTACCTGATAACCTATGTTAGCTCTGCTTAGCTAAATTTTCTGTAACTTTTTTTTTCTTGGCTCAGTAAATGCTATAAAAGAACTCCCTGGAGTGAAAAAGTATGAAGTAGTTTTTCCCAGAAGACTTCATCCACTACATAAAAGAGAGATCAAGGAGCCAGGTCAAGAGGTACAGTTTTGACTTAACAAAGAATCTTGAATATATACATACACACAATGTATACATATGATATGCATATATATATAACTATATTTAATATATATATATTAAATGTGCACACACATTTGTGGGTGTTTTTGACTTATCTTCTTTTTATTAACCTTCACTATAATGCAATGTTCTTTTATTAGCTTTATTTTGAGGTTAATGTTTTGACAGTTGAAATAAACTGTCCAAGGTCACAAAGAGAGTAAGCTTCTAATTTTTTATGGTAATTTATAATTTATTCTGCTATTTCTAAAGAAATGTTATACAACTTCTTTTATCTAGTTATCAATTATCTATCTATCTATCCAACTATCCATCATCTCTACACACACACATACAAACAAAACCGTGAAGACTAAAATTGAAGTAAAACATGAAGTATTGTGGGTGAATTCATGCACATATGCATATTAAGTTAGGGTTAATTACTGTAATTAAACATAAAATTTACCTTTGCCTTTTCAAAACAGAGACTCTTAAACTTTATAAGTCTTACCACATTATGAAAGCCATTCTCAGTCAAAAGAGGAAAGCTATGACATGATTCACTGAGCAGTAATTTTCTAATTACCTATACCTGTAAGTCTTCTTCCGGGAACCAATAAAATACAAATAAATGAAGTTTAAATAATAACTTTTACATCTACCTGTTATAAAATGAAACTCACTGGAAGCCCATATTCCTCAGTAGGACAAAGCTGCTCACAGATGATTTCTTCTAAAGCAAGGAAACACATTTATAACAACAGACCCCACAGGAGATGCTGTTCCCGAAAATACTTGTCTCTTAACAAAATATTTCTGTTAAATTTGTGTAGGACCCATATGACTGGATTTCCCATCAATATGCTTTTTGGCCATCTTTTAAAAATGCTAGTTACCTATTTTCACTGAATATTTTGAGGTGGAAGCCAAGTTCTTTGAAATCATCTTTGTGGTTTCTGTATTGAGACTACTGGTCTTCCTTGTGCAAGTAATTGCTTAGCAATACCTCGAAACATTTAGAATTTATAATGCATGTGACCGAGAGGATCTCTGTATCTACACTGATCTCAGTCTGGATTCATCACTTCTCAAAGCAGCGAAGAGGAGGACTTTAGTACTTATTATTGTTAGACAACTGTGCCCTCTGCTGGCCCGGAGACCTGAAGGACCAGCATTACCTGTCAGGTGTGCCAAGGAGCCAGGTCAAGAGGCTCCATCTTGCTGATGTCATCACAGATGGCCACCTTATTTAAGATCTGAGTTGGAGACTTCCCTTCGTGGCTCAGCGGAAACAAATCTGACTAGTATCCATGAGGATGCAGGTTCGATCCCTGGCCTTGCTCAGTGGGTTAAGGATCCTGTGTTGCCCTGAGCTGTGGTGTATGTTGCAGACCCGGATTGGATCCTGGGTTGCTCTGGCTATGGTGTAGGCTGGCAGCTGTAGCTCCTATTCGACCCCTAGCCTGGGAACTTCCACATGTCATGGGTGAGTCCCTAAAAAAAAAACACCGGAAAAAAAAAAAAAGATCTGAGTTGGAATGAAAATTTTCGATTTTGAAAATTTTCTGGAGGGGGGGCACTAAGAGCCAAGGCAGAATCTTGAAAGTTCATGATTGTATTCTTGATTGCATTTTACATACATGGCATAAGGAGACCCGAATAAGTATTTGCTGAGTAAGTGAGCAAATGAATAAGTGAAAAAATGGGCAAATGAAAGAGTATAAGTAGAATACATTTCCTATACATCTACATAGATATATATTAAAGAAATACTTAATCAAGGTCCCTGATGTTGAAACTTACATTCTAAAGGTGATCACTACTCTTCTTACGATATGGCCTTCAGGTCATATAAGAAGTCAAAACTGTCTTGCTGTTAACCCATTTCATAAAGTAGAATGTCTGGAATCAGAACACTTCCCTAAATTGGGAACAATTTCAGGCCTTAGCTGGGTCCACCAGGATTTCTAGAGGCCTGGGATTACTGCTTGTTATGAGGATAGTTGTGCTACAAAGTTTCCTTTGTTTGCTTATGGGGGTCATCTTGACTTTACAGATAGACTTCCATCCCAGAACCATCCAGCACTGTGGGCTTTCCAATCCACCCATATTGTTTGCTGGAGGAAATTTATATATACAAGTCCCTATACCCAGCTAGTCTTACTCAGTGAGCTCCAAATCATTTCCTTCTAGCAGAGGCTCTTCAATCAAGGTGTCTATTTTCTCTCCTAACCCACAGTTCAGAATCTAGATAGAATAAGACATACTTTTTTTTTGGTTCAAAATTGATTTTTTACATTCTTTCCTCTTGTTTTTTTACCTTTTTAATTAAAGTATAGTTGATTTACAATGTTGTGCCAATTTCTGCTGTAGAGCAAAGTGACCCAATCATATACATAGCAAAGTATATACACATTCTGAATTTTCTTATAACATTTTCCATCATGGTCTGTCCCAAGAGATTGGATATAGTTCCGTGTGCTATGCAGTAGGACCTCGTTGCTTGTCCATTCTAAATGTAATAGTTTGCATATTACTATCCCCAAACTCCCAGTCCATCCCAGTCCATCCCACTCCACACTCCATCCACCACACACACCCCCACCCCGGCTTTGGCAACCACAAGTCTGTTCTCTATGTAAGATGTACTTATTAGCAGGCATTGCTCTCCACAACAAACTTCCTTGAGAAGCACAGTTACAACACTACCCAGTGCACTCTCTTTTATATATAGTCTCTGGTTTTCTCCCTAGCTATTTCCTTTCAACCAAACCTCTGTGCTAGTGTCAGCTGAAACTCCCATTCCTCAAATAATTATCTTTTCTGAAACAACATCCAAATAATATCTTAACTAAAAATCCGCTGCTGACAGGAAACCGGTATCCGGAAGCCTCTTCTGTATAGAAAGCCTATAGAATACCCACCTAACATTTTTATTCTGTCTGGCCTTTCTAAACAAGTGGTTAAAACCATTCCCCCATAATTTTTGTTTTTAACCCTCAGGCTTCTTTTTTTTTTTAGCTCCTGTTATTCATGAAAATGAACTGAGTTATAGCAGACCCACTGTGTAAGATATTTATAGTCTGGAATTTTTGACACCAAAGAAGACTTCCATAACTGATCATATAAAGGAACTTTGGGCCGAAATGACTGATTTTAGAGATGGCAAATCCCTGAACAGGATCCTGATCTGATGACTCTAGCTCTCTTTTGCCCTTAGATGATCTCAGGTCTTATTCTGGCCAGGAGAAGGAGGAAACAAGGAGACCCTGACAATGGGAAACAGTACTCAGTCCATAATGAGTGGGCTCAATCACGTGTGGTCTGCCATGTTTGATCTCTCTAATAGTAATAATGTAGATATTGCCTGTAGCCATGGCTCATAACCCTGTTTTACGGAACAAAGTCAGAAGCCAGTACCTGATAACACCTTCTTTAAAACACTTCTGTATAGACGTCTCTATCTCCTTCTGTATTTAGAAATCTAAACTTAAAGCAGTCCTCCTTTCCCACACAGACTACTTAAGGTGATGTTTTCTTTTCCGAACGCCCGAGACTGTGTTTTCCTCCTGATGATCTCTTCCGGCTTTAGGGAAGAGGGTCCTGTTATGTTGCCTATATTCTGACCCCCGTTTAGCCTGGAGAAGATCTCCAGACTTCAGTGAGAGGTTTGCAGGTCTTTGAGTCTGCAAATAGCTTCTCAAATAACTTCCCACCCGGATAAGTCATATCTCAGCTCCTATGCTACTTCCTCAAAAAAGCCCTTCTTGCCTTTAAGATGTTAGACATCCTACCCTGGTTCCATATATACACCCTTTGTCATATAATTCACTTTTATCATCTATCCTTCCACAAGATGATAGGCTTTCTGACAGTAGGTACCAATTTCTCCTGCTTAGGGGACAATTTCCACAACCAGACAATATCTGGCATATAACCAGCATTCACATACTATTTGTAGAATGTGTGGCTGGATACATGGATAGTTGGGTTGGTATAAAGGTCTCAGATAATTTGTCTATTTGGTTGGCAGTTGTTTGATTTGTTAAAAGAAGCAGAAGCAGACATTTTAAACTATAGAGACGACTGTTAAAGAAAAGCAGGCACTGCTTCCTAGTGATTAAAAAGATGGACATAGCCAAATGAGTACTGTTGTGTGCGTGTGTGTGCATGTGTGTGTGTGTGTGTGTTTAATGACCATAATTTTCTGTGCATTTTTGCAGGAAAAATTTGAAACTGAGTTGAAGTATGAAATGACAGTGAATGGAAAAATCGCAGTGCTTTATTTGAAAAAAACCAAGTAAGTGTCTTACTTCTGATATTATCCTCACCAACAGCAAGTTAGCATGTGGGAAGTGTGCTAATTAAGTATGTTACTACTTATGGCTCCTGCAAACCTTGACTAATCAGCTTTTACTGTCAGCTGACCAACGGGATTCAGCAAATATTTGTCCCTTCTGAAGTAATAGAGACATATTGAATAAAGTAAGTTTACTAGTGTTTTGATAGCTTTAGTCATAAAACACCATGAATGACGGGGGAGCAGGCCAATTTTATCAATTTCTGTGAAATAGCACATCTATTTTTAAATCTTTCCCCAAGATTATTGCATTTTGTTATTCTAACATTGAAAGATTAGATATTAAAACAATATTCAACTGTTTTCATTAAAAAAAGGCATATATAAGTTAAACTCTAGGGCCAAAAAAAAAAAAAAGTCAGTGGTAAAACCAGAATTGGGGTCCCCTGATTGTAACACCAGTGCTGTTTCTACCCAGCCAAACACTAACCCTTCATTTTTTTTTCATACATTACATCGTCTCTTACTCCTTCATTCTCTTATTCAGTGTATCTGAATTCTACATTCCTTTTTGATTGCACTGCCTCAGTTCTCACCCAGATCTCGATCTTCCTATATCTAGATTATTTCAAAAGTAGTTTTTCTGAATTCTGTGCTTTCAAGCTTTCTCAATTCCTAAATTATTCAATATAGGCAGCAAGATATTTTTTTTCTTCCTCAAATAGATTATCGTCTTTTGCAAAAAGGCACAATTGGGTAGAGTTTGGAAGCAGTGTGGTACAACGTAGATAGTACAGGCTTCACTTTTTTTTTTTTTTTAGGGCCGCACCTGTGGCATTTGGAAGTTCCCAGGCTAGGGGTAAAATCTGAGCTACAGCTGCCGGCCTACATCACAGCCACAGCAACGTGGGATCCAAGCTGAGTCTGCAGCCTACACCACAGCTCTCAGCAACACTGGATGGATCCTTAACCCACTGAGGGAGGCCAGGGATCAAACCCGCATCCTCATGGATACTAGTCGGATTTGTTTCCACTGCACCACAAGGGGAACTCCAATAGTACAGGCTTTGAATCCCCTACTATTGGAGATTAATCCAGGCAGAGCTTAATCTCACCTGAAAATTAAGGAGAGTGGTATTTATCTTGTAGGACTGTTGAAATGAGTCAGTGGTTCACGGATCATGTTTAACCCAGTAGCCGGTTTGGAGATGACATTTTTTTTTTCTTTGCTTTTTGGGCCACACTTGGAGCATATGGAAGTTCCTGGGCTAGGGATAGAATAGGAGCTGCAGCCGCCACAACCACAGAAACGCAGGATCCGAGCCGTGTCTGCAACCTACGTCACAGCTCATGCCAGCATCGGATCCTTAACCCGCTGAGTGAGACCAGGGATCAAACCACATCCTCATGGATACTAGTTGGGTTCATTTCTGCTGAACCACATTGGGAACTCGGAAATGGCATTTAATGCGTGTTGGTTACTCTCTTTTCTCTTTGCCTTGCTATTTATTCATTCATTTATTTATTGTTTAGTTTGGTTTTTCTCACCATGCCTGTGCCATGCAGAATTTCCCCAGGGAAATTTGAGGCCAGGGATCAAACTCAAGCCATAGCAGTGACGGTACCAAATCCCTAACTGATGGGCCACCAGGGAACTCTGAACTCTGCCCTACCTCTTTAAAAAATATAGTCAGGCTCCTATTTTCTGGTGGGTAATCAAAAGAATTTGAAGAACTCAGTGAAAATGCTGAAAGGGCCCTAACTACCAAATGCAAGTCCATTTTCAATATACCTTCCACTGCTGCAGCTGTTAACAGTGATCAGGAACGGACAAGGACTGGGTGAAAATGCAGTTATCTGTAGCTGGTGAGGGGCATTGCTGTCTTCAGTCAGTTCTTAAAAATCAATTACTCCCTTCTTAGTTCCACTTCTTCCTCAAATCTCTCCTCGGACAGGCATGTAAAGTTTGATGAGGAAACAGACACTGTTCCACATTCCTCGGGAATGTCCCTGCCTTTCCACTCTCTCCCTTTCATTTGTCTTGAGGTTTGGATGTGTCTTGAGGGGCTAGGAAGAAGGGCTCAGGAGGTAAAACTTTTCTCCACTTCCAGTGAAAGTTGTCACTTTGATGGCCAGACTTTACCATTAGCACCAGTAAACATGACTTTTTTTTTTTCCTCCAGGAATCTCCTTGCACCAGGCTACACGGAAACACACTATAATTCCAGTGGAAAGGAGGTCACCACAAGCCCGCAGATCATGGTACAACAGAGTATCCCAGATTCTTTTTTTGTTTTTGTTTTTGTTTTTTTAGGGCCGAACCCGTGGCATATGAAGGTTCCCAGGCTAGGGGTCCAATCGAAGCTACCGTTGCCGTCCTACACCACAGCCATAACCACTCAGGATCCAAGCCACGTCTGTGACCTACACCACAGCTCAGGGAAACACCGGATCCTTAACGCACTGAGTGAGGCCAGGGATGGAACCCACATCCTCATGGATCCTAGTCGTGTTCATTAACTGCTGAGCTATGAGGGGAACCCTCCCAGATTCATTGTTAACTGGGGCGTGACCCACACACCCAGGGGCAGTGTCATTGCCAGACAATTAGTGACACTGAAATGGCATTATAGCAAAGATGCCTTTTTCAGCGATAGTCATCTCCTAATAGATCCTCTAATATTTTTATGGTTGGCTAAGAACAAACACATTTCTTAACAACCGTGGAAACCCTTTCTAGCCTTCAACGGCTCCTTATGCGGGACTGTGCAGAAAAGTAAAGAATTAAATGCATCTAGTATTTTTACTCAGTGACAATCACCTCTTCTAGAACTTGTAGTCTTTCAAACTCAAGACTATTTCTCCAGTGGTAGAATTGCAAACTTCTGTGTTTTCCCTAAATAATTTCCACTCATGACTCTTATTCAGAGAAGACAGTAAGTGGTACGAGAGTGTTTTGTCATTGCTGTCTTTTCTTTTCTTTTCTTTTTGTCTTTTCAGGGCCGCACCGCGGCTATGGGTTCCCAGGCTTGGGGTCGAATAGGAGCTGCAGCTGCCAGCCTACACCACAGCCACCGCAACGCGGGATCCGAGCCACGTCTGCAACCTACACCACAGCTCACGGCATCGCCGGATCCTTAACCCGCTGAGCAAGGCCAGGGATGGAACCCACAACCTCATGGTTCCTAGTCAGATTCGTTAACCAGTGAGCCACGACGGGAACTCCATTGCCATCTCTTCTGAGCGGCATTTTCTATTGGAAGACTTTGAAGCCTTCTCATCCATAGCAACGCACAGAGGTTTATGTGGGCCGGTACCTCATCTGTCCCAAAGTAGAAAGGTGTATTGGACTAAAGTACATGAAAAAGTGTTAAGGTTGTGTATTTTGCTTCAAGTGGAGGCAGAAATATTGTACTAATCCGGTTAGTCTGGTGGAACTCTGAATAAATCGAGAAATAATAACACAATCTGAATAATATATTCATTAGAAAGAGCTCCCACGTGTTAGGAAGATTTAATGACTAATTAGCCAAGGGATAGAATGAATGTTTGAAGTTTGTAGGGACTCAGGTTTTAAATTTACATCTATGAGTTCGTTTCTTCCCGACCACATTCACCCCCGTTATCTAACTAAGCATTCGGGATCATTGACTAAATATTTAAGATTGTGAACCACAAAAGGCTTCCTTTAAAATTTGTTTAGAGCTCTAAACTGACTGCTGTTCAGCATAAAATGACTTGAAAACATAGATCCTGTTTCCAGATTTCAAATTTAAATGTAGTAGGGGTCTAAATTACACACACACATTCGCTTTGGAAAAACGCTTTTCCCTTTTCTTTAGGATGACTGTTATTACCAAGGACACATCATGGACGAAAAGGCTTCCGACGCTAGCATCAGCACGTGCAGGGGTCTCAGGTAATGTTTCACAGTGGTTTGTATATACCTGTGATGATGGTACATTAGTGTGTGTGTGTTTAATAATTTAAAGAATAACAAATACAATTTACTACACTCTAGTTGAAGATGCATTCAAAGGGCTCAGGTTTGAAATTTGGACGAAACATGGCTTTTCTTGGCAGTTGTTTGTAAATTATCCCTCTGAATTGCCTGCAGAGTTGTTGTTGTTTGTTTGCGTGTTTTCAAAATACAGGTTTTCAAGTCCCAGTTTTAGAGTCAGAGTCTGTAAGGAATGGGAGCTCCTCTCCACCTGCTCTCTTCACTCTAAACTTTCTCCCTAGCGTGTCTTGTCCGTGACCATGAGATCCATTTCTTCCTGGGTGTTAACGAGCCCTCCCGTGTATCTGTCTGCAGTAAGCTATCTCTTCTGATACCCAGACATGACTATCTTATTTCCTCTTCCATATCTCTTCACATCTGTGCATCTTGAGGAAATCTCAATCTTAATAGATTCCAAATCATACTAATGATATTCTCCCTTATGCGGTATTTTTCCAGGGTTTCCTATTTCCGTGAATGAAATAGTCAACCAGCCACTTGCCTAATCCAGAAACCTAGGTTCCTTGATGACTTCTTGCCTCTCAAATACTCATTTTAAATCCATTATCAGAACCTGTTGCTGATCTTCTTCTTTTTTTCTTTCTCTTCTTAGGGCTGCATTTGCAGCATATGGAAGTTCCCAGGCTAGGGGTTGAATCGGAGCTGCAACTGCCAGCCTATGCCACAGCCACAGCAACTTGGTATCTGATCTGTGACCTACACCACAGCTCACTGTCAATGCCAGATTCTTAACCTCCCTGAGTAATGGCAGAGATCGAACCTGCGTCTTTATGGATTCGTTACCATTGAGCCACAACGGGAACTGCTATGCTTGTCTTCAAATTCCATGTACACTTAGTCCAGTCTCCCTGTTATATATTCTTAAACTTTTTTCCTCTAGTAATTATCTGCTGTGATTGCATATATTACCTACATGTCATACAATTATATATATTTGTGGATCGAATATGATTATTTGTTCACATCCCTCTTCCTCATTTGAATATAAGCTCCATGAGAAGAGACACCCTCTTTTCCTTTTACCTTCTTCCCTTGCTCCAACAACAAATGAGTAATAGGTCCTTCCTAAATAATGGTTAAATGAATCTTAGCTCTGGGGTTCAGCAGTGAGAACTGAGAAGAAATTGATAATATTCATGGATCATGTCCTTTATATATTATCTCCTTCAATTTTACAACTATCCTACTAGGTCAGTATCACTATTCCCATTTTATGGGTATAGAAACTGAGGTTACGGGCATTTAAGTCATAGACCAAGATTTTTTTTCTTTTTCTTTTTAGGGCTGAACCTTAGGCATATGGAAGTTCCCAGGGTAGGGGTTGAATCGGAGCTGCAGCTGCAACCTACCCCACAGCTTGTGGCAACGCTGAATACTTAACCCACTGAGTGAGGCTGGGGATCAAACCCACATCCTTATGGATACTAGTCAGGTTTGTTACCAGTGAGCCACAAGGGAAACTTCCTAGATCAAGGATTTTATCTATAAGTCTCCAAAGGATTTTTATCTATCAGACCAAGGATTTTATCTATAAGACTCCCTTATCTATAAGACTCCAAACTCTCCCTCGTTGTCAGTGGACATTTAGAGAAGATGAGGCACGGGAACTGGAAGAATCCTGGTCTGGACCGAGGGTCAGGGAGTTCCCATTCTAGCACCAGCTCTGACACAGATTAGCTGAATGACTGCAGGGGCCAGTTTCCTCATGAAGAAAATAAATTGAGGTCATCTCTAGGAATCTCCTCAGCTGTAATATTTTACTATATTCTCTTCCCATGAGCTTGGCATACTTTGGCATTGGCAGCTTTTTAGAGTTTACAAGTCTTTTGTGGCCAAGACTGGAATGTTTTTAGGAAGCTCAAATTCTCATGTTTTTCAGGGGTTACTTCAGTCAGGGAGATCAAAGGTACTTCATTGAGCCTTTAAGCCCCACAAATCAGGATGAACAGGAACACGCACTCTTCAAGGATGATCCCGAGGAACAGCAGACTAACGGTGACTGTGGGATGGATGACGCCATATGGGCACACGGATTTCATCGGAATACGGTCCCACCTGACTCCAGTCTGGTTGTATCCCTGCTTTTATGTATTTATTTTTCTTTGCAGTGCTCTCAAGTACCCTGTCACGGCTGCTCTGGGTTCCAGGCTTAGCAGCTGCAAAGAACTGAAAGTTTACAGTCATTGTTGAAACTCGTAGGCTACAGAGACATTAAAATCTTACTGTAGAGTTCCCATAATGGCTCCATCGTTAACGAGCCCGACTAGTATCCGTGAGGACGTAGGTTCGATCCCTGGCCTCCGTCAGTGGGTTAATGATCTGGCATTGTCCTGAGCTGTGGTGTAGGTCACAGACATAGCTCGGATCTGGCGTTGCTGTGGCTGTGGCGTAGCACAGCAGCTACAGCTCTGATACGACCCGCTAAGCCTGGGAACCTCCATATGCTGTGGGTGCAACCCTAAAAAAGATGAAAAAGACCCCCCAAAAAAACCTCACCTTATTGTACACTGATGATTGATTTAATAAGTACGTATGGATCAACTATTACTAACAACAGTGTACAAGGATTTGAAAAATGCATAGATACAATGCCGGTCCTCTAGAAGCAGACAACTTTCACAATGCTTCAACATACAAGGGTGTAAAGTATTATTATGGCTTTGAGATAAAATATTCTGCTGCTTTCATGAATGAACTCATTCAACAAATCTTTCTTAAAGTACTGCCATTGGTGCTAGGAATGTAGCAGTGGGCAAAATAAAGACAGGATCTGCCAACGGAACTTAGACTATTTTTACATATCTGGAATGCAGTTTCCAGTCACAGAAGAAGAGTGAACATGGCTTGTGTCTGAAACTGCAAAGTGTATATACAATATCGTTGTCATTATTATCCTCATTTTCTTCAGGATACACTTCACACCCAATCATCTCTTCTAAATGTTCTCAGTATCTGTAGGCACTGGATGCAATTGGTCTGAATAAGACCAATAGAATTTCAGTTGGGTTCGGTTTTGCTGTGGGTTTAAATTCTACCAGGGTCAGGATAATTAAGAGTCCAGGAGAACCACTCTTGGGCTTCATACTCCCATAAACGTTGATCTTATGGTGCAGCTTGGGACAGACCCATAGTATCTCTGTCTCAATACTTTGGTAACCATGGCCAATAATTTTGCCTTCATGATGTCTTATTGTTTAGGTTTTCCTCCTACTTCACTTATGAAAAGCCATCTCAGTCCCTCTCACTGTTATCCCTCTTCTTGTTGACTAAATATTAGAGGTCCTCATACCTCAAAGAGCCCATCCTGGGTCCTGATCTTTACTTGAAGTACACATTCTTCTTAGGTAACTCACCCAATGGGATGTCTTATTTAAAGAGGAACTCTGCACTAATTACCATCCAATAAAGAGGAACTCTGCACTAATTACCATCCAATAAAGAGGAACTCTGCACTAATTACCATCCAATAAAGAGGAACTCTGCACTAATTACCATCTCCAGCCTTGGCCACTCCTTCAAAGGCCAGTTAACTCCTGCTTCATGCATGCAGTGGAATGTCCAAGGTCACAAACAATGTGGGCAAAACAAAACTACGGATTTCCAGCCCCCCAGCAAACCGGATTCTCCCTCATCCCCCCATCTCTGTTAACAGTCCCACCATTCACCTCGTTCTCAGGCCCAAATCTAGAAACTCTCCTTGGTTCCTCTTTCCTTCATCCTTCTCCATACGATATCCATCAGCAGGTGCCACCACACAGTCCAGATCTTTCATTTTGCTCCCTCTTCCCAAGTACCACAGGGCGCCATCCGTCTCACGGTAACCATGGCAGCAGACTCGCCTGACTTTCCTGCTTCCCTTCCTGCCTCTGGAGAATCCATTCTACACAACAGATGGAGTGATTCTTTTATTCTAAATCCCCTCAGGTCGGCTGTTTCTTTAAAACCCTCTAATGGCTTCTCGTTGCGTTTAGTACAAAAATCTGTCAAACACCGACCCCGAGTTACAAACCCCTTTCTGATTAGGGCTCCACTTACCTCTCTAATCTTTTCCCACTTTGTACTCCCCCCACCACCCCGCGTTATGTGCCGACAAACACAAACTTTTCTTTTTTTTTTTTACTTTAAACATGCCAGTATCAATTCAATTCAGAGTCTTTATGCTCTTTTTTTTCTTCTTTTTGGGGCCGCACCCGCGGCATATGGCGGTTCCCAGGCTAGGGGTCTAACAGGAGCTGTAGCCGCCGGCCTTTACCACAGCCACAGCAACGCGGGATCCGAGCCGCGTCTGCGACCTACACCACAGCTCACGGCAACACCGGGTCCTTAACCCACTGAGCAAGGCCAGGGATCGAACTGGCAATCTCATGCTTCCTACTCGGATTGGTTTCCGCTGCGCCACGACGGGAACTCCTTGGGAACTTCTAAAGCACAGAGACTATGTCTGTTTCACCACTGTATCCTTAGTGTCCGGGACTCTATTGGTTCAGAGTAAATGCCAATAAATACGTTGCTTCTGGTATTTAAACAACACCCACGAATCTACTCTTAGTAATTTGTTCTTGTTGATGGAATCTGATTTACCTGTGAAAAGACAATCAGTTCTAAAAATGCAAGATAATAAACTTTGATGGTTTATTACTTGCTACAAATTACGTACCCGCTACTTTTTGTTTGTTTGTTTGTTTTCTTTTAGGGCTGAACCTGTGGCATATGGAAGTTCCCAGGGTAGGAGGTGAAATCAGAGCTGCAGCTGCTGACCTACCCCACAGCCACACGGGATCCGAGCTGTCTGCAACCTACAGCTCATGGCAACGCCAGATCCTTAACCTTCTGAGCGAGGCCAGGGATCCAACCTGCATCCTTGTGGATCCTAGTGAGATCCATTACTGCTGAGCCACATCGGGAACTCCAGTGAATCTGCTACTTTTTAACTGGACAATCTGAGATAGCCTGAGACCTGGGACCTGGGACCCTTTGCTGCCGTTTGTACACCTGCACAAATGTCTCCTCCAGCAGCAGACTACAAAGAAACAGTAAGGAATGAAAAATAACTGCATGCCTAGGAAGTGTGAGCAAATGTGAGCAACAAGATACAAAAAGACCAAAACCCAGCTGCCACTTCTGAGGGTGCTAGGAGTAAAAACCAGGGGTCAAAAAAAAGAAAAAAAACAGGCAGGGTCCTGCGCATGATCCATGCACACAGCAAGATCACTAGCAGGTGGGTAGACCACCTAAACCATCCCTCCTGCCAGACCCAATGGTCCCCCCCAACCCACACCCCATTTAAGAGACCAGCTCGCCCCTTCCTCAGGGAGCAAGCAAAGGAAAACTCAGTGTTACCCAGTTTTGCTCCCTTGTGCTACAGTGTGAATCCCAATAAAGCTTCGCCTGAATTCCTCCTCTGGCTTGTTATCAATTTCTAGCCATTGGAGTCCAAGAACCCAGGTCAGTAACAAATCTACTCTGACACAAGTTTTTTGTTTGTGTGTTGTTTTGTGGAGAGAAAGGAACGGAAAATAAGGAAACTTCGAATGTGAGGGAGAGATCCAGCTCTATCCGAGAAGAAAGAGCAGACTAGGAGCCATGGCTCTGGGCTTTGTACCCTTGGTAAAGGAGACGGTGTTCACTACGATAGGAATAAAAGGCAATAAAAGAACAAAACCCTGGGAGGCTGTTAAAATTAATGTCTCCATTTCATGACAGGATAGTGGAGGAAGTCTGCTGTTGAAAAAAATTTGAAGACTTCGCTTTTATTTTAGGCACACCTGTTAATTAGGTGTGTAATCCTTTACACTCCTGGGTGAAATAAAGGAGCCAAACTAAATGTTACTAATGCTTTTCTACCTCTGACATTCTGAGCTTTGTCTGCGGATGATTCTGGATGGTTGGTTAGGGTCAAAATGGTAATATTGTCTTCCTTTATTCCCAGACAGCAACCAGCTCTTATGAAATTACACATTGCAAATTAAAGAATGACTCTGACAGAGAAAGATGTTGTCTTAGTAATTTGCCTTTTTGTATTTATTACAGAATTCCAAAGACTGGAAAAGTTGGGAACATAAGAAATACATAGAATATTATTTGGTCCTGGATAATGGTGAGGTAATCATATCAGATAAACATGTCTTTTAAAATGCTATTCTAGGTGTTCCCGTGGTGGCTCAATGGAAATGAATCCAACTAGTATCCATGAGGATGCGGGTTTGATCCCGTGCCTCACTCAAGTGGGTTAAGGATCCAGCACTGCTGTGAGCTGTGATGTAGATCACAGACTCGGCTTGGATCCCGTTTTGCTGTGGCTGTGGTGTAGGCTGACAGCTATAGCTCCAGTTCGACCCCTAGCCTGGGAACTTCCGTATGCCAAGGGTATTGCCCTAAAAAGCAAAAAAAAAAAAAAGTTATTCTATATCAATTTATGATGTGAGATATTAAGTATATAGATGTTTTTAAAAATCATGAATATGAGGGTTGTTTTTTTTTAACAAATTGTTTGGAGCCTAGGAGATCTGACATAATTAGACTGATACAGTTTCACCTTTTAAGGAATGTATACTTAATATGAGATGCATAAACTTATTTGTTTTTGCAGTATAATGCTTCTTTCTTATTGTCCTAAGACCTCTAAATTTATTTTCCAATTAATTATTGGAAATAAATAATTAATTTTCCTTTGTGTTTTTGTCTTCTAATAAATAGTTAAATCACTGATAAATTTTATGCTCATCAGGAAGTGGTAAATAAAAAGGACTAGTGAATAGAACCTTCTGAAAAAGTCAATTTTTTGGTAATATTCATTATTAATTTTTTATAAGAATGGATTTTGATATATTGACTGTTCTAAACCTCAGGTCCACCTGTGTGATCTCAAAAGGAAAAATTCTGTGTTATGATAATATGAATGAGTTAGTTCATAGTTCAGACCTGAAAGATTTGGCCTCCCTTGTTATACTAAATTCATTTACTGCTCACAGTTTTTTAAATGAGTAGACTGTTCCTTGCATTAACTCTGTAGGGTTTAGGAAACCATTGTCTTTAACTGAAAATACATCTGGTATAATTCCTTAGAGATTTACACTGAGCTAGTATTTCAGGGGGCGAAACATCGTCTCTTCTCCCAAAGTACTTTAATTTAGCTGGAAAAGTAAAGAAGTGCTCTGTTTACAATATTTAAATGTTAATTTTTATAATTGGTCATTAATTATAGTGACAAGTAAAACAAAATGAAGTTTTTTTTTAACCTACCAATAATATTCATTTCTATCAATGTCTAATTTTGTCTTGGTTGCTTTCTAGTTTATAAAGTATCATCAAGATCCAGAGGAAATAAGAAAGAGGGTGTTTGAGATGGTCAATTACGTCAACATGGTATGATATATTTCATCAAGTGTAATTTTAAAAACTTGCTAGGCTCTGTCTTTGTGTGTCTCTGTGAATACTCATGATGCAGGGAGAAAAATCCAATAGTCCTAACAGTAATACTACTGGCTGGCTCTTGAAGGGCAACCACAACTTTGACTACCTAATTGAATATTAATTTTACATGATAGAGAAGTGAATTTCCTACCTGCCACATTGTTCTCAGGTCCATGAAGGTATAGAGGGTGTTTCTTTCCCTAATAGTTTTTGTGTTTCTAAAACCCAGTTAGAAAATGCTGCCAAACAAATCACAATAGAAAACCAATCTAAGGAATAAAATGGAAAAACCAACCAACCAACCAACAAGCAAAATAAGCCAAGTTCTGGTACTGTAGCATCTTTCAATGTATTATCTAATTTAGCCCTCTAAGCAACCCTAAAATACTATTAAACCTAATTTATAGCTAAGGAACTAGCTTCTGAGAAGCAAAGTAACTGGCCTAAGATCACAAAATTAGACAATGGTAAAGAGAAGATTTGAACGTAGACTGGTTGGACTTCCAAGCCTATTTGCATTATACAGTTGGTTTGGGTGTTGTTGTTGCTTTGTCTCTTTAGGGCCACAGCTGTAGCAGATGGAAGTTCCGAGGCTAGGGGTGGAATTGGAGCTGCAGCGGCCAGCTTACACCACAGCAATGCAGGATCTGAACAGTATCTGCAACCTACACTGCAGCTCATGACAACACCGATTCTTAACCCAGTGAGCAAGGCCAGTGATCGAACCCGCATCCTCGTGGATACTAGTCAGGTTCATTAACTGCTGAGCCACAATTGTACAATTGTTGATTCTTTTCTTTAAATATGACTTTGTCTAATTTCCGTAAACTTAAAAAAAGTGATTTTTATATCCCTTCTGTTTAAACCATGTTAGTTTCTTGTTCGTTGAACATATGGTTAGCCTCTTTAGTTGAACTGGCTGAGTCACTTGTGGGCCTGCAGATCCTCTAAGGAGAGAAAGAAAATCAAGGTGGATTCAATGATCTAGGTTGTGGCTTATCTCACCACAAAGAGTATGCTGATCCCTCTTAAGTACCCCAAAAATAGTACTTAAGAGGGAATGGGCCATATTTGTTAAGCACCCACTTTGTGCCAGGTACTTTTCTAGATTACAGAAACGAAATGGAGAACAAAACTGACAAATGCTTCTATTTTCAAAGAGTTCTTCTTTTCAGGGAGTTAGGTACTCATACTCGTTCAAGGAGGCAAACATTCAAGTCAAACAAAGAACATGGAGATGGAGATAAGAGAAAGAAGGGGGACAGATATTGAGATAGCTTGGGTGCTACATCAGATAGGAATGGCAACCCTAATGAGCTAACACTTGAATGAAGACTTGAAGGGAGGGAGAGAAGTCTAACCCCGGGCCCTGGGTGGAGCCAAAACCTGAGGGCAGAACTTGACTGCCTGGTTTGTAGAACAAGGAGAGTCACTGCGGCTGGAACGCGGTGAACCAGGGTCGGGATGGGAGATGACATCTGAAGAGTAGCTGTGGCCAGAACCTCAAGACCCTGATGGGCTCGCGTGAGGACTTGGTTATTCTCAGGGAGGAAGACATTGGCCAGTCTCAGCTGAGGTGTGACATGTTCAGATCTCCATTCTTAAAAGACTGTCTTGATCATTGTATTGAAATAAACTGAAGGAAAGCAAGAGCAGAGACAAGACCAGGTAGGGGAACTGTGTCATAAATCAGGGGAAGAGATGACAGTGGCTTGAGAAAAAGCAGTGTCACTGCTGTGGTGCTGCTTCAATTCCTGGCCTAGGAACTTCTGAATGCCAAGGGTGTGGCCATTAAAAAAAAAAAAGAAAAGAAAAAAATCGTTTCTCACCAGAAAGTTGTCTAGGAGAAAGCCCATAACTCTTTCTTTCCCCGCTAGCTTTACTGATACGTAATTGGCGTATTAGGTTGTGTACATTTAAGGTGTTCAGTGTATTAATTTGATAAATTTATATATTGCATACCAGTTAAGCTAGCTAACCTAATAGACTGGCTAACATTTCCATCATGTCACATTTCTTTTCTCTGATGAGAGTATTAAAAGCCTACTCTGTTAACAATTTTGAAGCATGTAATACAGTATTTTTAACTATAATCACCATGCTGTACGTTAAGTCCCCAGAACTTATCCATCTTATAATTAGAAGTCAGTACTCTTTGACGAACATTGTGCAGTTTTATAAAATATAACAATTTAAGCTTTTTTTAGATTGATTAACTCATAGGCTTAACACCTTATTTCTTTCTCTTCCATTTAAATTACAATTTAATGTTGCTCCAACTTTTTCATTTTTTAGAGTTTTATTGAAGTATAGTTGATTTAAAATGTTGTGATAATTCCTACTGTACAATAAAGTAATTCAGTTATACATCTATAAACATCCATTCTTTTTCAAATTCTCTTCCCATATAGATTATCACAGAATATTGGCTAGAGTTCCCTGGGTTATACAGAAGGTCACCACTGGCCACTCATTCCATATACCACAGTCAATTGCACAGATTTTAAGGGTGTATTCAGTGAGGGTTTTTTTGTTTTTGTTTTTTTGGGTTTTTTGTTTTCTTTGTTTTTTTGCCTTTTTTTAGGGCTGCACCCACGGCATATGGAGGTTCCCAGGACAGGGGTCAAATCGGAGCTACAGCTGCCAGTCTATACCACAACCACAGCAACACAGGATCCGAGCCAAGTCTGCGACCTACACCACAGCTCAGAGCAACACCAGATCCTCAGTCCACTGAGTGAGGCCAGGGATCGAACCTGCAACCCCATGGTTTCTAGTCAGATTCGTTTCTGCTGCGCCACGACGGGAACTCCTATTCAGTGAGTTTTGACAGATAAATACACCTTCATAATCCAAACCTCTATCAATATATTGAACATTACCATCATTCCAGAAAGTTCTGTCATGCCCCTTCCAAGTCAACTCCTCCCTCTTCCTCTTGTCCCACAAAGACATATATCTATCTATCAATAACCCTTTAAATATACTCGCAGCGTTTGCAATTACCAGACATAATTGAGTTCACAATGTATATTAAACATCTCAGAAAGAAGCACAGATATGTCCAACTCCCCTCAGACCAGTGTTTCTCCAAGCATAGCCTACATCACCAGCCTTAGCATCACCCAAAATGCTTGTTAAAAAAGCAGATTCCTTGGAGTTCCTGTTGAGGCCCAGTTAACCCGTTATTTCTAAAGGTTGTCCTGTATGCATTGTAGATTATTTGGTTCAGTCCAGTTTTAAGCATTAGAGGATCACTTTATTGAAACTCACATACCCTGGAGTTTTTCATGAAGCATGTTCCTTTTCTAATGTCCATATCAGCACTGAGTCAAGCTTGCTAATTCTGAAATATTATGACTCTGAGAAAGTTACATAGCATTTAATGAACTACTGGCAGGAAATTACAGTATTTCTTGAGGTTGCAAGCAGGAAAAGTTTGTTTCAATAGGCACTTTGTTCCAGAAAAAAAGGAGTTTATAGGGAGTTTCCATTGTAACACAGGGTAAATGAATCCAGCTAGTATCCATGAGGATGCAGGTTCGATCCCTGGCCTTGCTCAGCGGGTTAAGGATCTGGTGTTGCCATGTGTGAGCTGTGGTGTAGTTCAGGGACGTGGCTAGGATCCTGCATTGCCGTGGCTGTGGTGTAGGCTGGCAGTTGCAGCCCTGATTCGACTCCTAGCCTGGGAACTTCCATATGCCATATGCCACAGGTGTGGCCCTAAAAGCAAAAAAAAAAAAAAAAAAAGCAAAAAATTAATAAATAAAAAAGGAGTTTATAGACCTGAAGTATCTAAGGATGTCAGCCTTGCCTTGCTTACAGATGGGGTTGCCAGCCTCTGCCGAAAGAGGTGGCAGCTTCCATTTCACAAATTTGTTTGGTAAGAAGGTTTTTTAGAAGGTTTTGAAAATCTAAGTACACCGAAAATGTTAAAAGATAATAGCACCATTATGAGTTGTTGCTTTACCATTTATTCTCTTCCAATAGCTTTATAAAAAGCTCAATACCTATGTGGCCCTAATTGGGATGGAAATCTGGAATGACAAGGATAAGATAAATATAACCTCAGATGCAAGTTTAACCTTGGAAAAATTTTCTCAGTGGAGGGGGGATGTCCTCCTAAGAAGAAAGCCTCATGACCTTGCTCAGCTAATCACGTATGTATGGATTTTCCTCTTTGCACATTCTAAGGTATTTAGCATAGACATTTTTCAAAACTTTGGTAAAGCTGGTTTTAAAAGAACTGATGAGCTTTACACAGCGGTCAGGACAAACTTCTAGGACAGAAGGAAAACTGAACCTTCTATTCTAACCCCGTACTTCTACCGTCCTGCTAAAACAACTGATTGGTGACTAATTTTTAAAAACAATAGGGGAAATAAATCTAACAGCTATAAAGGATACAAAAGTGCTGAGATTCTGCTTCAAGAACATTCTACTGGGAAGTTTGCATCTGGAGTCAGACTGTAACAAAGAGTGACTTAAACTTACTTGACTTTCATTTCCTAAGAAAACAGTGAGGAGTTAACTGTCGTGGCTCAGCGGTTAACAAATCCAACTAAGGACCATGAGGTTGCGGGTTCGATCCCTGGCCTCGCTCAGTGGGTTAAGGATCCGGCGTTGCCGTGAGCTGTGGTGTAGGCTGCAGACACGGCTCAGATCCCGCGTGGCTGTGGCTGTGGTGAAGGCCGTCAGCTACAGCTCCTGTTAGACCCCTAGCCTGGGAACCTCCATATGCCGCGGGTGTGGCTCTAGATAAAGGCAAAAAGACAAATAAAGAAAGAAAGAAAGAAAGAAAACAGCGAGTGTCATGGGAAATTAGTGGTGTAGGTCCTGTCAGAATTAACTACTATTCTGTGCTGGTTATCTGTTACTGCATACCACATCAGCCCACAACGTCCTGACTTAAATCTTCTCGCTTGGGACGCTGGTTGGTCATCTCTTCGTACAGATAGCTTTCTCTGTGGCTAACTTGGCCTTCCTCCCGTATGGCAGTCTCAGATTTCTAGACGTCTTACAAGGTGACTAGCCTTCCCCAGAAGAAGCATTCTAAGAGGCCCAGGAAAAAGCTTCAAGACTGGCTAGGACTCAGTTTTAGAAATCACATGTTGCTTCTGGTATAGTCTGTTGGTTAAGAGCAAGTCATAGATAGATTCATCCAGCTTTAGGGAAGGATATGAATACTGCATAGCTGGCTCACTGGGAGTTATTTTCAAAGGACAGCTTCCACAGTTCCTTAATTTGGAAAGTGAGTTCCAGACTCAAGGGCCTACCATAAGACAGATGCTCATTTTTTGGAGAGGTTTGGCAGTTTCCCAGGGTCTCATAGCTAGTGAGTGGTAAGGAAATTCAACTTTCACCAGGCTGGTTCCAGCACCAAGTTCAAATTGAAGTAGCACCCCATATCATGAAGAAATAAGGTAGAGAAACATAAATCAGAGACAAGAAGCAGATGTGTAGATGAAAAATGGTTACCCAATGTCAAGAGTAGATTTCCTGAACGGAGCAGAGTAAACAGGATAAAAGGACTAAAAAGATGTGATGGAAGGATGTAATTGTCATTTCACAAGTAAATTGAAAGTCTTACTATTTACCCGACAAAATAACAAAATATACTTACACCTAGGCATAATGAGGTATGAACTTTAAAGTCCAAATATACTCTATCCACTGGAAAGAGAAACCGAAGTAGTTGACTCCAAAAATGGAGGAAGATTTTATTTTTTACAAATGAGCTAGTAGTAAGACTTGAATCCACAAAAATGTAGACTTAAGTCTAATTTTACTGTGTAATTTTAAAAGAGAATATAAATCTTTAAAATACCATGTATGATACAAAATATCATTCTGAAATAACAGATACTGAAAACTCCACAGGAACGGCAATCTGGAGGAAGTTCTCTAATTCCTTCATGTCTCACGGCCCAATGAATACCCTTCATTCTTGATGTTGATGAGTGAGAAATATAGGTTCGATTCCTTATGTAAATGTATCAGTTAATGAAATTTTTAGAATGATACACACCTGGCAAATTTCTGGAGACAAACCGGGGCCAGGATCTTGAATAGACAGCAGAATAATAACAACCACAACAACAACACAAAGGCACATGGAATCATTACAAAATGAAAGAAAAGCAAAATGAAACAAAACCAAAAAAAGAAATTAAAATTACTAAAGAGCAAACATATCGTCTATGTAAATAAAGGCAAGCAGTTTAAATTTCTCTTCCGGAGGACAAGTGTTTCAGTTGGATGTAAGTGCTTCAGCAACACAAGTGCTTTCAGAATGGGCCCAAACTCCAAATCCAACAGTAGCTAAAACAGTGCTAAAAGAGGAGTTCCCCATGTGGTGCAGGGGATTAAGAATCTGGCATTGTCCCTGAGGCAGCATGGGTTTGATCCTCCACCCAATATAAAGTGGGTTAAGGATTAGGCATTTCTGCAGCTGTGGCATGGACTGCAGTTGTGGCTCGGATCCCTGGCCCAGGGACTTCAATATGCTGTGGTTGTAGCCCCAAACAAACAAAAAACAGTGCTAAAAGAAAAGACATATAAAAATATATGCAGAAAATATAAACATATGTGACAATACTAATACTAGAAGAAGATATACATATTTAAAGGAAAAAAAGATATTAGAACCAAAAAATCCCTATATTTCCTGTAAAGGGATGAATTCTACAATAAAAAAATAATAATCATGACAGAAAGATATAAAATGTTAAAAGCAATTACATCCAGATGCTTGAATTTAGTTGGTAGGAGAACCATCATACAAAACAAAACAAACAAAACAAAAACAAACAAAACAAAACAAAAAACCACCTTGTGCACAATTCAAAAACTCAAGGCAATTTTTTTTTTTTTTTTTGTCTTCTTTGTCTTTATAGGGCTGCACCTGCAGCATATGGTGGTTCCCGGGCTAGGGGGTCAAATCGGAGCTGTAGCCACTGGCCTACACCACAGCCACAGCAATGCGGAATCCGAGCCGCATCTGCGACCTCCACCACAGCTCATGGCAACACCAGATCCTTGACCTACTGAACATGGCCAGGGATCAAACCAGCAACCTCATGGTTCCTAGTCGGGTTCATTTCCATTGTGCCACGGTGGGAACTCCAAACTCAAGGAAATATTTAAGAATGATGTTTCACAGTGTGAGTTTCTCTGCTAATCCGTTAGGGTTTTGTGCGAGTTGTCTATAGAAAATATACTTACTTAGGGTCATAAGTTGCATCAATTTCTTCCTTTTTTGCAGGGCAAAAGAATTTTCTGGAACAACTGTAGGCCTTGCTTTCATGTCTACAGCGTGCTCTCCTTATCATTCTGTTGGCCTTGTTCAGGTTTGTTTAAAGATAAACTGTTGGTTCTCCAGTTCAAGTCTGTCAAATGCTCTTTTGTTGACTCTGTGGAAAAGAAGATGTAGTTTTTCTGCTTTGGTCTGTTGACATGGTAAATAACATCAAGTGAATTTCAAATGCTGAATCAATCATGCATGTCTAGTATAAACCCAGCATGGTTGTAGTGTATTACGTTTTGTATATATTGCTGGATTGAATATGCTAACATATCTTGAGGATTTTTGCATCTATATTTATGGGGGATATTAGTCTGCAATTGTTTTTTCCTATAATGTGTTTTTTCAGGTTTTGTTATTAGGTAAAATATTGGAGTAAACCAGGCCACATAAAAATGTGTTTCCAACCCTTTAATTTTCCGGAATATTTGAGTAAAACTAATAGTATTCCTCCTAAAATGTTTAGTGCTACTCACCAGTAACAAACTACATGGGCCTGGCATTTTTTGTGGAGAAATTTTTAACTTGTTCAATTTCTTCAACAGATATAGGACTTTTCAGGTTATTTACTTCTTGAATGAGACTTAGTAGTTTGTGCCTTCAAGAAAAGTCCATTTCATCTAAGTTGGCATAAATTTGTGGATGATAGATATTACTTTACTATTCTTTCAATATCTGTAGAATGTAGTGATCTTCCCTCTGTCATTCATATTAGTAATTTGTGGGGTTTTTTTTCCCACTTGATCAGCCTGGCTAAGGGTATACCAATTTTATTGATCTCAATGAAACAGTCTTGATTATTGATTTTTTTCCTGCTTTCTCTGTACTTAATTTGTTCTTCTTTTTCTAGTCACTTAAGGAAGAATTTTAGATTGTGAATTTGAGGCTTTTCCTCTTTTCAAATATAATCATTTAGTGCTATGAATTTCCTATTACGCACTACTTTAGCTGCATCCAAGATATCTGGACATGTGTGTTTTCATTTTCATTCAGTTAAAAATATTTCTTATTTTTTGATTTCTTTTTTGACTCATGTGTTATTTAGATGTGCATTGTAATAATTTCCATTATTGGTTTTTTTAGTTTAATTCTGTTATTCTGAAGGACTGTATATTCATTTGTTAGGGCTAGCATAACAAAATACCACTGCCTCTGTGGCTTAAACAACAGAAATTTATTATCTTACATTTCTGGAGGCTGGAAATTCAATATCAATGCATCAAGTGACTTTAGTTTCTCCTGAGGTCTCTCTCCTTGGCTTCAAGGTGACCACCATTTTGCCGTGTCTTCCTACGCCATTTTCTGTGCACACATATCCAAAGTGTCTCTTCTCCTCATAAGGACACCAGTCTTGTTGGATTAGGAGGCCACCCTTATGACCTCATCTAACCATAATTACCCCTCTGAAGGTCCTGTCTCCAACTATAGTCACAGTGGGAGTTAGAGCTTCAACATAAGAATTAGTGGGCAGAACACCATTTAATTCATAATAGAGTGAGAATATACTTTGTAGAATTTCAGTGTTTTAATTTTCTTAAGGTTTGTTCTTGTTCATTATTTCATGTGAACTTGAAAAAGGATGTGTCTTCTGCTGTTACTGGAATGTTCCGTAGCTTTCAATTATGACAGGTTGACTTATAGGGTTGTTCAGTTCTTTTGAATCGTTTACAGAAGGAGAGTGTTTAAGTATCCAAGTATAACTGTAGATTTGTCTATTTCTTCTTTCAGTCCTATAAATTTCACTCCATGTATTTTGAAGCTGTATTGCAAAGTGAATACACAGATGGAGTTGTAATATCTTTTTGGAGAATCAACCCATTTATCATATTATGTTCCTCTTTTTCCCTGAAATATTCCTGTTCTGAAGTCTACTTTGACCAAAATCAGTATATTCACTCCAACACTTTGTGCCTATAGTTTACCTGATACAATCGTTTTCTTATTTTTATTTTTAGCATATGTATTTCTTTACATTTAAAGAAGGTTTCTTCTAGACAGTATACACTTGAGTTTTATGTTTTTATCTAATCTGACAAGCTGTATCTTTTATTTGGTATGTTTAAATAATTTATATGTAATGTTATTGATATTGTTGGATAAAATCTTTCATCTTGCTAGATGTTTCCTATGCCATCTCTCTTATTTTTTCTGCCTTTTTTAGGATTGAATATTTTATTTTATTTATTAAAGTATAGTTGATTTACAGTGTTGTACCAATTTCTGCTGTACAGCAAAGTGACCCAATCATACACATATATCCATTCTTTGTCTCATATTATCTTCCATCATGTTTTATCCCAGGAGATTGGATATAGTTCCCTGTGCTATACAGTAGGATCTCATTGCTTATCCAGGATTAAATATTTAAAAATTTTTCATTTATCTCCATTATTAACTTTTTATTGATCTGTTTCTTTTAAATGGTTGCCCTGGGATTTATTATATATCTCTGATTGTGTGTTTTACCTTAAAATAGTATTAAACTAGTTCACATGTGGCATAAGAACTTTTCAAAGCGCACCTCCAATTACTCCCTTTGTGATATTTTTTATCAAATGTTTAACTTAACATTATAAATACAAAATACATAGTTATTAAGTTTTCTTTAAAAGTCATTTTTCAGTACAATTTAAAATGAAAATGAAATTTCATGCAATTTTAAGTGAAAAAAGTTATGCTTTGTGCTTATCTTTACTGGTGCTTACTTTGGTTGCATTTCCAACAGTCTTCATTTCTTTGCAGAGAAAAGAGCTTCTATCTGGCATATCTTCCAGAATATTTTTTTTAGTATTTCTTATAATATAGGTCTGCTGTCCATGAATTCTTTGTGTGTGTTTTTTTTTCAGAAGATGACTTTGTCTCTTTTTCATTTTTGCATATATATGTCAAAGGATTTACAGTTCTGGTTGGATAGCGATTTTCTTTCAGCACTTTAAGTGATTTCACTGTCTGCTGGAGTTCCTAGTGAGAAATCTGCTCTAAACTTTATCTTTATTCCTCTGTCGTGTGTGGTTTTTTTTTTTTTTTTTCCTATCTTAAGATTTTTATGGAGTTCCCGTTGTGGCTCAGTGGTTAATGAATCCAACCAGGAGTGATGAGGTTGCAGTTTCGATCCCTGGCCTCGCTCAGTGGGTTAAGGAGCCAGCACTGCTGTGAGCTGTGGTGTAGGTCGCAGACTCTCGGGCTTGGATCCCACACTGCTGTCAATGTTTGTGGCTGTCAGCTACTGCTCTGATTAGACTCCTAGCCTGGGAACCTCCATATGCCGTGGGTGTTGCCCTAGAAAAGACAAAAAAAAATAATTTTGGATTTTTCCTTTGTCCTTAATTTCCTTCAATTTGCTTATAATTACAACTAAGTGATTTTGGGGGGGTGGGGTGAAGGGTAATTTACCCTATTTGGTATTCCTTGGTCCTGAGGCTTGTTATGTGTGATTAATTTTGGACAATTTTAGGCCATTATTTCTTTAAGTATTTCTTCTGTTTCGTTCTCATCCTTTTTTCTCTCTAGGATTTCCATTTTGTATGTGTACAATTACACTATATTGTCCTGCAACTTTTTTTTTGTCTCTTAGAGCCACACTCACAGCATATGGAGATTCCCAGGTTAGAGGTCAAATAGGAGCTACAGCTGCCAGCCTACACCACAGACACAGCAACGCCAGATCCGAGCCGATTTTGTGACCTACACCACAGCTCCTGGCAACACCAGATCCTTAACCCACTGTGATCAAGGCCAGGGATGGAACCTGCGTCTTCATGGATACTAGTCTGATTCATTTCTGCTGATCCGCGACAGGAACTCCACCCTGCAACACTTTTATACTCCATCGGTGTTTTCTTAATTTTTCCATTTTATCACTTTTTTCACTTTATGTTACCATTTGGGTAATTTCTGTTCAAGTATTAAGTCCACTGATTCTTTCCTCAGTTATTCCAGATCTACCTTGAAGCTGTAGAAGGCATTATTCATTTCCGTTGTCGTCTTTTTTTCCCCCTTTTTTTAAGGCTGCACCCACGGCATGTAGAGGTTCCCAGGCTAGGGTTCCAATCAAAGCTGCGTCTGTGACCCACACCACAGCTCACAGCAATGCCAGATCCTTAACCCACCGAGCGACCAGGGATCAAACCCACAA
Source organism: Catagonus wagneri (assembly GCA_004024745.2). NCBI lineage: Eukaryota > Metazoa > Chordata > Mammalia > Artiodactyla > Tayassuidae > Catagonus > Catagonus wagneri. The sequence goes on along the minus strand of PVHT021183556.1, from coordinate 13,688,291 downwards.
CCTCACGGTTTCTAGTCAGATTTGTTTCCGCTGCACCACGACAGGAACTCCATGTTATTGTCTTTTTCAACTGTAGCATTTCCATTTGATTATCTCTTAATGGTGTCCAACTCTCTGCTGAAACTTTCCAACCAGTCTTGTATGATATTCATCTTTTCCACTGGAGATTTTTATCGGTTTCTATCCATTAAAGAGTCCAAGAACCCGGGTCAATAACAAATCTACTGTGAAACATGTTTTTTTGTTTTTCTTTTGCTTTGTGGAGAGAAAGGAGCTGAAAGTAAGGAAACTTCGAATATTAGAGAGATATCCAGCTCTAAGAAGAAAAGAGAAGACTCTGGGCTTTTCACCTTTGGTAAAACAGAGCTTATTCATAGTTTTTTTGTTCTTTGGGTTTTTGGTTTTTTTTTTTTTTTTTTGGCTTTTTAGGGCTGCACCCTTGGCATATGGAGGTTCGCAGCCTAGGGGTCGAATCGGAGCTGTAGCCTCCAGCCTACGACACAGCCACAGCAATGAGGGATCTACACCTTGTCTGCGACCTATACCACAGCTCACGGCAATGACAGAACCTTAACCCACTGAGTGAGGCCAGGGATTGAACCCACAAACTCATGGTTACTAGTCGGATTCGTTTCCACCGCACCACAACGGGAACTCCATATTCATAGTTTAAAGTACCCCTCTGACAGTTCTCACATCTGTGAATCTGGTTCTATTGATTGTCAGGGTATTGTTTTTGCTTGGGATTTTTTTTGCCAGTGGGAGGGGTGCCTTAATATTTTTTATTGAAAGTCAGACATTTTGAGAAAGACAATAATCTGAGGCAATTTTATGGAGGTGGGGGCTGGAAATGATCACTTCTTTCCTTCTGCTAGGACTTGAGTGTGAAGGTTGGAATCAATCTAGCAAGAGTTGAGTTGGGTTTGGGGTTTTTTGGTTGTTATGGTGACTCTCCGTACATCACAGAATTTAAGTGCTTTTCACATTGTTTTGCATTTAGAGTGAAGGTTGGTTTGCCAGAGAGTTTTTCTCAGTGTGTGCTTCACACTCGTCTTTAGGGCTTTACTGCACCTCACAGTGAGTGTCTTTATGCTGTTGTCTCTCTCCCATCTATAGGTGGTTGTTACTTGTTACTGGATGGGTGTTGGATTTGGGGTGGGAGGAGGGCATTCTCTTTTGTTCTCATTAAGCTCAGTCTTAGGCAAGTCCCGTGTACCTTAGTTTCCGGGGTGGGTCTTTCTAATGATCCTGCTCCAGTCCCACCTGGTTGAGACCTCTAGTGATGTAACCCATCCTGTGCTTTCTAGCCCTTCTATCCAGCCAAAGAGGGGTTCTTTGTTTTTGTTTTCTTTCCTCTTTCCTTTTTTCCTGGTTTGCATTGAGATTTCATCAGTGCCTGTTAAGGATCCAGAGCTGTCACTGCAGTGGCTTGGCTCGCTGCTGTGGTGCAGATTTGATCCCTGGCCGGGGAACCACACACCGTGGGAGCACACAAAGCAAACAACAAAAAAAGAAGTTTAAGATCTTAGTTTAGGGCCAAGACTAGAGTAAGGCAAGTGGGGCACTCAGCCCACCCTGGTCCTGGTCACATTTATTCTATTACTTCGACTGAGGGGAAGGATTCTGAAGGGGGTTCATACTTCACTGCTGCTGCTCTGTTTCCCCCGGGTCAATACTGTGATAGAAGCTTTCCTGGAACTCTCACTTTGGGAGGTCACGTGGGGAAAAACTTGTGAATAGCTGGGAATTCCTCTTATGTCTGAAGCCCCCACCTTTTACATTCTCTGTTGCTACTGTGTATTCCACACTCAGCCTTTATCAATTTTAAATTTTTTTTATAAATTACTACTGGCATCTGGTAGTCCCCACCCCGGGTAAACACGTCTGTTTCTCCCAGTAGGTGTCAGCGGTTCTTTCCTTAGATTTCAGCTTTGCTAGTTGCCTTGTGACCTCAGTTCTAGGATGGGTTCTAGAAAATTGCGAATCTGACTATTATATTGTAAGTTTGAGTGCGACGCTCTGTCCAGCCTTTGTACAATCTAGTGGTGGGAGACGGGGTGGGGGAATTCTCTTCTGACTTGATCCAATTTCAGCTTTTGGCTTTCTCATTAATCCTACCCATCCTTTCCAATGGCAACAGAACTCTGCTTTCTGGCTTTTGCTGATCTTTTGTAAAAAAACAGTTTCCTGGCCCTCACGCAAGGGGAAGGAACCTCAGTTGATATCAACATAGGATCCTGGGCTCAGGATTTTTGTCTGGCCCTCTCCCTTATGAGTAAAGGGTTTTGTGTGTGTGTGTGTGTGTGTTAAATTCATACCCGATCCATAGTAGTTCCTCAGTTTTGCTGTAGGCTGTTGCAACTTTTCCTGTCAGTGACTTAAAGCCTGTGCTCCTTAGTGGAGAAAATTCTGGCTATGACCTCATGCTTTTTACCTGCGGTGGTTGCTCCCTCACTCTTCCTGGCCTGCTCTAGCAGCGAGGCTCTTTTTGTTCTGCTTCCCTGCCTCCGTTTTCTGTCAGGAGCTCCTGGAGGAGGTCCCTGGAGAAGAGCCTATGAGTATGTGCAAAGCACCTTTGTTTCTGGTGTCCTGCCGATTCTGCGTTCCTGCCTTGGCCCATGCTAGGCCTTCAGCAGTTCATTTAAGCAGTCAGTGGAATTATTCTTCCCCGCTGGAGGACGACTGGCATCTTCCTCTGTGCTCTTCCATAGAAAAGCCAGTTCTCACACCCCGTCTGTCCCTATCTGTCCTTATCTTCAGGCTCTCTGGATGTCCTGCAGCCCCAATTGACTGATAGGTCCCCAAAAAATCATAATTAAATTTAACTGGCTAGTCTCTGTTGTGAGCATAAGAATGATGCTTTTTACAGCCTTCTACATCCTAAGGAGAAGTAGAATATGTACATATGTCTCCAGTCCGAGTCTGGGTTTACAATACACTTTCTAGGATGTACAGAGGTAATAGGTAAATGTGAAAGCGCTTACCATAAAATTGGAAGAGAAACAAACCTACTTATAGCAATAGTTAATAATATATGATAAGAGAATTAAAACCTGCAGAAGGAATTCAGAGGAGAGGACTGTTGATGAAGTGTATTGTGGTCAAGAAGAGTTGCATTAAGGTGAACCTCAAGGCACGGATAGGGCTGAAGGGGAAGAGAGAATGGAGGTCATTCCGGGGGGAAAAGTCCATTTAAGTTATGAAAAAGTATTATTTAAAGGAAGATATCCTAAATTTGAAGGAACCTCAAGTAAGGAAGTCTGGAAAGGGTCTATTTAAACTCATTTCCTTTTTTCTTTCATTTTTTTGATTTGTTTTTGTCCCCAGTTGAGGAACTGCATCTTACTAGATAGCAAGGTTACTGGGTTAATCTCAGCAGAATGAAACAGTATCATGAGCGGTGGGTATTAACTTCCTGTTTTACACACGTGTTCCTTGTTTGCCCTCCACGTGCTGTGCCTGCTGGATCTCTCTGCTTTGTTCTTTGAAATGAAGCGCATGAGGGAGTGAGGTGTTGGTGGGTGGGTGGGTGTTCTAGGCGGTTTCCTGTCTCCCCACTGGAAGATTTACAGCCAGCAGTGATTCCCTAGTGTTGTTTTCTTGCTTCTGGATAATGTGGAGGCCCCAGTCCGACACCTTCAATCAGAAACAGTCTGGTAATGAAGTTGGCTACTGGCTGGACTTCATGCGATAGGGCAAGTCTGGAGTTGACTGATGTCCAGTCTTGGCAGTAGTTGATTTGAAAAAACGATGCAAAAGGTTCTAAAGTTCATGAGTACTTTTAGATCCTTAGGGGCTAAACAGATCAAAGACCTCCAGCTGGAAAGCAAGCAACGGCAGAGGAAGGATTTACAGTTAAAAGAAAAATATGAATTCTTATCACTGTTGAAAAAAAAAAACTTGTCATTATTTTTCAGGGTGGGAAACCACAAAAGCTTTCATTTTAGGGACCCACTGACAAGAAGAGAGTGCAGGCTGTATGACTCATGATGGGCATTTGGTACCAAAGGGGAGTGTGTGTGTGAGAGCGAGACAGACATGGAGACGACAGAGAGACAGACAGACACAGAAAGCCAGGGTGAGGGGTAGGGAGAGAGGGGAGGAGAAGGAGAGGTGGTGGGTAAGGCGAGGAGGCTGAAACTAAGATCAGACTCTCTACTCCACTTGGCTACAGTAAAAATTTTTAATTATACCCCGAGTGATGATTCAGTTTGCAAACCGGAGCATCTCTCTCCCTGTTCTCATCCTCAGGACCACAGTAACAATGGGCTTAGTGTTGCAGGGACCATGGCCCATGAAATGGGCCATAACTTTGGAATGTATCATGACAGCGATGACTGCCAGTGTTCTTCGGCAGTATGTGTGATGGACAGAGCCCTAAGGTGAGGCTTTCTGGGAAGATGCTGTTTGGGGGTCCCTCTGGGCTGCTCTGCTCTCTTATGGCATCTTCAGCAACATGCTCAAGCTTTCAGATTTCTGAGTAGCAGTTATCGGGACATAATCACGATGGCTATTTATACCAGACTACTTTATCCCTCGTCTATAGGTCATGCTTTTCATTAACTGAGACATAGTTTAAAAACACGGTCTCTTTCCTGATGGGGTGACATGTCCTTTCATCCTCATTTTATCTACACCAGCTCTGGTTTCCGAAAATCCTTAGCATTTACTCAATGTTCAGTGAATTCAGATCGAGTAGTGAAAAGGGAAACGTTCTAGAAGAAAAAAATCTGAAGAAGAATGTTCTCACAGGAAAATGAAGCACCTTTGAAGAGATTATACATTCCTGCCTTGCCGCAGGCAAAACTGCTCCCGGAATTTTGTCTTTAAAAACCCCACAATCCCTTTTATGTGTTCATTTCCTCATTTGCGTTTTCCCCTCCCAGCTCACTCCAGCTAGGTTTAGTCTCTCATGCCCTTACAAAACAGCATGTGGCTGCGTGCCAGCTACATATCTTGTGTCATCTCTCCCAGACAGTATTGCATTTTTAAACCTCATCTTTATTTGTGGAATGTAGAGAGTCTGTCAATAAAGATTCCTCTGAAGGAAGTGAATTCTCAAGCATGTAAATAAATATAATTTTCCTGCCTTTAGGACCTCACGACCCAAATGACCCAAGGCTGAATAAGATTGCCTGGATAAATTAGAAGGATCTATAATTTATCAAAGAGCAGTCTTGATGCTATGTTTTGAGATATGACCATACTTGCCTATCAAGCTGGAGGTGTTTATGTCTGCCTTGGTGGACAAATTCAGGCACAAAAAATGAGCTCATGAGGGAGTTCCCGTCATGGCTCAGCAGTTAGCGAACCCGACTAGCATCCACGAGGATGCAGGTTCGATCCCTGGCCTCACTCAGTGGGTTAAGGATCCACCATTGCAGTGAGCTGTAGTGTCGGTCGCAGACGCGGCTCGGATCTGGTGTTGCTGTGGCGGTGGTGTAGGCCAGCAGCTGTTGCTCTGATTCCACCCCTAGCCTGGGAACCTCCATATGCCGTGGGTGTGGCTCTAAAAAGACCCCCCCCCAAAAAAAAAAGAGCTCATGACTTAGCAGTTGATGAGTGAATTCAATTTGATCTTTTGGGTCAGGTTTTGAGTCCAGTATCAGATATTTCTCCCTACATACTCGGCTGCATTCCATCTTCTCTCTCCTCGCCTTGACAGATTCAGTCCACCTAAGGACTTCAGTTCCTGCAGCCGTGACAGCTATGCCAAGTTCTTTGGAGATAAATTGTCAAATTGCATTTTTAATGCTCCGTTGCCTACAGATGTCATCTCCACCCCGATCTGTGGGAACCAGTTGGTAGAAACGGGAGAAGACTGTGACTGCGGGGCCCCCGAGGTACTGTCAAGTTCTCTCTAAAGTGATCCTTGTCTGCTTTTCTGTTGCTGAGAGATAACATGTAAAAGAATGGGGAGTTCCCATCATGGCTCAGAAGGTTGAGAACCTGACTAGCATCCATGAGGATGTAGTTTCGATCCCTGGCCTGGCTCAGTGGGTTAAGGATCTGGCGTTGCCAGAAGCTGTGGTGTAGGTCGCAGATGCAGCTCGGATCCCATGTTGCTGTGGTTGTGGCGCAGGCCGGCAGCTGCAGCTCTGATTCACCTCATAGTCTGGGAAATTCCATATGCTTCAGGTGTGGCTGTAAAAAAAAAAGAAAAAAAAAAGAAAATGTGTGGTTCACTAGAACACTGCATGTTTCTTGTAATTTTGTAGATATTTGTTTGTAGACATTTGTCAGGCCCACCTTTCTGACCAAAAAACTGGCATTACTTAAGACCTTCCTTGGGAATTCCTGGTGTGACTCAGTGGGTTACAAACCCAACTAGTACCCACGAGGATGAGGGTTCGATCCCTGGCCTCACTCAGTGGGTTAAGGATCCGGTGTTGCCATGAGCTGTGATGTAGTTCACAAACACAGCACTGATCTGGTGTTGTTGCGGCTGTGGTGTAGACCGGCAACTGCAGCTCCAATTTGACCCATAACCTAGGAACTTTCATAGGCCTCTGGTGTGGCCCTAAAAAGAAAAAAGAAAGAGGGAGAAAAAGACCTTTCTCATTTCCTTCTCAGGAGTCCTTCCTCACGCCCTGTTTTTTAAATTCTACTCGCTGGCTTGGACTTCTTGTCCTCATCTGTCCCTTTCTGACAGAAACACTTTGTGTTTCTTAAGTAGGGCAGACTCACCGGGCAGTTGCTTTAGACCCAGCTCTGTGGTGGAGCTCAGAGAGTGCGAACAGCTTGCCCAGGGTCCCTGGGCTGGTACATGGGGGAGCCAAGACTGGATGCAGGTGTGTTTGTTCTAGCAATGCTAGAGCCACCCAGCGCTGGGACCTCATCATCTCTTCTTGCTTTGGGACCCAGGAGTTGTTACCGTTAGAAGTTTCTGGCTTGATCCAACCCTCTTGATGGGGCAGCCAGGATTCTGAATGAGACCTCTGCCCTCATCTTATTAATACCAAGTGTGCGTGAATGTGAGTACCACGCCAGGCCCTCAGGAGGTTGGCCTTTTAGTAACCTCAGAAGTACCCGTTTACCCCTTCTATGAGAAAAAGGAACCTGTCCCAGATAATGTCAAGGCTTGAAATAAGGACAAGAGTTTTAACTCTAAATTTTTGTAAGTCTGAATTTATCACTCCTCTTGGGACATCTCAGCAGCTACAGGGCAGAATGTCTGAAGTAAGAATTTCCCGGGAGTTCCCGTCGTGGCTCAGTGGTTAATGAATCCGACTAAGAACCATGAGGTTGTGGGTTCGATCCCTGGCCTTGCTCAGTGGGTTAAGGACCCAGCGTTGCCATGAGCTGTGGTGTAGGTCGCAGACGCGGCTCAGATCCCGCGTTGCTGTGGCTGTGGCGAAGGCCGGCGGCTACAGCTCCTGTTAGACCCCTAGCCTGGGAACCTCCATATGCCGCGGGTGCGGCTGTAGATAAGGCAGAAGACAAAACAAAAGGAAAAAAAAAAAGAATTTCCCCATAGTCTTGTGCTGGTGTCTGACTTCTTGGCAACAAGGCACCGAGAACATGATGAAATATATTGCTTTATAGAGAGTCAAATTAAATGTCCAACTTAATAAAAAAACTCTTATTTTTAGACTTTCAGTATATGCTCTAGAGATTGAATTTACTGCTGGATAGGTACAAAACTGATGAGCCAAACTAATTATGTCCTTTAACTATCTAGATGATTTTAGTTTTAAAAATTGTCCCTTGCTTTTGTTTCCTCTCATACTTCACCAAAAATAGACCATGTTCAGCATTTCTATGGGAGACTGGGGGAACTAGAAAAATATTCAAATGAAAAAAAAATGTTGGGATTTCCCTGGTGGTCTAGTGGTTAGGAATCATCACCTTCACTGCTGTTGCCCGGGGTTTGATCCCTGGTCTGGGTACTAAGATCCTACGTCAAGCTGCTGCATGCTGTGACCCCTGAATAAATAAATGTTAGTGGAATTCAGATGAGCAATAAACCACCAGTTGCTCCAAAATCTCAGTATTTCTAATGTTAAGTTTGCTTCCCCCCCACCAAAATCATTTTCACACTTCTCAAAGGTCTGTGTGATGAATAAATTACATTATGAATTGTGAGGAAATGAGACAAAAGGCAATATGGTATTTGTATTTGTTTCTGGTATTTCTTAGGAATGTACCAACATTTGCTGTGACGCAAAGACATGTAAAAGCAAAGCAAATTTTCAGTGTGCCTTTGGAGAATGCTGTGAAAAATGCCAGGTAAGATTATTTTATTCTGTCATAATAATTATGATTTCCCTTTGTTTTTTTCCGTATTAAAATCTTAGGATTATGTTAAATGAAATAGGCAAAGTAATATTTTTCTGTCTATAAAATAATGCTCCCCACCATTTATCAAGTCTTCACTGAGTGCTTTGCAAACACAGGCTTTTTAATTTTCCAATAGCCCTTTGAGGTAGGTAAAGGCTAATTATTTAATTTAATTGTGCTCAGAGCAGAAAATGTGCAGAATAATAGAGCCACTAAATGGCAAACTCCAGAATGACCAGTTTCAAAGCCAATACTTGGGTTACTCCTACGTGTTGCTTCTTTGAATGCCATGTGACCTTCTTGGACCAAATCCAGTAATTGTTTGCTTATACCTTCTGTGGACAGAAATTAACCAGTCCGTCTAAGAAAGAAATGGAAATTTTTTTTTTTTTTTTTGCTTTTTAGGGCCACGCTCGCGGCATATGGAGGTTTCCAGACTAGGGGTCGAATCGGAGCTACTGCTGCCGGCCAACACCACAGCTCACAGCAACGCCAGATCGTTAACTCACTGAGCAAGGCCAGGATCGAACCTGCAACCTCATTGTTCCTAGTCAGATTCGTTAACCGCTGTGCCACGACGGGAACTCTGAGAAATGGAAATTTCTTATTTGAGCCAAATGGAGGATTATAATCCAGGAAGAGCATATCAGAAAGCTCAGAGAACTATCGTACCCTTAGAAGTCAAAGCACAGTTGCATTAAGTTTTTTGAAACGAAGGGCTATACTTCAAATGACCTGTTATTGACAGTTTACGCAATACAGAGCTAAGCATTATCCTGGCTCCTTACAAGATCAAGAAGGAATGTTATCTTTGAAGGAGTGAGTTGTCATGTCGATGCATCAGCAGTTTCTGCTGATGGGGGAGTTCAGTTGATGCCTAAGGCGGATCTACAATGCACAGTAGAATGGGGAACAGGAGGCCAGAGGGCAGAGGCAATTTCTTTTGCTCAGATTTTCCTTGTCTTGCCATAAAATATGCCTTTAATAAGGGTGTAGTGGGAAATCTTTTATTCTGAGTAATGTGGGATCTCCTCTATCTTCAGCCTTTGACGTCACTTCAGGATGACATTCTTAGATAAAAGGCATAAGAGGAGGATGCCCCGTCATTTTCTCTATGGGGCTTTTTGACTTTCTCTTCCAGTGAGAAATTAGCATTTTACATTTCATGGTTGTGGAGAATTCTATATTATGACTATTTGTTTGCATGTCTTCTCAGTTAGACCGACTCCTATAGTCTAGGGTCTGACTCATACTTTCCTGACATAGAATTGTGTCTATTTTAAATGTTCAATAACCATTTACAAAAGAAATATGTAGATGGAACCAGGTTATAGGGAGTGTTTGGGATAGGTTTTCTTTTAAAGTTTTGCAGGGAGAGGAAAGAAAAGAGGCCAAAGGGAAGAAAATGTGAGAACTTATGTGGTATTCAACAAGTGTTTATTGGGAATTCTTGGTACAGCTCAGTGGGATAAGAACCCAACTAGTATCCGTTAGAATGAGGGTTCGATCCCTGGCCTTGCTCAGTGGGTTCAGGATCAGCATTGCTGCAAGCTACAGCATAGTTCTCAGATGTGACTCAGTTCCCATGTTGCTGTGGCAGTGGTGTAGGCTGGCAGCTACAGCTCCTATTTGACCCCTAGCCTGGGAACTTCCATACGCTGCAGGTGCAGCCTTAATAATGAAAAAATTAAAAAATAAAAATAAACAAAACCACAAGTGTCTATTAGGGGTTATTTGTTAGATGTTATGCATGATTTAAAAAAAAAAAGGCTGTATTTGAAGTTGCTATTTCCTTAGGGCAATGACATTATATATATATATATATATATATATATATATATATATATATATATATATAACAGATGAAAATGTGATACATGATTAAATGTCCAGGTAGATATCAGTCGGGTTCGTTAACCGCTGAACCACGAGGGGAATTCCATGAAAGTCTTTTGATAATATGTGAACATGCCTGCTCTCTTCAATTAGGGAAGAATATGCTTTCAATATCCACATGGGCCTCTTCTGATTTGCATAAATGGCAGAATTTATTTTTCCAAGGTTTCGCTGAGCACAAACAAGCAAGATTTGCAATAATAGATGGAATTAATACGTCAAATGACTATTTGGTCATTTCTCCCTCTTGATAAATCATTTCATAGGACGATGTGAGTTGAAAAGAAATATCTGACCAGACAATAAAAGAAATTAAGGATTAGGAAACATGATGCCTGGGAAATTTTCAGAGCATGTTGATCTGGGATTGTAAGCACATATCTTCCTTACTACAGAAGATTCACTTCACCAGTAAATCTCTGAAGCTGCACATTTAAATCTCCTTGAATAGCCTGACAAAGATAACATTCAACAAAGGAGGGAAATAACTTCCTTCTTGGCATCTAACATATTGCTTGGTTTTCTTCTGTACCTTTTCATTGTTCTTCCTTTAACGCTTGCTCTACAAATTCAGAAATATCAATTGCTTGAAGATTCAGGGTATTGACCAAATTCAGTAGAAATGACATAGGAGTTCCCCTCGTGGCTTAGCGGAAATGAATCTGACTGGGAACCATGAGGTTGCGGGTTCAATCCCTGGCCTCTCTCAGTGGGTTAAGGATCCTGCACTGCTGTGAGCTGTGGTATAGTTCGCAAACGTGGCTCAGATCCCATATTGCTGTGGCTGTGGCATAGGCCGGCAGCTATAATTCCGATTTGACTCCTAGCCTGGGAACCTCCATGTGCCGTGGGTACAGCCCTTAAAAAAAAAAAAAAAAGGGTGATATAATAGGAGATGGCTTTAGCTTATACAGTGCAAATGTCAACTGAAATAGAACAATGCCTCTGATTACCTTGCAAAACCAAAACAAACAAGCAAAAAAAAGGCCAGAGGGAAAATACCATTTGCATCAATTTGAGATGTTAGGGTAAGTCAGGTGGTTGGAAACAAGCCTTCTCTCCGTTTTTATTTCCCTACAGTTTAAAAAGGCTGGTGCAGTGTGCAGACCAGCAAAAGATGAGTGTGACTTGCCTGAAATGTGCGATGGAAAATCAGGGCTTTGCCCTAGGGATCGATTCCAGGTCAACGGCTTCCCTTGCCAAGACGGGAAGGGCTACTGCTTGAAGGGGGCATGCCCCACCCTGCAGGAGCAGTGCACTGAGATGTGGGGACCAGGTAGGAGGACCAACCCCGGTGTTCCTGGCACTCCCGGCTCTGTGCATTCCAGGTGACAGTGTCTAATGGTGGCCAAAGTAGCATTCTGTCCCATTCTCTGTTTTAGAAACTGTGCTCTGGCTCAAAATCCTGGACAAGTGGTCAAGTTTGGTTTTGTGTGATTTAGCAAATAAAAATAAGAGTGGCCCAGTTAAATCTGAATTCCAGATTATCAATATTTTTAGTATCAGTATATCTCATTCAATATTTGAGGTCGACTTATGCTTAAAAAAAGTCTTGCTTATCTGAAGTTTAAATTTAACCAGATATCCTGTACTTTATCTGGAAACCGTAACCTAAATCCTTCTCAGTTAATTACACCTTTGGGCTCTTGGAAGTGTATGTGTGTGTGTGTGCACGCACACGTGAGTGAGTGTGGGTGTAAGGGTAGCAAGATGTTGGGAGACGGGCAGAGAGTTAAGCAAAAGGAGACAAAAGGCAAAGAGGATGCTGCAAATGCAGAGGAACAATGAGGAAAAGTGAAAATTCTTAAATGTCCGTTTTGTCCACAACACAAGAATTTTCAAGGTCATATTCTCTGGTTGCACCATGAAAGAAGAAATTAAAATTAAAGGTATAATTTAAAAATCTTCCAAAACTTTAAACCAAAATTTATTTACTTATTTTTTATTTTTTTATTTTTTAGGGCTGTACCTGCGGCATATGGAGGTTCCCAGGCTAGGGGCCAAATCGGAGCTGTAGCCACTGGCCTATACCATAGCCACAGCAACGCCAGATCCTTAACTCACTGAGCAGGGCCAGGGATCGAACCTGCGTCCTCACGGATGCTAGTTAGATTCGTTTCTGCTGAGCCACAATGGGAACTCCTAAACCAAAATTTAAATTGTGCTACATTACTTGATTAGAGAGGCATTTTTGTGTGTGTCCTTTTAGGGCTGCACCCTCAGCAAATGGAAGTCCTCAGGGTAGGGGTCAAATCAGAGCTGCCAGTCTACACCACAGCCACATCAACACAGGATCCAAGCTGCATCTGCAACCTACACCGCAGCTCATGGCAATGCCGGATCCCTGACCCACTGAGTGAGGCCAGGGATTGAACCCACATCCTCATGGATACTAGTTGGATTCATTTCCGCTGAGCCACAATGGGAACTCAGAAAGGCAGTTTTTAAAATATCAGTTCTTTGGACTGGATATGATGTATATTGTCTACATACATTTAATTTTCATACCCTTTTCTGCTACATTTCCAGATTCCTACTTAAAAAGCCAAAGGAGGAATATTTTTTAATAGGGGAAAAATATATATTCCCAAGAATTTTTGAAGAGGGTTATCACATGCTGAAAACGTTTCATAATTCCTGAAAATACACATCAGATTAAGGGAAGCCACAGAAATTGTTGTTTGACAATACACTCAGAAAATAAAAAACCTGGAAAATAAATGGGCAGGAACCTGGAAACATCCCTGGATGAAGGCTTCTATGTCAGGCTAGGGTGAGATGAGCCACGACTGGAAGAGCAAAGCTTGATGCCGTGAGGAAGTGCTCTGATGGGCTGGAACTGGATTGTTGCTTTCCTCCAGTTTACAGCGTATGCAGATGCGCATGTTAAGTTACAGGTGGAAACAAAGATGGCTTTGCAGGTTAAAGACCTTGTGCTTCTTTGGTTGACTTCAGTTACAGCAGAAAACTAGGGAAAGGAAATCTTTGGCACAGAAGCTCTGAACAGCTCCTTTATTACCTGGATATAAATCACTGCAATAAATACTGTTACCTCCCTTTTTTTTTGCCTGGCCCTTTGATATCTGCCTCCCCTACAAACCTGCACATTTCCTAATGCCTAGACACTGTTCACAATGGTTATTCCCAGGGCCTCCTAGCACAGCACCTGACTTTAGTAAACGTTCAAAATTATTTATGGAACAGTGTTGAATACATGTTATCTGATCTTGGAAAAGAGAAGATCTTTTAAAGGTGGTCCTTATAAAAGGCCAGAAAAATAGATTTGCCTAAATAGAATCCCAAATTTTACAGTTCGTAAGGATCAGACATTTATCATTTATTTTAAATTAATCTTCAAAATTTGAAAAGTCTTTTTTGTTTGTTTGTTTATTAGGGCCGCACTCGCAGCATATGGAGGTTCCCAGGCTAGGGGTCTAATCGGAGCTAAAGCTGCTGGCCTACACCACAGCCACAGCAACAGCTGATCCGAGCCGCGTCTGCAACCTACACCACAGCTCACGGCAACGCCGGATCCTTAACCCACTGAGCAAGACCAGGGATCAAACCCGCAACCCCATGGTTCCTAGTTGGATTCGTTAACCGCTGCACCACGACGGGAACTCCCTGAAGAGTTTTATAGCACATTAAGGGGAGGGGGTCATTCTCTTTAACATTCTATAAATCATTTGAAATTCCAAATACTGAAAATGTGACCAAAGTATGAACAGACGGTTCATCATGAAGACGTACACGTGTTTAATAAACCTTAAAATCGCTTTAACTCACCAGCAAGAAGCCTGAAATATCATTAATGTATCAACATGTACAGCGTGTAGTAAGAACTGTAAATGAAGACAAATTAATTTTCTACACCTGTTAAACTGCAAAGCTTTGTTGCAGTTAATGCTTAGTGCTAGTGAAGAGATGGCAAAACACTTAGGTTCATACACTCTGGTAAGATTATGAATTAGCACAATCTTTTCACAGAGAATTTGGAAAAATGTATGTGCAACCTAAAAAGAAAATGTGCTCCTTTCCTTAACAATTTTGCCTAGGAATACTTATTTACAAAGGATTTTCAGCCAGTATTTTCTTTAAATAATAGTGGGTAATTGGGAAACGCACAAAGTCCAAGAGTTAAGATTAGTCAAATAAATTACAGGGTATATCTATCCAGTGCAATTATTACAGTTATGATATTATAGGACATTTAATGTCTAGGGGAAGAATGTATATTTTTAATTGGGAAGAATTAACTTATAAAGTAAAGTGATAGATATATGAATGATACTTACCATATTATTAGCAGCACTAACTATAAACTTTGTGATTAAGAATGTGATTTTCCCTAATTATTCATGACTAATTATTCAATTTTAGTATATATTTTTATTAAGGAAACTATAAATGTTACTAAGATCAAATAATTCAGAAAATATGGTACTAAAACTCATTTTACCATCTTGGACATCAAAACATAAAATCTATTTCAAATGATTGGAGTCTACAAATCACTGTAATAGGTAATTTTTGTTGAAACAATGCAGTATCTTCATAGGGTTTTTTTGCTTGTTTTTTGTCTTTCGAGTTTTGTTTTTAAATTTAAGTGTAGTTGATTTACAATGTGTTAGTTTCTGATGTACAGCAAAGTGATTCAGTTTTATATATATATATACACACACATATATATATGGTTTCCTATGTTATGTGATATGACCTTTTTTTTAACCCAATCTATATATAATAGTTTGCTCCTGTTAGTCCTAAACTCCATATGTTTTTTTTTTTTTTTTTTTTTTGCTTTTCTTAGGGCCACACCCGCAGCATATGGCTAGGGTTCCCAGGCTAGGGATCGAATCAGAGCTGCAGCTGCCAGCCTACATCACAGCCACAGCAATGCGGGATCCAAGCCACGTCTGCGACCTACACTGCAGCTCATGGGCAACGCTGACCTTTAACCTACTGAGCAAGGCCAGGGATCGAACCTGTGTCCTCATGGATACTAGTCAGGTTCTTAACCCGCTAAGCCACAACAGGAACTCTTCTGTAGGTTTTTAAATTATTATTATTATCATTTTTACTTTGTTATTGTTTTCTCAAAGGCTGGGATCATGTTTTCACAGTCTTGCTTATTGATCTTTAAGGGGGGCATCTCAGCAAGAGAAGGAACAGAAGCCTCAGATTCGGTAGAACTGGGTGTGAAGTCTGGGTTTTTCTCTCTCTCAGTGGCTTTAATCAGTATCATCCTCTTGTTTCTTTATTGATAAAATGTGAGTGATAATAAGCATGTTTAATATTTATCAACCAGGTACTCCTGACCAGGCACTGTTCTCAGCGGCTCACATATATTAACTCATTTAATCCTCATAACAGTCCAATGAGAGAGGGACTATTATAAAATCCTCCTTTTTTTTTTTTAAGGGCCACGCATGCAGCATATGGAAGTTCCCAGGCTAGGGATCAAATCAGAGCTACAGCTGCCTGCCTATGGCCTGCCTACCCCGCAGCCACAGCAACATGGGATCCCAGCCAGATCCAAGGCGCGTCTGCAACCTACACCCCAGCTCACGGCAACACCAGATCCTTAATGCACTGAGCAAGGCCAGAGTTCAGACCTGCATCCTCATGGATACTAGTTGGGTTTATTACCGCCAAGCCACAGTGGGAACTCCCGTAAACCTCATTTTTACACAGCCAAACAGAGACGTTAAGGCACTTGCCTAAGATCACAGCTCTTACGGAACACCTGAACTCTTTTTTTTCTTTCTTTCTTTTTTTTTTGCCTTTTAGGGCTACACCCATGGCATATGGAAGTTCCCAGCTAGGGGTCAAATCGGAGCTGTAGCCACTGGCCTACACCACAGCCACAGCATGCAGGAGCCTTAATCCACTAAACTAGGCCAGGGATTGAACCTGCATCCTCATGGATGCTAGTCAAATTCGTTTCCACTGAGCCATGACGGGAACTCCCTAGAGCATCTTGAACTCTTTTAACTACTGTGTTCTCTTGCCTACCTGATGCGATCTGAGGAAGGTTCATGAGAGAGGAAATATGTGTGCTCATCACTGTGCCTGGCCGAGTAGAAGACTGACTCAGGAGAGCCTGTATCTGTCACAGCTACACCCTGTGGCAGGATGGTGTTCCAGTATCTACCTGGGGGCTGGCTGTTAACACAATTACTATGGCTCTTCCAGCTAAGTCTTCCTATTTAGATGGATTTTTTTTTTCTAACCTGCAGCAAATCATCCAGATGTTTGAAAATATTTAGTTAGCTATCATTCAAAAGTAGGCTATTTCAAAGGTTGTTTTAACTCTAGCCATCTCTCTGACTATCAGAGTATTGCAGCCTGTATTTCTGAGAATGGTCAGTGGGTTTCTAGTTCATGAATCCTTTGTAGCATTGAACTACTTATCTCTTTTCTTTTCAAATATGTCCCTACTGACTGTGCCTGCTCCCAGGAACCAAAGCTGCCGATAAGTCCTGTTTTAGCTGGAATGAAGGTGGATCAAAGTACGGGTACTGTCGACAAGTGGATGGCAAGCGTATTCCCTGTAAAGCAAAGTAAGTGGCCTTATTGTTTGAACCTTTCTGCTCCACAGACTAGGGGAACTTGCTTGCTTCTAGCCACACATTCCGATTTATCCCATTTAAAGAGAAAGTGGATTCGGACATCATTCGTTGAGTGACTGTTTTGTGCCATATTTTAAACTAGGCTCTGAGTTAAAAAGCCAAATAGCAAACGGCCCCTTTTTTTCCAGTCCCTCATGATGAATGCTTAAGAGAGCACCAAGTATAGCTGCTAAATGAATGGATGTTTGAGATGGAACATGCAACAGTGAGTGGGCTGGACTGGAAATTTGTCCATGGCTTCTCCAGTGTACTTTAGATGCGTTTCCAGCTGGTTTGGAAATATAATTCTAGGGTAGAAATGTGATTCTAGAGTAGAAATATTCAGAGGCATATGTGATTCAGTGATTATGCCATTTTATTTAAACTTGCCATGGCATCACACAACAGAAAAATATAGTAAGGGGAAAGACTGACAGTTCACCTAAAGAATTTGTTTTACTTTTTGTATTGATATTCTGGGAGAAATTATAGACTATCACAAGGATTGAACTTGAGATTTTTCTATACATTTTTTGGGGAGGCTTTTTTTTTTGTCTTTTTAGGGCTGCACCTGCAGCATGTGGAGGTTCCCAGGCTAGGGGTCTAATCGGAGCTACAGCTGCCAACCTACACCACAGCCACAGCAACGCGGGATTGTTAACCCACTGAGCGATGCCAGGTATTGAACACACAACCTCATGGTTCCCAGTCGGATTTATTTCCGCTGCCTCACGACAGGAACTCCTCTATATATTTTTTTGATTCTGCAATTTTAAGGGATTTTTTTTTGTCTTTTTAGGGCAGCAACTGGGGAATATGGAAGTGCCCAGGCTACGGGTTAAATTGGAGCTGCAGCTTCTAGCCACAGCCACAGCAACACAGGCTCCAAGCCGTGTCTGCAACCTACACCACAGCTCACGGCAATGCCAGACCCCTTAACCCACTGATTTAGGCCAGGGAGCAAACCTGCATCCTCATAGATACTAGTTGGGTTCATTACCACTGAGCTACAACAGGAACTCCCTTAAGGTGACTTTTAAAATTATAATTATAATAAACCATGTACCTGCTCCAAATTTTACACACACACAAATTAATATATAACTAGAGATTGAATAAACAAGATCAGCATTTCTCAGTTTTTCTATTAAAAATAACACAGATTTTTTTACATGATAGATATTACTAAACAAACTATATTTTGTCTTTTTGCCTTTTTTTTTTTTTTTAATCTAGAGCCGCACCTGCAGCATATGGAGGTTCCCAGGCTAGGGGTCTAACAAGAGCTGTAGCTGCCGGCCTTCGCCACAGCCACAGCAACGCAGGATCCGAGCCGCGTCTGCAACCTACACCACAGCTCACAGCAACACCGGATCCTTAACCCACTGAGCAAGGCCAGGGATCGAACCCGCAACCTCATGGTTCTTAGTCGGATTCGTTAACCGCTGAGCCATGAAGGGAACTCCAACAAACTATATTTTGGACATGTTTATCTTTTGGGGATTATAAGCCTAAAAGACAATCATACCCTGTGGCTTCTTCTTTACAAGAATCAGGGCTGATTCAGGGCAGGTGGCTTTTCTTTTTCTTCTTTTCTAAGATTGAGTCCTAGCAAGACTGGAAACTTTCTCGGGGGCCTCTTGGAATGCTTTTTCTGGGGAAAGCTAGTCACCTTGTAAGACATCTGGAAATCTGAGACTGCCATGTTGGAGGAAGTCCAGGTTGGCCACACAGAAAGCTATCTGTACAAGGAGATGACCCACCAGCACCCCAAGCAAGGCACAAGATGTAAAAATGAAGATTTAAATCAGGAAGTTGCAGGCTGATGTGTTACACAGTGACAGTAACTCTGGCGCGCAAAGTTCCCGACTATGGATCGCACTTGCGCCATAGAAGTGACTGGAACCACAGCAGTGACAGCATCAGATCCTTAACCACTAGGCCACCCGGGAACTCCTTTCGGTCACTTGTCTTTGGCTCTACTAGGAAGTAAGCCTGGAATTCCCAGCATCCTAGAGCTTTCCTTATAAGGTGTAGACCACATGAGTGAAGGAAAACACTCTCATGCCTTTCTCTCCTCCGCTGGATTTTCTAAA
This sequence comes from Catagonus wagneri, assembly GCA_004024745.2. Lineage (NCBI taxonomy): Eukaryota > Metazoa > Chordata > Mammalia > Artiodactyla > Tayassuidae > Catagonus > Catagonus wagneri. The sequence continues at coordinate 13,669,408 of PVHT021183556.1, read as the reverse complement.
TGCCACCAGAAACATCAGGAAAATCAGATTCTACCACTCTCAGAACAGTTTTTCACAGCTTTCCTCTGAATTCTGCATGAAGCAATTTATTCCAAATTTGTCGGTGTTGACTTCATTCCCTTTGGCGGTAAATACAAGGCTTTAGTGAGGGTTGAACAGTTTCTTCTGAATCTGCCGAGAGAGAGTTCTTGGTTAGCCCCTCATGATGCTTTGGGTTATCAACCAAGGCTCCACCTTAGACTGACATAACTATTGTCGAGAGAATTATTCTATTGCAATTCATGACAAATAAGTAACCTTAGCTGAACCAAGACAAACTGATAGCCTAGGTATTCTCCAATATGCTAGAAATCCATCTTCCTGATGTCTTCCTGCTCTTCCATCTTCCACATGATCTCCTTTCCCAAATGTTTCTCTTGGTCTGTGATGGGTTCTCCAGTTCCAACCATCACATTCCAATGAACAAAAAGGAGAAAAAATTGAGGAAAGGACATACACTCTCGTGGAAGGCCACCTTCAAGATCTGCAGTTAAGATTCTTCTTCCTTCCCATGGGCTGGCATTTAGACAATTGACCAGGGAATCTGGGAAATGCAGTATATTTTTGAGTAATGGTGTGCCTGGCTAATATTCAATGGTTCTGTTACTGAAGGGCAAAACTCATATAAAGGAAAATGAGGAGTCTCTGCCATAGGTAGAAATATTACTAGTTATTTTTCTTTTCTTTTAAGACTGCACCCACGACATATGCAAGTTCCTAGGCCAGGGGTGGAACTGAAGCTATAGCTGTCAGCCTACACCATGGCCACAGCAATGTGGGATCCAAGCTGCATCTGTGACCCACACCACAGCTCACAGCAACACCGGATCCTTAACCCACTGAGGAGGCCAGGGATTGAAATTGTGTCCTCATGGATAGTAGTCGGTTTTGTTACAGCTGAGACACTATAGGAACTCCCTTAGTTGTTAAATATTGATAGCCAGGGAGTTGATTTACATTTGTATAAAACTGCATTTTGGATCCTGGTATTTCAAATGCAGCAAATTTTGGCTTTTTCCCAGTGATGTCATGTGTGGGAAGCTGTTCTGTCAAGGCGGGTCGGATTCTCTGCCCTGGAAAGGACGTATAGTAACTTTCCTGACATGTAAAGCATTTGAACCTGAAGTCATAGGTCAAGAAGTAGGCATGGTAGCCAATGGAACCAAGTGCGGAAATAAGAAGGTAAGTGAAAATTGTGGTTTTTACTCAAAATGTTCTTTTTGTGTGTTTTTTTGCTTTGTTTTGCTTGCTTCTCAAGACCTCCTGGTGTTTCATGGAGTACAGTGTGGAAAGCAATGTTAATGCCGTTCACGTAAAGCTGCCTGCCTGCATCCTTCCCTTCGATGTTATTTAATATGCACCCACCACCTTTTTTTTTTTGCAAGCAAGCAAATTCTTTATTACAGGAAAGCAAACAGCTCCCAGGACGGGCTGGGAGAGAGGAGAAGAGTTCTCTTCTCTGTTGTCTTACAAGGATTTTTATCTCTTAAAGATGGGGGTGGGTATCAACGTGGGGTCCAGAAAGATGTGGTTTTCTCCCATCGGCCTTGCTCAGTTACCTCTATCAGTCCTTGTCCAATAGGGGTCTTAGGGGTGGAAATGTTCTATAGTCTCATGGTTTCTTTGCCCTTCTCTTCCCATAGACTGAGTCACAGGGGGTTAGGGATTAATGTCCATCTGGGGATAGGTGCACTCCCTGTGGTAATATGTACCTATCATGTGCTTAGCACTAAGTTGTTAAATTTAGGTAAACTTTGTTGCCCTCAAATTGGTAGTTTCTCAATAAAATGATAGCCACTCTGATAATAATGAAGAGAATCATAACAATACCGTTTATTTTTACATAAATGATATTTATGTTAATATTGGAGGTGATGTGACATTAATATGTTTTCCATAATGTTTTTGTTTGGAATGGGTACTTTGTATTGTATTTATATTTGCAGTTGTATTTGCAATGCTTATCTCAATGCTAAATATCAGTTTTAAGATTTGGACTCAAGAGGTGGAGTAAGGCAGTGACCCATGAGGAATGACGTGAAGGAGAGAAATCTCTAAAGAGGACTTCCTAAACATTTTATTATTATAGAAATTATCTAGATTCCATCTTCCTAATTTCCAAAGCACACCATGATTTCCCTAATAAAAAAGAAAGTTTGATAACCATAAATGGAGCCAGAAATATAAGACTATATCCCAGAGAGTCAACAATTGGCAGAGCTGAAACCACTGGACATGAACGTCAACTTCCGGTTTTTCACGTCACTTTCAGGTTTGCATTAATGCAGAATGTGTGGATATGGAAAGAGTTTACAAATCAGCCAATTGCTCCTCTAAGTGCAAAGGACACGCAGTAAGTTTTGACCACGTTTCCCCAAGCTTGCTGAACCTTGTGTCATTTTAGGTCCGTTTTGATGATGGTTAAGTAACATTTCGGCGTTGAATGATGACTATTACTCAGTTTATCTAACTCTTTGGTAGTTTGATTCAATGACCGCTTCCTTCAAAGAACCTGGTACTGAAATTCTTACTACCGATTCATACATTAGGTAGACAGTCAGAAGGCTGCAGAGCAAGGGTTATTGCTTTTTCTCAGAATGGAGTTAATTATGGATGAATGGGCCTTTGGGTTGGAGGTCAGTTTAGTGAGTAGATTGACAGGATCGCTGCTCCTTTAGGTGTGTGACCACGAGCTCCAGTGTCAATGTAAAGAAGGATGGGCCCCTCCCAACTGCGAGGACTCCTCCACGGTTTCCAGTAGGTAACAGTGCACGTCTAACCTGAGAACATTACTCTCCTCTTCCAAGCTTTGATTTCACGTTATGCAAGATTTCATTGCCTTTTTTTTTTCTTTCGTCTTGGAATTCCTGTCCTGTAGATATTGAACCCACGATATTAATCTCCAAAGTCTGTCTTCAGCAACTTTTTGATCACATTTTCCATGTGCTTATGTTTTTCTGCTACCTACGAAAAGATTTCTTGAAATTTTATGTTTGTAATTTGAGCTTAATTTCCTGAATTCCCTTGCCTTATGATTGTTCCATTTTCACAGCAGCCTTGCCAAAACAGCCTCGTAAAACTCTCTGAGAATATGACTTCCATTATTCCTGTGGCTTCGATCTGTTTCTCTCTCTTTTGAGTTGGGTTGTTTTGTTGATTCACCCCATCTCTTGTGTCTCTTGGTGCTGTTTTTCTTCTGGATGTACGATCCTTAGTTGAAGTGGGATTAGGTTGATTTGAATTAGCTCACAAGGGTTTGCTTTGCATGTTTGTGTGTTCGTTGTACCCACATACCTCTCCTGATGGGCGACCTGGCTGTGAACTTGCTCAGTAGGCAGATCTTCCCACAGGCCTTCAGGGCGGGGAGCAGCCCGTGTGGAGATGCCCGCCTCCGGTTGTCACAGGGAGGAGGACTTTGCCCTGAGGAGGCGGCTCTTCACTGCATCCAATTCTTGCCAGAGCTGCTTTTCCTCCTATTGTTCTACCACCTCTAAGTCATTTGGCATAAACAAAGTTATTAAATTTTAGCCACTCTGGCAGGTTAGTAGTGATAGAACATTGGGGTGTTAATTTGCTCTTTAAAACTAGTAATACTAAAAAGGCAACTTTTCTTTTTTTTCTGGTCATTTGGATTTTCTCTTACGCAAAGTGTTTGTTCAAGCCATTTTTGTTTATTTTTCTATTAGGTTATTTCCCTTGAACTCTTAGTAACTTGTATAATTACTTAAAAGTTACTTAGTAACTTCTAATATAGTCTTGTTAGAAGCTGTGTTTCGGTTATATATGCTGCAGATGACTTCCTTCATTCTGTTTTCTCACTCTCTTAGGGGTGCCATGTGATTAAAGAAGCTTTTCGTTGTAATATACTCAATTTGTTTGTCACATCCTTGAGGATTAGTTTTGTGTGTGTATATATGTGTCCTGTTTAAGGAAATTTTTCCTATCCCGAGGTTATGAATGTGTAGCCATATGTTATCTTCTACAAAGCATTATTGTAGGCGTTCCTGTGTGGCGCAGTGGGTTGAGGATCCGGCATTGTCACTGAAGTGGCCTCGGGTCACTGCTGTGGTACAGGTTCAATCCCTGACCCAGCAACTTGTGCATGCTGTGGGTGTGTCCCCCCCAAAATTAGCAAGCATCATTGTATTCCAAGGCTGAATATTAAAAAGTCTCTCTCCTATTCTGCTACCCTCCTTACTTCATAATCTTTCTACTCTCCCAGCCCCTTGTTTTCAATTTATTGCAAACATTGTCCCTTCTAAGAATTCTCTGTAGTCTAATGCTTTACCTTGTCCTACGTGAAATGTTTTAAATAGATTTCTTCTCTCTAATATTATAATAACCATTATCAAGATAACATTTTCATTTTACTGGCTGTGACAGATTTTCCAGGGAAAGAGTAGATGTAATCTGTGATCAATTAAGATATAAGGACCAGGGCGATGTATATTTGTGAATTTCTCACACTTTCATGAGGCTTGGGTTCTCTTTGCTGCAGACTTCTCCACTGTGGTTGGGGTGCTGTTCCCTGTGGCCATCATACTTGTGGTGGTCGCTATAGTAATTCGATGCAAGAGCACCAGAGGAAAGCAGAAGAAAGTCCTGAGGTAGTTTTTTGTTGTTGTTGTTCTTGTTTTTTGGTTTTTGGTTTTTGTTTTTTAAATCTTGCTTTGGGGACTTGTGGCCTCTGATGCACTTGAAGTGCAAGGGTATGACCCAAACTGTCAAATCTGATTTTAGTTTACTTCAAAGACTCAGAAGTAAGTACAGATACATTTTTCTTGGACCAGAGGCTGGGTAATTCTTTTAATGGGAAATCCTTTAAAGTAAGACATGTTTTTTTTTTTCCTGTTAATCATTGTTTAATAATAAGAACCCTCATTATTAAAGATTTTTACACTCTGCATGCAAATACAATATCCAAAATTTATTGATCACTATCTTTTCTTTCTTTCTTTTTTTTTTTCTCTTTTTAGGGCTGCACCTGTAGCATATGGAAGTTCCCAGGCTAGGGGCTGAATCAGAGCTACAGCTGCCGGCCTACACCACAGCCACAGCAACGCCAGATCCGAGCCGCGACTGTGACCTACACCACAGCTCATAGCAATGTTGGATCCTTTAACTCACTGAGTGAGGCCAGGGATCGAACCCATGTCCTCATGGATACTAGCTGGGTTCTTTATCGCTGAGCCATGAAGGGAATTCCTGGTGACTATCTTTAAGACAAGCACTATAGTCCTTTAACATATATTATGTCATTTAATGTTTATAAAAACATTTACTCTTCACAAGGAAATAATAGTAATAACCACTATCTTCATTTTATAGATATAAAGGTGTTATATAGTAATCCTTACAACAATCTTGGAAGGTCAGACACTTCACATTTTGACTGATGTGGAAACAGAAGCGCAGGGAGGTTAACAAACAATTCATATAAATTGAATAATGGAATCAGGATTTGCACCTCGATCAGTCAATCTTTCAAACATAATCTTCATGCTACAGGACCTTTCTAGAATTTTTAACGACTGACTTATTTACCCAGAATGGGCTTTTAATAAATACTGAACGAATAATATAAAATTTTAATTAAATGCCACCATTTAGATAAAATTTGGATTCAACACCATCATTATTAGGAATCAGGGCGTGGTAGAGGATTGAAAACAAATTCGGCGGTGGCGATTATGAATTACAGGGCAAGGAAACGTGCAGGATGTTCTAGGGAGCCCATGAAAACTCCATCAGTCACCCAGGATGACACAAGGGGCTAAGGAAAGTAGCAGATCATTCCTGAGTCTCTCCTTCATGGCGAAGGAACTGCTAAGTCAGTTTTTGTGGTTTGCTTTCATATACAGGCCACTGTCTGCCATTGGCATTGGGTCACACAGACAGAAGAGGAAACCGCAGATGGAGAAGTCTCTTCAACCCCAGGAGGTGAACCACAGTCTGTACTGTGTTTGCTGTTGTTCCCAGTTTGTGATTCTCTCATTTTCTTGTCCTGACCTGGTTGTCATTTCTACTCAGCAGCGTTCTCCAAATCCACCTCACGAGTTAATGTACAGCAAGGATTGTGGGCTCTGTAACTACACAGTCAGAAAGTTCACCTTTGCCTTTTGTTGAATGCATAAGAGTCTCTCCCAAATGCAAAGGCTGCTTTCCTGGGAATCACAAAATGCAGAGGGAATAAAGAGAACAAGGGGGCAGAAGCCAGCTCTGTGTGTGTGTGTGTGTGTGTGTGTGATTCTAGGTTGATTCCTTATTTCTTTTGCAAATGTCCCCATGATGACAATAATAGGCATACTTGTATGACAATAGATGTAATATGTAGACCACTTGACACCCTAGTTCCATCCTGCGAGTTTATAAATTTTAGCAGCATTTGCCTAATGATAATGACACTGGTAATAACGTTCTTGATTTAAATAATGATTTGCTGGAATCTTCATGATTTTCCATACCATCTTTTGGTGTTCTCTTAGTTCTGATTGCTCATGATCAGAAATAACTGCTTATTTCGAAGCTGAAATTACGAAACTGATAATTTCATTAAAAAATGTATTTTGGGGGTTCCCCTTGTGGCTTAGAAGGTTATGAACCTGACTAGTATTCATGAGGATGTGGGTCCGATGGCTATGATGTGGGCCGGTAGCTACAGCTCTGATTCAACTCCTAGCTTGGGAACTTCCATATGCCACAGCTGTGGCCCCTCAAGAAAGAAAAAAAAAATGTGTTTATTTGTGTTGAGTGAAAAATTCTTTAAATTCTATAGTGCTTGACAATTTTCATACATTTCACAAGTGATTTTTTTTTTTTTTTTTTTGCCATGCCTGCTGCATGCGGAAGTTCCAGGACCAGGGATCAAACTGGAGCCACAAAAGCGAACTGAGTCATAGCAGTGACACCAGATGCTTAACTTGCTGCACCATCAGGGAATTCCCATAATCCCTTTTTAAATTATTTTTGTTTTGTTTTAAATGAAGTTTCATGCGCCTGACCTGCCAGTAGGGGGCAGTGAGCTTCCAGCTTCTCTTGTGAGTTGGCAGCTTCTCTTCACTATTCCTTCTTATCCAACCTCTAGGAAATGCTAGTGAAAGACAGAATCCCCAATGCCCAATTCCCAATGCCCAGTTTATTTCTGCAGGAGAATGTTGAAATCGGTGCGGCTATTCATACATAGATTCTTCTGCAAAACTTTTTGAAAAATACAGAATGTTGAGTTTGCCTTTCTGTTAGGCTCCTGAATTTTACCCTTCGACCAGAATTATTAGGCCTGGAAAGCTGATAAGTCATTAAAGAAGAGGACCAATCATAGAGTGCCATCTTCATCATCTGTCTGTTGCTTTTGAGCTTATTTCTGAATTGGATCGTGCACACCTTAATGAAAGCAATTCAATGTACAGATTCAGATTATTCTTGCTTCTCCATTTCTGAAAATGATTTAAGCCTTTCCCTTAAGCACATCTGCTTTCAAGGCCCCATGTTTTGTTTTGTTTTTTGCTTTTTAGGGCCGCACCCATGGCATATGGAATTTCCCAGGCTAGGGGTCGAATAGGAGCTGTAGCCACCAGCCTACAACACAGCCACAGCAACGCAGGATCCAAGCTGCATCTGCGACCTACACCACAGCTCACAGCAATGCCAGATCCCCCACCCACTGAGCAAAGCCATGGACTGAACCCACATCCTCATGGATACTAGTCGGATTGTTTCCTCTGCGCCACCACGGGAACTCCAAGGCACCATGTTTTAATTCATTTTTTTTCACCTTCTCACTAGCTAATTACAAAGCCAATTCCTACATCTGTGTCATCCTCTTTTCTTGTAAGTAACAGATGGTCACTGGTGATTTTTTAAATGTCTCTTGTGTGAATGATGTCTCCAAATGTACGCGTTTTCATTTAGGATATGCTAAGCTAACCTGAGATAGCACCGTCCATGGGGATACCTGAGAAAACAAGGCCTACTCACTATCTACAGAGTAGTAAGGGTATTGATTTCCTAGTGTTAAAAATAGCTTTATGGTTATGTGGGTATATAATCGGTTATATAACTGTCAAAAACTGACACACTGTCCTGCTGTGGGAGCTGAACTGTCTCCTTCCAAGGGTAGTTTCTAGATGCTCATTTTGGAGGATATAAAATTGTATTATAAATTGTATTTTACTTATTTATTCAGGATTGAACAGGGCCTATATTAGTCATAGTTTTCTAGAGGAGACAGGGTATGAAAAAAAACAGACCACATAAATGCAAACCCAGAATAAAAAGCCAGGCACTCAGGAAGCAGAAGCGGTCATTTGCTCAAGGGGTTCCTAAGCCTGAGCCTGATGCTTTACACTTGGTACTCTGGTGTATATAACATCTTTTTCCTACATTATCTTCTGCAGTCCTTATTGGCTGTGTCATTTGAAGTGAGTAAATGAGAAAGAACTAAAGTTTAAGTTTTTTTTTTTTTCAATAATGTTTACAGTTTTGCTGGGAAAACAAGTCAGATACATATGGAGCACTTAACTCTTCATATATTATTTGTGCCAAAGAAGGTGATGCTACTGAGAAGATATGATGAAGGGAAAAGGAATGGGTGTGACTCATAATGTAAGAGGAAGATCCGTTGACTAAGGAGCTGGAATTTGTACTGGTCCCTGAGAGTTAGGTAGAATTCAAAATAAGCAATCACGGGGTTCCCTGGTGGCCTAGCGGTTAAGGATCCAGTGTTGTCATGGCTGTGGCTCAGGTTCGATCCCTGGCCCAGGCACTTCCACATGCCATGGGAGCAGCAAAAAATTTAAAAAAATTAAAATTAAAAAAAATAAGAGATGAGGTAAGGAAGGATTTAAATGAGGAAATAAGTATAGCTAATATGGGAATTGCATAGGATTTTTAATGACTTAGCATTATTTTTTGTCCCTGATACAGCATAAAGACACAAAAGGATTTTTCCCCACTGTTCTCCAGGATAAGCCAATGGATACCCCTAAGGTAAGAGAACTGTGGCCAGACTATTATCATGTTGTCTCCTTCCTAGGATCAAGAGCCCAAGGTCTAACCATGGATTCCTAGATGTTCGCTCAGGACAGGAACTCAGTGAGTGTGGGAAGACTCGCTCATATGCCTGCATCTAGTACATGTCTTTCTTCTGAGTTTGGACCATAACCAAAGAAAAAGCTGCAAGATCCCTAGAAAGGAATGATGAGCCCGCTGTTCTTCGTTTTCTCAGAAATGTTACCCAGGGATTGCGAGGTGGAAAAAATTTCCCACAGAAAAATCACTCAGCATCGCATACCCCTCGTCCTCATCCCCTACCTGAAGGAGCCTGATGGGTATTTGGATCCCAGCATGTTTTTTTTCTCTCCTTTTCCTACCCTCCCACGTTTCTACTCCTTCGATGTGATGTCTCAAATAATCCATAAAATAGGAAATGTGACTTCAGACAATCAGTTTAATTTTTTAATAGTTCAAGGTTATAGAATATCTACATGTTTAGGAAAAGGTCATTATTTAAGGGATTTGTCTTTTTTTTTTCTTTAGGTCTCCAATCCAAAAGTCTGAAGGAACAGCCAAGTAAGAATTGGTGGGTAAATGACTGGACAATCTGGATAGAAGAGAAATATACTTACTTTCTCATTATTATTTACTCTTGAGCCACAAGAAAGCTAATATTTCGTGATTCATGTTATACTTTGAAGAGATTAAACTAAACTTTGAAGAGAGACATACTCTTGCTAATCTTTGTATGAACTAAAAATTTCTGTTTTCCATACCCATGGGAAAGAAGGTGGCTCTAAAGAAACAGCTAAGAAGCTGAAATCTCTAATTAGGTGACTTTCCTAGCCTCCCCCCCAGCCCTTCCCATCTTCTTTATTTTACTATGGTGTTAACTAATAATTGTTAAAGGATTTTGAACACCTCGATTTTCTCATTCCGTAGGAATTAATTCATCCTCTAATGAAAACAAAAAACAAGAAATCACAGGAAACTGGGAAGGGTGGAAGAAAATTTACATTCATTATTAGATAACTGGCAACATCTTTTTTGTTGTTGTTTTTTGGGGGCCGCACCCACGGCAGATGGAAGTTCCCAGGCTAGGGGTCGCATCAGAGCTGAAGCCACTGGCCTACACTAAGTCACAGCAACGACAGATCCTACCTGCATCTGTGACCTACACCGTAGCTTGCAGCAATGCCAGATCCTTAACCCACTAAGCAAGGCCAGGGATTAAACCCATATCCCCATGGATACCAGTTGGGTTCTTAACCTGCTGGGCCACAACAGGAACTCCCTGGCAACATTTTGATTGTTTTAACTGTGAACTTGTCAAATTAGAACTCCCAGTTTTGACAAAAATTATATAACCATTCTCTGGTGTATGTAACATCTTTTTCCTACATTATCTTCTGCAGTCCTTATTGGCTGTGTCATTTGAAGTTCACTACATTTGATTATGACTTTATTAATTAAAATTTTTATAGAAATTTTTATAATTCAATTACTGGCAAGCTTAAAGTGAACATCATTTTCTAGAAAAAAGTTTTAGTTAGATAAATTAATAACATAAACCAGAAGTTGCTGACTGGTAGCCTGCAGGATGTGTCTGGACTGCAGATTTATTTTATTTAGCCTGAATGATTCTGGTCACAAAGTATTTTATAATGTTCTGAATTTACTGCCAATGTTTAAAAATTGGGAGATCTTGTGTAAACATCCAGATCTTAAGCATTTTAAAAGTAATCAAACTGTCAGCGCTGGAATCACATTGCTCACAGCAACCATCAACTTATTTGACTGATGGAACAAACAGTGTAGGTTGCCTCCCAAATAACCCCCTTCTTCTTTCTCAGAACCCCAATCTTGTACAGTTTTCTGTATGGTGGAAAAGACATTCCTAACTCCATCTCCTGAATAAATTTGTATCATTCTAAGTCAACCATGATAATCTTATTTCCCTTACCAGGGGCTGATTTGGAGGCGAGCGTATAAACTTCCCCTATAATGTGACAAGACAAGAGATATGTTGGGGAATTTCTAGGAAAGATCCTTGTCCCTTCTGGCTATGAGGATATCCTATCTTGTATTGTTGCAGCCATGTTGTGATCATGAGGGCAAGGCTGATATCCTGAATAAGATAGGGTAGAAAGATGAAAAGAATAAACCCTGCTCTCTTAAAGATGTCATGAACTGATTAATAATTGCTGGAGTCACAGTGTACTTTCTTGGGACTTCCTATTTTGTGATCAATAAAATTTCCTAAGCCGTTTTGAGTTAGATTTGCTCTTACTCGCAGCAGAATTCATCGTAATTAATGAAGTGTAGCTAGCTGCTTCCATTACTGGCATATATGCCTTCGATTTCATTATCACTGCTATGTATTGCTTCTAGAAAAAGACCTTTGCTTGCCAATGACAACTTTAGACATTGCTTAGCAATTAGCCCTGGGTGCTCTCCTATGGTGCTCAACACTAACACAAATACTATTATTATCATTATGCTAAATAAGTAATATTGCTGTGGAAACAAAATCCCTAAGTAGAAGAAAATTATGGTATGTAATTTACTAAGAAAGCATCTCCTTGTCAACATTTAGCTCCTTTCTCTCTCACACCTAGTGATGATGAAGTCCATTCTTTTTTATTATAAATAAATTTTAAAAAATGTATCGTGGTAAGAACATTTGACATGACATCTGCCCTCTTAACAGATAGGGGAAACCTGAGAAAGTCAAGAGAAAATTTAATGGAAATGTACAGACAAGAATAAGAAAAAGTAAAATGACAAAAGTTATGTGGGAGAGGCATATGACACACATGGATAAAAGAGACAGTCCCCCCGGCTCTGCCATGAACAAGCTTTTTAGGCCTTTTTAGCTTAGTAAATAATTTGAACTCTTTGGGCATCTTTACATTTCCTCACCTACGAAACACAATTAACAATTCATGAATTGCCAATTTCCAAAGAGAATTTTCTAAGAAATGTGTAAAGGCAGTGTGAAAACATTAAAAGAAAAAGAGGAGGGCATTCCCGTTGTGGCTCCGCCGTAATGAGCCCGACTAGGATCCATGAGGATGCGGGTTTGATCCCTGACCTCGCTCAGTGGGTTAACGATCCTGCGCTGCTGTGGCTGTGGTGTAGGCCGGCAGCTGTAGCTCCGATTTGACCCCTAGCCTGGGAACTTCCATATGCCAAGGGTGCGGCCCTACAAAACAAAAAAAAAAAAGAGAAGGAAAAAAAAGGGAAGAGAGAGATCTTCATTGTCTAGAAAGGCAGATACTATACATCCATCCAGGATCCACCTGTAAGATGCCTCCATCCTTGCGTTTGTCACAAGTGCGCCCCTCTCTCTCTACAGGCTACTGTTCACACACCTTTGAGCAGGAAGTAAGGCAGAGTTACTTATTTTTGGTGGACATTTCGCTGGTGAGCCTCTATATTTCTTGGTGTTTTCTCCTGCCTATTTAGAATTTGTCTCCATATCCTTATTTAGATTCCTCTCTTATATGAAATCTAACTTAACTTCTGGTCAACAGGAGCATGGGCTGCCTTGTGAAATGACCCTGGATTGATATTTGGGGGAAATCAACAATCATTGAATCCATAAAACTTTTAGAAAAAAATGAAATCACAACTGATCGTAAATTTGATGATTTTTTTACATCAGAATATCATAGGGTAGTGACAAAAGTTCACATTTGTAGAGTACAATATGATTTACACAAGTTTGTGTGGTATGTGTGTGCATTTGTGTCTTCAATTAATCCTTGTAAAAATCCTATGTAAAGAATCATTGTCCTGGAGCCCCGTTGTGGCTCAGTGGAAACAAAGCCAGGATCCATGAGGATATGGGTTCCATCCCTGGCCTTGCTCAGTGGGTCAGGGATCTGGCATGGCTGTGAGCTGTGGTGCAGGTCGCAGACGTGGCTTGGATCCCATCTTGCTGTGGCTGTGGTGCAGGCCGGCAGCTACAGCCTACACCACATTTGACCTGATTCGGCCCCAAGCCTGGGAACTTCCATATGCCGCAGGTGTGGCCCTAAAAAGACAAATAAATAAAATAAAATGCATTATGCAACTTACACTTGGATATTGCATAACTACTTATTTTTCTTTGTTTAATTCAAACATTTACAAAGTGCCAATTTACTATGTTGATACTGGAGATAAAAAGATTAACCTCTTTCCCTGCTGTCCAGGGACTCACAACCTCATTCTAGAACTGACATAAATAAATATAGAAAGAGTGTCATTGCTAAAATACCAGCACAAGGGAGCACAGGGAAAATGTTTATTAAAGGAGGGCATGAGAAATTTCTCAGGGAGCTGTCATTTAAACCTTAAATTATAGTAGGTTTGTCAGGCCTAAAAAAGAAAGAAGAAGAAAGGGGCATTCTAGGCGATAATGAGATTCACCAATAGCATGTATGAAGTCCTGGTTCAGCAGGTTTATTAAGGCTAAACTGAAATATAGAATTTAATTTATTCATTTTTAATGGGCCCCTTTATATACTTATATACACCACTCTTCATTAAATACACGCACGTTGTGCACACGCAAATTGAAGAGGTTTCAGAAAGTATAACAACAACAACCAAAAGAAACAGTTAAGAGAATTAGAAAGAAAGTTCCGGAAACCATAAAGCCATCAGTAAGATGAGGCCGGCAGAATATAAAACATACAGTCCTACATGTTTGGTAAGTATGAGCTCCAAGTTTCACTCCAAACTATCTGAGAACAAGAAAGTAAACAAACGAGAAGTAAACAGGATAGGAGATTTATAGCATCCATAAAGTAAAAGCAAACATACTATCAACAAGGATAATAAAACTACATAAACACAAAACCAATCAACCCAATAAATAAAAATCGGGGAAGAGCTCTGCCTACCTCGGAGAGTTTTCATGGCTGTATTGCTCTTGGATCAAACTTGAGAACCTGACTTTGTCTTTTTCCTGGACTCTTGCCTTGGTAAGCCCCCAGGTATTTCACATATACAGAGTCTTGGCTGCTTGCCCTACCCCATACTCTGGTCACAACAGGAGGAAAAGAATCCCAAAAGGGAACAATGTATGGGCTCAATTTAGGTCACTGGCCCAACCCTTTAAACCAGTGACTTTTATCCATCACGTGTCATAGTCATGGAAAAATTATTTCTAAAAGAAGCTGGATACTGTGCATGGAGAAACCAAATAACTGATCTTTTTCATACTAGTATCTCATGTCATCACTGAACAAATGAGAGTTATTTTTAACCTGTTTTAAGAGTACTTAAGTAGTTCCCTCTGTGGCACAGTGGCTTAAGGATCCAACTGCAGCAGCTCAGTTCACTGCAGAGGCACAAGTTTGATCCCCAGCCCAATGCAGGGGGTTCAAATATTTAGTGTTGCCCCAGCTGTGGTGTAGATTGCAGCTGGGGCTAGGATTTGATCCCTGGCCTGGGAACTTCCATATAACTCGGGTGCAGCCACCCCCCTCCAAAAATAAAAAAGGGGGGGAGTACTTAATTTTTTAAAGTAAGCGTTTGTAGCATGTTCAAATTTGCCACTGAGGAAATTTAACATCTTAAAACTGAATGGCTTTACACTAAATGACACTGATGACACTTTGTATGATTGGAGAATCATTAGCTACACGTATTTCTATTTCAATTGATTATTTGGGAACTTGATTCTACTTTTTTTTTCTATAAAATCATTGCTAGGCACAATGGATTGATCTTTTTTTCATCACTAAAAAAGAGTATTATAAACTTTTTATATTTTTTATGTCACTAAAAATATATAGAGTATTACGAGATTTTCTCTCCTATAATAAGTCTTGACCAAAGGTGAACTTTGAAATCATCTATATTACTATAAAATAATAAAGCCCTCATTTTATACTAACAGGATCTGAATGAACATAAGAGGAAGGAATCAAGACGTCAGATTTTTAGTAAATTCTAGAGGTGACCCCGATATGTACTCTTGGTTAAGAACCAAAGATTTGATGGGAACATCTCAGCCATCATTTGCTACCTATATCCTATATCCGAACCTGATTGTTCATGGAAATTAGCACCAGGAACAACGACAGTTATTTCATTACAAAAATATTTTTAAATGTATAAATTTTCCAGGAGCCACAACCTCTTATCCAAGACGTTAGAGTTACATTATAAACATAGAATATTTCATGGGTGCTACTAATAAAACTCTAGGGCTTAAAATGAAGTTAAAGGAAGACAGGTAAGTATTAGAAACAATGGCTACAGACAATATTGAAAAATCAGCTTGTAAGTAAACAAGAGAACACAATACTTAAGTTTGTGGCTATCATTTTTCTTAGTGGCTATCATTTTTCTACATAAGGAACTGGGAGTTCCCGTCATGGTGCAGGGGAAACAAATCCTCATAGGAACCATAAGGTTGTGCTTTCGATCCCTGGCCCCACTCAGTGGGTTAAGGATCTAGTGTTGCTGTGAGTTGTAGTGTAGGTTGCAGACGCGGCTCGGATCTGGCATTGCTGTTGTGGTGGTGTAGGCTGGCAGCTGTAGCTCTGACTGGATCCCTAGCCCAGGAACCTCCATACACCACGGATGTGGCCCTAAAAAAGACAAAAGACAAAAAAAAATTGCATAAGAATATCAAGTATAAACCACAGAACTTGTGCAACTGTAGCAGAGCCCAAAGCACCTGGGTTAATATGATCAGCTGCGGCACACACTCATGGTTCACTTATGCTGTCGTGGCTCATTGCCACCGTGGAACAGAAACGTAACACTTACTCTCGAGAGGAGTTTTAGGTTCACAGCAAAATTGAGTGGAAGATTCAGAGGTTTCTCATATACCCCCTGCCCTCTCACATGCACTGCCTCCCCAGTTATCAACATCCTCCACCAGAGTGTGACATTTGTCCTAATCAATGAAACTATATTGACATATCCTTTTTTAAGGTTTATTGAAGTATAGTTAATTTACAAGGCTGAGATAATTTCCGCTGTACAACAGAGTGTCCCAGTCATGCATATACACATATCCATTCTCTCTCAGATTCTTGTCCCACACAGATTATCATAGAATATTGGGTAGATTTCTCAGTGCTATACAGCAGTTTCCCGTTTGGTCAATCATTCCTTATACCTCAGTGAGCACATGCCGATCCCAAACCCTTAGTCCATCTCTCCCACCCTCTTGCCTGACCCCTTTGGTAACCGTAAGTTTTTCAAAGTCTGTGAGTCTGTTTCTGTTCTGCAAACAAGTTCATTTGTATGCTCCCCCCTTTTAGATTCCACATATAGGGGATATCATATGATGTTTGTCTTTCTCTGTCAGACTAACTTCACTTAGTATGATAGTTTCTAGTTTCATGCATGTTGCTGCAAATGCTGCTCTTTCTTTCCTTTTAATGGCTGAGTGATATTCCATTGTATATGTATGTACCACATCTTCTTTATCCACTCCTCTGTTGATGGACATTTAGGTTGCTTCCATGTTTTGGCTGCTGTAAATAGTGCTGCGGTGAACACTGGGGTGCATGTAGATTTTTAAATCATGGTTTTCTTTGAATAAATGCCCCAGAATGAAATTGCTGGATTGTATGGCAGTTCTATTTTCAGTTTTTTGAGGAACCTCCCTACTGATTTCCACAGTGGTTGCACCAATGTACATCCCCACCAACAGAGTAAGAGGGTTCCCTTTTCTCTACACCCTCTCCAGCATTTATTATTTTTAGACTTTTTTTTTTTTTGTCTTTTTGCCTTTATGTGAAGCCGCACCTGCGGCATATGGAGGTTCCCAGGCTAGGGGTCCAACAGGAGCTGTAGCTGCCGGCCTTCGCCACAGCCACAGCAACGCGGGATCCGAGCCACGTCTGCAACCTTCACCACGGCTCACAGCAACGCCGGATCCTTAACCCACTGAGCAAGGCCAGGGATCGAACCCGCAACCTCATGGTTCTTAGTCGGATTCGTTAACCACTGAGCCACGAAGGGAACTCCTATTATTTTTAGACTTTTTGATGATGGCTATTCTGGCTGGTGTAAAGTGGTACCTCATAGTAGTTTTAATTTAAATTTCTCTAATAATAAGCAATGTTGAACATGTTTTCATGTATATTTTGGCCATCCGTGTGTCTTATATTGACATATTTTTATCATTCAATGTCCATAGCTTACATTAGGGTATGCTTGTAATGGTATCCATTCGATGGGTTGGGCAAATATATAATGCCACATATCCACCATTGTTGTACCATACAAAGTATTTTCACTGCCCTAAAAAAATCCCCTTTATTCTGCAGATTCATGTCTCTCCCACCCCCACCTAGCCACTGGCAACAACTGATATTTTATTGCCTGAAAGTTTCCCTTTTCCAGAATGTCATTTGGTTGGAATCATACAGTATGTAACTTTTTTCAGACTGGTTTCTGTCATATGAATTTAAGTTTCCTCCATGTCTTTTCATGCTTGATAGCACCTTTCTTTTTAGCACTGAATAAAATTCCATACTACACTTTATTTATCCATTCACCTACTGAAGGACATCTTAGTTGCTTCCAACTTCTGGCAATTATGAAGAAGGCTGCAGTAAGTATCCATATTCTGGTATTTGTGTGAACATAAGTTTTCATTTATTTGGCTAAATACCAAGGAGTGAGATTGCTAGATGGTATGGTTACAGCCAACTTTCTTCCAAAGTGGCTATACTATTTTGCTTTCCCACCAGCAATGAATGAGAGTTCCTGTTTCTCCACATCCTCCCCAGCATTTAATGTTGTCAGTGTTCTGGATTTTTGCCCTTCTAATAGGTGTGTTGTGGTATCTTACTGTTGTTTTAATTTGAAATTCCTAATGATCTACGATGTTGAGCTTTTTCATATGCTTATATGCCAGACATGGCCTTTTGAACTGATCCAGGCACGTTTTATCTTGTTGCAACTGGAGATAATGTCATAATAAAACATAACCCGAGTCCTCTAGTTTCCCTTGAGATGGTAAATCGCTCACACAGTGACTCAGATGACACAAATAACACCTCCATCAATAATCTGTGAGTCTCACAACTAAAAATACATGAGCTGTTTGGTTTAGACTTCTGCTTTCTTAGAACACAAAATGGAGAAGTCCAGAGGGAAAAAGGAAGCTAGGCTGATACAAATTGATTTTATTACTAGAAGGGGATTGTGAAGGCACATGAAGCTGAAAGGTTTAATTCTAAGTAAATTTAATGAGAAAGGAAAACATGCATATTTTGTTTATATTTTTTAAAAAATCTAGCAATTTCAAGCATTAGCTGATGTAGCTAAATAGTTTACAAATGTCTTCTTTAGTCTCAGAAGAACTGAAGGAACCTGGAAGATTTTCTGGATAATGTGGGAATGGGGGGTGGATTTATTTTTATATGTCTAACGTCTGCATGGACTTTGGCATAGAACAGAAGGCAGTTTTGCAGGTCTGGGAGCAAAATGTATTGAGCTTCTCTGGCTGTTTAGCTTTGCCTTGAGTCCCCAGTGCTATCTGTCATATCTGTCACAACTGGGATTAATCACAGTGGACTCAGAGATAAAACTAAGGCAACAGAGAAACCCTGAGCAATATGAGGCCAGAGGAAATGAGCAACTAAGCCTGATGGTTGCTCTCTGAATTCCACTTGCTTGAAACTGAAAAGGGAAGCGCCATCTGGGGGTTTGTCATTACCAAAGCTCTTTCTCTAGGGGAAAAAAGGTGAAGACCACAGGGCTGTCTGTGGTTGGAGAGTAACTGACTTGTTTCTCGGTATTTAAGGTTTTTCCACCCTGTGGGAGACTCTTCAGGTTCCCACTTTCTAGCTTTTCCACCTAAAAACATCTGAGGCTGTCCTTCTCTAGAAGAGTTGCTTAATGGAATAAGCAATAGTGTCACGTGAAAAGGAGGTCATTGACCAAAACATAACACATTAGGGAAATAAACATTTACAAAGAAAAACACTATATTAGATTACAGATTCTGACTTAGGCAGAAATATTAGAAGAGAGAGGACAAAAATAATACTAAACATACTAGTAGGCATAAAGGAAGATATTTCAAATCTGAAAGTAGAATAAGAAAACATAAAGAAAGCAACCAAGGGAAAAATACTAGACATAAAAATTAATAGCCGAAATATAGAATAAAATAGAATACACAGTAAAATGCATAGAGTTGAGGAACAAATCAGTAAATTGCAGAGATCAAACAGAAAGTTTTTTTCAGAAATGACTGAAAAATAACAAAGAAAAAATTTTTTAAAGAAAAAGCTAGCATTCCCATCCTGGCACAGGGGAAACGAATCTGACTAGGACAGTGAGGTTGTGGGTTCCATCCCTGGCCTCACTCAGTGGGTTAGGGATCCAGCATTGCCTGTGAGCTGTGTTGTGGGTCACAGACACAACCTGGATCTGGTGTTGCTGTGGCTGCGGTGTAGGCAGGCTGCTACAGCTCTGATTGGACCCCTAGTCTAGGAACCTCCATATGCTTCAGGTGTGGCCGTAAAAAGACAAAAGACTAAAAAAAGAAAAAAAAAGGAAAAATAAAAAGCAGAAAAAAAATATGGAAGGTAGAAGTAGAAAGGCTAAAATCCAAATAATAGAAATCCAAGAAAAATGGATAACTATAAAAAGTGGAGACAAGGAAATACCTGAATAACGGAGATGGATTTTCTAGCCTTAAGAAAGAGAAAAGAGCTCCATATGGGAAAAGCCATGGAGAATCAAAAAGGGAGGGGAACAAAACACTTAAAAAAAAACTTCCCCTAGCAAATTTATGGCAAAATGAGGAATATCAGAACAAAGAAAAAATTCAGTGATTTGAAGAGAAATAGCATATCACATGGAATAAAGAAAGAAAAAAAAATATCATTGACCTAGCATTTTCCAACAGACATAAAAAAAGCCAGGGAATTCCACTTGTGGTTCAGCAGTTAGTAAACCTGATCAGCGTCCATTAGGACTCAGGTTCAACACCTGGCCTTGCTCAGTGGGTTGAGGATCAGGGGTTGCTGTGAGTTGTGGTGTAGGTCGCAGATGTGGCTCGGATCCCACGTTGATGTGGCTCGGATCCCACGTTGCTGTGGCTGTGGTGTAGGCCGGCATCTATAGCTCTAATTAGACCGCCTAGCCTGAGACCCTCCATGTACCGTGGATGTGGCCCTAAAAAGACAAAAAGACCAAAAAAAAAAAAACAGACACAAAAAAATAATGAACTAATGCCATTTGCAGCAACATGGTTGGACCTAGCGATTATCATACTTGGTGAAGTAGGTCAGGCAAAGATTTTATATAAGATCACATGATGTCACTTATATGTGGAATATAATAAAAATAATAAAAAACACTTATAAAATAGAAACAAACTCACAGCTTTCAAAATCAAACTTATGGTTACCAAAGGGGAAACTATAGAGGGATAAGTTGGAAGGATGTACTTGATACATACACACTCCTTTATATAAAACAGGTAACTAATGAGGGGCCACTGTATAGCACAGGAAGAGCTACTCAATGTCCTGTAAAATTCTATATGCGAAAAAGAATAGATATATGTATACGTAGAACTGATTCACTTTGCTGTCCCCTGAAAATAATACAACACTGTAAATAAACTGTACTCCAATGCTTTTTAAAAAAATGCTTTTATATGTTTCTTCATTGTAAGAGATTTCAGCATATCAATAATTATATAAGATGTAAATGGGAAAAAACACTTCAAATAACAGAATCTATGCAGAAATATCAGAACTAGGGGCCAACAATAACAATAAGCATATTAACAGACATCAAGAAATTTATTCCAAATGTAAAACAAGAATAAGAAAACATTTAAAAACTAACCGAGGAAAACTATTAGGCATAAAAAACTCAATAGTTGAAATACAGAATAAAATAGAATAAACAGCAGAATGAATACAATTGACTATTAAATCAATAAATTGCAGAGATCAGAGAAAATTTTTCTAGAAAGATTTCTAAAAGTTGGATTTATATTCTGAGAAATGTATATTCATGTTACTATGAACACAGAATGTAATGTCAAAAAATATATCATGTAAAGAGTCTATAAGAAAGCTAGTGTGGCTATATTAATAACAGAAAAACTAGATTTTATATAAGATACACAGGTGGAAATAAAAAGGGACCTTCATCATGAACACGTAATAATTTCAAATGTTGTATACCAAGTAATAAAGCTTAAAAATACATGAAACACAAACAGATGAACATTAAAGGAGAGCGGTAAATCTATAATTATGGTATGTGATTTAACATATCAACTCTCAGGAACCGATAAAACAACCAGGAAAAATTTTTAACAGTATGTTTACAGAGGTCGTGAACAACAGCCAGTTAGACAATTAGCGTGATATAATTAATAAAGAATACAGTACTATGTTCATAACCACAGAAAATACATAAGTTTTAAAAGAACATGGATCTTTCACTAAGATAATATGCTGACCAGTGACTCATATATTTCAAAAAACCCGAAATGTTGCAAAAATTTTCCAAGAACACAATAGAAGTACACTGGAATTCCACTAAATTGAGATACACTGTGAAGCTTCAAATATTTGGAAATTAAGCAGCACACTTCAAAATCTCCTAAGTTAATGAAGAGAATGAAGTTAGAAGACATTTTTAACTGAAGGTTAATAAAATAAAATAAATAAAAATTTTGGATAGTCCTAGGGAATGTATAGATTCCCATCTCTTACTTCAAAGAACAAAAAATTAAAACAAATAAAATTACAAGAATAAGGAAAAGTGAAAGGGCACAGAAAAAAATAATAAAGGAAATTCACAAAGCCATCATTTGATTTGAAAATAAATTAAACAGATAAACCATTACCAAAACCTATCAAGTATAAAGAGAAAGCAGAAATTACTAACATAAAGAATGATGGGGGAGTTCCCATTGTGGCTCAGTGGTCAGCAAACTCGACTGGCATCCACAGGGATGCAGGTTCGATCCCTGGCCTTGCTCGGTGGGTTAAGGATCTGGTGTTGCTGTGAGCTGTGGTGTAGGTCATAGACTTGGCTTGGATCCCATAATGCTGTGACTGTGGTGTAGGCTGGCAGCCACAGCTCCAATTTGACCCCTAGCCTGGGAACCTCCATATGCCACAGGTGCAGTCCTAAAAAGACAAAAAAGATGAAAAAAAATTAAAAAAAAAATGATGGAATTCCCTGGTGGTACAGTGGGTTAGGATCTGACATTGTCACTGCAGTGGCTGGGGTTAAGCTGTGGTGTGGGTTCCACCCCGGTTTAAAAAAAAAAAAAAGGGCATCACAACAGACCTTTTTGACATTAGAGTAATAAAAGCAAAGTGGCATGAAAACTTTACCATAAAACATTCAGCAGCTTAAAGCAGAAAAAAATTCTTAAGAATAATTTAAAGATCTTGTCGTGGCTCAGGGGAAACAAATCTGACTAGCATCCACGAGAACACAGGCACGATCCCTGGCCTCACTCAGTGGGTTAAAGATCTGGTGTTGCCGTGAGCTGTGGTGTAGGTAACAGACGTGGCTCAGATCTGACATTGCTGTGGCTGCGGCGTAGGCTGGCAGCTATAGCTCCGAATGGACCTCCAGCCGGGGAAACTCCATGTGCTGCAGGTGAGCCCCTAAAAAGACAAAAGACAAAAAAAAAAGAATAATTTAAAAAGAAAGTTGGAGCACGTGAAGCACAACTAAAAACCCTCTACAGAATATAAATAAAATAAACATAAGAGTATGAAAGGTGGAGAGAAGACACCTTGGAAGGGATACAAGGAAGGATATAGCGGTGGGTTTTGGTTTTCACCCATATTGGATCTGAAGAAGCATCAATGTGGAAATGCCAACAGACACAGACAAGAAAAGCCACCCCCGAAGTCTTTCACTGTAGCCAAAGAACCAGGAATAAGCTAGGATGACAACACATGAAACTTTATTATTTTTTTTTATTTTCTTTTTTATTCTTAATGGATTTTATTTCATTTATAGGTGTACATAAATCATCACAAGTCAATTTTATAGATTTTGTATCCTAAACCCCCAGTGCATCCCCCCACCCCCCAGATTGTCTTATTTGAAAAACCACGGTTTTCCAAAGTCTGTGAGTCATTGTCTGTTCTGTAAAAAGGTTCATTGTGTCTTTTTAGTTTCCAAATGTAAGTGGTAGCACTGGGTGTTGCTGTCTAATTGACTGGTTTCACTTTGCATGATAATTTCTAAGTCCATCCATGTTGCTATAAATGTTGGTAATTCGTTCCTTTTAATGGCTGAGTAACATTCCATTGTGTGTATGTACCATATCTCCCCTATCCACTCTTCGTTCGTTGGGCATTTAGGTTGTTTCCATGACCTGGCTATTGCATAGAGTGCTGCAGTGAACACTGGAGTACATGTGTCTTTTTGAGTCATGGTTTCTGCTGGATAGATGCCCAGGAGTGGGATTGCTGGATCAAATGGTAATTCTATTTTGAGTTCCCTGACTTCAGACTCTACTACAAAGCTACAGTCATCAAAACCGTATGGTACTGGCACAAAGACAGAAATATAGATCAGTGGAACAGGATAGAAAGCCCAGAATTAAATCCACGCATCTATAGTCAACTAATCTATGACAAAGGAGCCAAGAATATACATTGGACAAAAGACAGCCTCTTCAACAAGTGGTGCTGGGAAAACTGGACAGCTACATGTAAAAAAATGAAACTAGAACACTTCCTAACACCATGCACAAAAATAAACTCAAAATGGATTAAAGATCTAGATATAAGACCAGATACTATAAAACTCTTAGAGGAAAACATCGGCCAAACACTCTCTGACATAAATGATAACACATGAAACTTTAAATGCTCTGTTCCAGCCAAACAGTACACAAATATCTGTGGTTCCATTCCTACCATACCAGCAAAATCTGGTGGCCTCTTTGACCCCCATTCTGAGGTGACATCACACATGTCTAAGTGGAGGCTTAAGCGCTTTTTTTTAGTCCTCACCAGGCAGTAATAAACATGACAGCCCCTCTCTCCTGAATGTCAGGGGAGGTAAGGTGAAGAGCTTGGATTCCGACGCCTACCTGGGAATAATGAGCATCTCCCTCCCCATACACTGCTGGGACACTGTCAGAGGAGGCTTAACGGAGAGTCAAGACTTTCACCACCTCCCAGGTGTAACAAGGCCACCTTCCCTCCTGAGGTGTCAGTGGAGGCCACGTGGGCAGCAGTAACAAGGTGCTCTCACCCACCCAGGGCTCCATGGAGACCTAGTGGGGGGCCGGAGCCCCACCCCTACCCAGGAGCCATGAAAAACGTCCCTTCCTTTAGGTGTCAATGGAGACCAAGTGGAGAGTGGGGATTCCTGCCAGAGTGGGGTCAGAAGAAGCCAGTCAAAATAGAAAGTTTAAACAACATCTAGCGTTTCGAAATATAATGTCCCCAAAGCCCAAGTTTTAATGTCACTCATCTAATCTTTTTACTGCTCCTTAGCTCTCCTGTCACTGTTTTTGATAACTATTTGAAACCCTCTCTTCTCATTTCAAACCTCTTACCCGATTCCCTAGTTCCTTGAAGCAATTGAATCCATTATGGATCCCTCCCACAATAAAATAATAAAATAATTTGATACTATATGTATATATAATACTTGCTGTGCCCGCAGCATGTAGACATTCCCAGGCCAGGGATCGAACCCATGCCACGGCAGCAACCAGAGCTGCTGAAGTGACAATGCCTAATCCTTAACCCACTGCATCACAAGGGAACTCCTAAAATAATTTGGTGCTCATATTAAGCATCCTTCCTGCCCCAGTAACTCAGGAGACACTTATTACAGATCTTCTGGATAATCTCACTCTTTGAGTCTTCTATACAACAGGAATCATAATCTTTGAGCTGACTACTTAGCTCTATTATGATTACCAACTTAAAAAACGCATGTAACATATTTACCTTTTAAGGGATTATTATAATTTTATTTGTATTTTTTATCCATGTTGCTGTTCTATTTCCATTTCTAGCTAGACACTGTTTAAACATCCTCTCCAGTCATCAAATACACTCTATTATGAAACATTCCAGAATGTTAAGTTGTTAAATTTTATGGCAACGAAATTCTTTGTGGTCAGGACGATGGTCATGATTTCTTAGTTTTAAGATCATAAGTTAAGTCTTATGTTTAGTAAATCCTTGGATCTTGTATTCTCTCTAGATGCACCAAGTAAACATTCTCTTCACTGTTATTTCTACCATTTCAATTTATAGACTGATATCCAACTCCAGCAAATAACATGCTGAGAGACACTGTCATCCTAAAACTGTATTCACAGTTTTAAACTACTATTAAAGAATAGGTTGAAATAAATATACGCTCAGAAAAAAAATTTTTAAACACTTTTTTTTTTTTAATTTTAGGACTGTACGCCCGGCATATGGAGGTTCCCAGGCTAAGGGTGGATCAGAGCTACAGCTTGGCGGCCCACACCACAGCCACAGCAATGCCAGATCCAAGCCAAGTCTGCGACCTATACCGCAGCCCAAGGCAACACCTGATCTTTAACCCACTGAGCGAGGCCTGGGATCGAATCCACACTAAGCCACAAGGGGAACTCTCACAATAGCGTTTAAGCTAAAAAAAATTTAATGAAGGATTTGTCGAAGAATTTGTTTTACAAAGAAGTTTTTCTTTTTTTAAAAGATTAATGGTAAAAGGGCCTGTGACAAAGAAGGTGATAACACATGTAATTTCAAATAGCATCATCTGTATAAAATATACAACTAATGAGAATGACTAACTTGGGGTAAAAATCATGGTAGAACTAAAATACTGGACAGCCACATGTAAGGTGGCCAAGAGTGAGATGATGATAAGAGTTACACCATTCCACTGTCTTGTATCATCTGATGGTGGAGATGTTAATTAAAATTACATTTTTTCAAATTTTAATGGTAACTATCATAGGATGTATGCAGAATGTTGGTCTTCTGGACGAGCACAAGAAACATAAAATTGTAGAGAAAACTTAAGTGACTCAAAAGAATGTAGAAGAGTAAAAAGAAGCATAGACATGGAGGTGACCATAAAGCTTGCAGTCTGATGCTAGCAAACTCCTAAAGTAGAAACTCCTCAGTAGAAAGTAAACTGAGCAGTTAACAGTTATATTGAGAAAACTCTGCAAATGAAAGTGTAACTTGGAGCTAACGTTCTGAGAGGTAGCAGGTCAAGGTATACAAAGAATTTCAAATTGATTTACCTTTTTAACTACATAATACCATTATTAGTAATTTACCCAAAAGAAGTAATCAGAAATTCAATCAAGAAATATACAAATAGAGATATACATAACATATACACATGAGGCAATATTCTAAGTTCATTAAAATAACATCTTAATCCAATAGCATAAAAATGCTTGTGCCATAATGTTATACAAAAAATAAAATGTTCCCCAAACCTTTTATACAGTAAGAACTGAAGTTTCTAAAATGTAATTTTCTTTCTTTTCTTTTAGTGGAGCATGGAAATGAGATGAAAATAAATTGTGAAATTATTAACAGAAGTCATTTCTTGATGCTGAGCCATTGGGAGATCAACTTTTTTCCAGTGCACTCTTGATATTTATGACCATGAAAATGTATTATTTTTATAATCAGAAAAATATTATTTTCCTGCAGTGGAACTCAAAATTCATTTCAAAAATACCTTATATGCAGCATAACTCGGTTAAGGCTAACACTGTCAAGAGAATTTGCATTTGCACACTTCCTTACAGTTGTGTGTGTGTGTGTTTGCATTACCTTACGTGGGTTTTATAAAAATTCATCCCTTTTTCACAGGTAAGGGAACAATATACTAGCTTTTAAGGCTTTTCCTGGTGCTTGTTTTACAGACAGTGTTTTCTTTGCCATTTTTTCAAAATATCTACACACTACTGGTATATTTTCTAAATGTATAGATCAGTTTCCATAAGGTAGCCGAACAGCATGAGTGATGGCTGAATTTAATGAGTATGCAATTACGCACACAGACACCTCAGGCTCAGTGGGTACTTTCCCACCACTGTCGGAGCACCAGGGCCAAGCAGCTGTTCAGATATGAGTCCTTAAAAGCTGTAACCACAGATATAAACACCTCTCATAAATGAGGAACGTTCTCATGATACATGATACCGCAATCTCTTGGCAACTTCCCAACACCATTAGGAAACATACCCTAATCTCACAAAGAAGGTTTGAGGATTTTATTTATTTTTTTTTTTCAATTTGTAAAGAGAAGTAGAGGAGGATAAAACTGGAGAGCTGGGGAGACCACATCCTGGTGCTCCGAGGGACATCTCAGCTACCTGCACTAACCAGCATGGCTTTGGTACCGCTTTCTCTCCTCTGGCTTATTGTTCAGCCTCAAGGTAAGCACTGCTCTATTGACGGTTCCAAAGAATTGTTTCTTCCTTGTCATGTTTTTCCAGAATAGGGAGAGAAAGCTAAAGAAAATGTCTTTATGATCAAAGCTGAAGTGGAAGGAGAAACATTTCCCTTCTCAGTAGAAATTGTCTTCCATGCCATTTCAGCAAACCAACCAACAAAAACTTTCAAACATTGTGTATCAATATTAGCTTTCTTTCTCTAGCAATAGCCATGAAGGAAATGACGGAATCCGAGACCTATGAAGTGGTTCGTCCTAAAAAACTACACATTTTACACAAAAGGGAGATACAGAACAACCAGACAGAGAAGCCTGGCAAAGAGGTAAGCAATGGGGATGACTGTGGGATTTCACCGTCATCTAAAGAGACAGTAAAGGACCTTTTTACAATAGAAGTGATGTCACACTCAACATCTAACAGGTTATTCTTGAAGCCCATATATACCACAGCTCGCCTTGGCTCAGGAGAGAGAAGACTTCTTGAAGTGCTTTTACAATTAAGCAGCACGAAGGGAGTTAACTGCCTCACTTCATCAGAAAGAATAAAGCAGCTTGGATATTTCCCCAAGTGTGTAGAAGGACTCAAAAAAAAAAAAAAAAGCGAAGAGGAAGAACAGCTGTATCTAGAAAGATATTTCTCGCCAAGCTCAACAAACCCCTCTTCTCCTTGCTCTCGCCCCCGGCCCTCCCTGAATAGACTTTTCCTTTGCCATTCTGTCTATAATGGAGAAATCAAGTCATCTCACTAATCGACGAGAATTTTAATGTCTTAAACATGTTAACTCTTTGACTATTACAACTTTGCAAATATCCCCCTCATTTTATGATTTTTATTTTAATTTTTAGTAGGTTTTTGGTTGTTTTATTTAGCATATTTAGTTTGGCTTTAAAGCAATAAAAATATTTAACTTATTACTGATTCATTAGTATACATAAAACAGCATACCACACATTAGCGCAAACGATAAATCCCTATCTCACGTGTTGGAGTTAGTTTAATCTATATTAGCTACTGAACTTTTTGGAAATCCATCTTAGCGTACAATTTATGTTTGCTTTTACATATTTTAAAAGCATAAGAGATATATGTATGACTGATTCACTTTACTGTATACCTAAGACAAATACAACATTATATATCAACTATACTCCAATAAAATTAAATTAAAAAAATAAATAAAAGCATAAGAGAACAGCTTTTGTCCCACATGCATTTCTAATTATTATTCTATATGCACTATGTATATCATTATATTATGATTATTTTAGATAGATGCATAAATATAATTTATCATTATATTATTAAATATTTTTAGGAACGATATGAACCTGAACTTCAGTATCAGATTATATTAAATGGAGAAGAAGTCATTCTTTCCCTGCAAAAACATGAGTAAGTTGTCCTTCCTGCAAGTCTAATCACTAGACTAAGAGATTGCGGAAAAATAAATCTTCTCGTGACTTTATATCATATATAATATAATTTGAGACAGAAGAGAGGAAGCATATTGAGCATTAGATGCTAATAGTTTGTGTTAATATTATTTAAGAAGTTCGATGTTGCCCTAGGAAATGATATGCAAAGTGTCAAAGAGAACGCGTAAGTGACTCTTCCTTGCTGCTTTTTGGAATTTACTGAAAATGTTTTCTACCCAGATAAACCCAAACCTTTGATGTGACTTTCTATTACTTTTATAAGAACATATAACGAAGACTCATTCAGGGCATGCAACCTGGAGCTAGATCCCAGGGGACGGGGCTCCGCTACGTTCTGTAGCAGTCAGAAAACTTCTCGCTGAATGCAATGGCCCTTGATGTGTATTTGTGACCCAACACCATTCACAGACCCGGGGGAGGCTGCGTCCTTGGTGCAAAGAATCCCCAAATAATCCCTTTGAAAAATGGAAAAATCCCTATTTGATTCCTCTATCAGAAAAGTATTTGAGGGCATTCTTTTCCTCAGATCTGACAGGGATAACTAAGGCTTTGATTTGCAGACTGCCAATGCTGGAAAAGGATTGATCATTGGGTCAGAATGTCAGCTCTTTCTCACTGCAGACGTTATCATTCCTTTAGTGCTGAAGATCATATTAGGAATATTGGTCTTTTTTGCCACCGTGAGAAGGTCATGCAACTTTCTGTCCTCTACAGGCACCTCCTGGGGCCAGACTACACTGAGACATATTACTCACCCAGAGGAGAGGAAATCACCAGAAGCCCTCAGAACGTGGTAGGTTCTGAATGCTTTGGGGGACCCTTACTGCAATCTGCTGCTTACATCATAAGATTCATAGTTCCAAGGAAAAATTTTTTATTTTTTATTCTTTTTCTTTTTAGGGCCACACCCATGGCATATGGAGGTTCCCAGACTAGGGGTCAAATCGAAGCTGTAGCTGCCAGTCTACACCGCAGCCACAGCCACAACAATGTGGGATCCGAAACATGTCTGCAACCTATGCCACAGCTCAGTGCCACACTGGATTCTTAACCCACTGAGCAAGGCCAGGGATCGAACCCGTGTCCTCATGGATACTAGTTGAGTTCATTAACCACTGAGCCTGGAAAAAATTTTTTGAAGTCAAAGGACTTGAAAGCGGGATGCTTATCTATGACCAATGAGAAAACATGAAAAAAAATAGCTTTTTTTAAAAGATAGGTATAGGAGGAGGCTTCCAAGTGTTGCATTTTTAGAAGTAACCAAGACCGCATTATCAATAGGTTAGAAACATTCTCCCCTAAGTACTTGAAATGTCATGTCGCTATTTACTCTTTCTAATGATATATGCCTTTATCCCGAAGTCAGGAATGGAATATCAATTATTTAATTAATACAATTTTTGTATCTGGTTAAACCACCATCCTCTAGATAATGTCAAAGCACAGACACCATACACTGAGAATCAAAGCCAAGGGAAGAGCAGGAAGAGAATATAGAAAGCCTCAGTCATGGAGTATTACCAAGCTAAGTGAGTTTCTCAGAGCCACCTGCCATGGTGCCCCAAACATCTATGTGTTTATCTAAGAAAAAAAAAGAAAACTTCTGTCACAGATGACTCTCTGTTTCCTTCTCACATCAAAACCCTCATTTCAGGAATTTTGCTAACATTGACCTCTGGGGGAAATTCATTCATGCTTAAGTGTGAATGGTCAGTGATATCTTGATGTGGTACCTTTTCAAGTCATTTATAAGAAAATATTTATGATGACAAAGTTTCTTTAAAAGGAAAGAAAGGCAAGATGAAATTTTGCTTATTTGTTTGCTTGTTTGTTGCACTTTTTAGGGCCGCACCCGCGGCATATGAAGGTTCCCAGGCTAGGGGTCGAATAGGAGCTGTAGCTGCCGGCCTTCGCCACAGCCACAGCAAGGAGGGATCTGAGCTGTGTCTGCGACCTACACCACAGCTCACGGCAACGCCACATCCTTAACCCACTGAGCGAGGCCAGGAATCAAACTCTCAACCTCATGGTTCCTAGTCGGATTCATTAACCACCACACCACCACGGGAACTCCGAAAGTTTATTTTGAATCAGAGTTCATTCCTTTGCCTTCTTGAGTCATTCTATATAAGTGACCTCCCTACTTTGCTAAGCGCTAACCATGTCTGTATTTCTAGGTGTAGACAAATTCTCTGGAGTTTTGATGCTGGTAAAGGAATTTCACTAACACATCAATTAAAATAATGAGTTGGACCAATTAATCTGAGGGGCTCAGGACTGGTGGTGTGGCCTCTTGAGGACTCTAGAATCTAGAAAAAACAAATGCTTTGTTCTACTGTATGTGATGCACAGTGGAGCTTGCACGGAGAACCAAATTCTCAAAAGTTGGCCCTCACACCTGAGAGCTGGGGAGTGCTGTAGATCTCATGGGAAACTGGTTACCCTCAAATCCACATCCACTTTTGCCAAGACCTTGTTTAGGTTCAAACTCCCTGGACTTCTCTTTAGTGTGAATTAGTGTCAGAAAGACAGCTCAGCCATCAAATATGGAGAGTTTCCAAGGTCTGCGGGGGAAGAGTTTATGAAACCGCTGAACTTCTCCAAGTTTTTATTTCTGGGAACTGCTCTGGCCTCAGCCAGTACTTGAAGAACTTTCCTACATATTCAAGATAAGAACTTTCAACACAACTGTGATACATTTATTTTTGTAGCTAAAAAAAAGTATTTTTTTCCAACCTTAGGAACACTGCTACTACAAAGGACATATTTTAAATGAACAGGATTCTGTCGCCAGCATTAGTACTTGCGATGGGCTGAGGTGAGAGCCACTTGCAAAAATGTTAAACATCAGGTACCATTTTGTTACACAGAATTGAGTCTCCCTGGACACCATGTCTTTTTACTGTCTTGGTAAAATTTTCTCCGTTGATAAAATGCTGAAGGTATGTTGTTAAAGTGAAAAACAGAGTATCATCCTTGCACTCATTTCATTCTCTGCTTCTCTAGTAGAAGCTATCCTTACCGGGGTGGGGGGGGATGTGCTGGGGGTTTGGGTTGGAAATGCTATAAAATTTGGTTGTGATGATCATTGTACAAGTATAAATGTAATTGAACAATTAAAAAATGCACTCTCTCTCTGTCTTTCTCTCTCTCTATATATATATGTTATCCATATCAGTTTTTAAGCAAGTATTCCATTCTGGAGCTTGATGATATCTGGATTTATTTTCATGTCGATCACCCACCTCACTCCCCATTCCCCCAAACCATTCCATTTTATCTTCTTAAAGATTTTACTCTGCAACTGCCATGGTTGAATATAATTTTTAGAAATGTGTGTGTGTGTGTGTGTTTGCATGTGTGTGTTTGTATACATGTGGTATTTCTGTTTACTAAGGTACTTCTTGCCAATTAGGGAAAATTTGGAAGGTGTGAGAAAGCACACATAAGAAAATATCCACTGCAAAATTTTACCTCTGAATATCACTAGTATTAAGGTTCTGTCACGGTTGCAGCCTTTTATGCGTGTAAACAAATATATCTATTATGTGATTGAAATATGAAATAGAATATGCAGGACTCTTTTGGCAACATGGCTCATCCCACATGACATCATAAGCCTTTTCCCATATCATAAGCTACCTTCATAGATGTAATTTTTTAACAGTTGTGTTGGCTTTCTAATATTTCATCATATGGATTCACTATATAATTTCTGAACTAAGTTACCTTCTTTTTTTTTTCCGTTTTTGTGCCCTCTTCACCTGGCATATGGAAGTTCTTCAGACGGGGATCAAATCCAAGCTGCAGCTGCTACCTATGTCACAACTGTAGCAATGCCAGATCCTTAACCCACTGTGCTACAGTGGGAGCCCTCTAATTTTCTTTCTAAGTTACTACTAGTTCCAAATTCTTCCTCTGGCTGATCTGCTCATCATTGTTTCTCTGTCGGGGGTTCTTGGTATCTAAACATTCCTTTACTACGTTCTCCATTATATTTCTGGGGCCTCCCAAGAAATACTTGCTAAGTATAAAAATAAACTACAAACAGATATTTACTGAGCTCATGGTGTAAATTCCAAATTCTTTGAAACCGCTTCATCTTAGTACTTCCTGTTCAGAATTGTCTGGGTGATTAAGATAGGCTCTGTTTTACTATTGACAAAATGCTGATTATAATTTCAGCTAGCAAAAGTTAGCCACAGGGCCCATGAATGAAAACCCTGTGTGCAAGCCTGAGGCTGAGGGAGGCGTGTCTGTCCACTCTTGTCAGTGAATGTGACTCTGCGTGGCAGAGAATCCTGAAATATGAGCCTTTGCATCTCGCAGGGGATACTTCACACATCATGATCAGAGATACATGATAAGGCCTCTGAACAGCACAGACCGAGAAGAACATGCCATCCTCACATACAACCAGGAGGAGCTAGACCCAGCTAATCATACCTGTGGTGTAAGAAATGTTGGCAGGAACCAGGGCCATGTCCGAACTTCTAGGTCACTCAAAAATCCAGAGGTGAGAGTCGCTTTCTGACCATCATTCATTTCATCTGTCCCAGCAATGACATCTAATATACTGGTGGGCTCCACAGGGACTAGTATGGTGAAGCCCACACTTCCATTACTTATTCTTCGATTTAATTTTCCTCTGAGGAAAAGAAAAAGAATCTCTTTGTGAGCTTTTTACTCTTTCAGGATGAAGCTGCTATTAACAATATTTTCTCACTCTCTGTCAAGAAAGAAGACTTTCTTCGGGCTGAGAAATACATTGATCTGTTTTTGGTGCTGGACAGTGCCTTTGTGAGTACGAAATATGTGTGCTTCTGGGTCACTTAAGTCAACTCTTAAGTTTTCTTATCAAGTGGACACAAGCCATAAACTATTTTAGCTGGAAATACAGGACCTGTCCACCTGATCGCCTTATCTGCTCTACCTGCCTTGGAAGAAACTGTTTTCACTCACACCCCCTTCCCCGCCTTTAAAAATCCATCTGCTGCCAAGATATTCAGATACTGGAAATACATTCAGTGCCAGACAGCTAGAGTAAAACAACCACCATAACTAAAGACATAAAAGAATAATTATTAATGTCTTTTCAAAATCCTCACTATAATATGTAAATATAGACATAATTATATACACGTTACGAATTCTATTCAAATACTCAAAAAATAGTAGAATCTGTGCTTTTAGCTTGCAAATACTGCTTTATTACCAAATTTTAGTAATATTCAAGCAGTTTAAAATCATTGACATTATTAATTTGCTTTATTCAACTTAATTTGAATTAAAATTTTATATGAATGCCTAATTTTTCTCTTGCTAAAAATGTCTTACATTTGAAATAGAATAGTTGAAACACAGATTCTTATATAAAGTAGACATGGAATTAATATACACTTATTTACACTGAACTGTGTAATTTTTCTTAAAATGTGAAATCCTGTGCCCTATAGCTTTCCCACTTCAATTTGTGATTTTAATTACACTCTGCATTTTTTATTATTTTACAGTATAACATGTATAATGGGAATATAACTTTGATAAGAAGCTTCGTGTTTGATGTGATAAACCTACTCAACGTGGTAAGATATTTGTTCTATAAACATACGTTTCCCTAAGCTTAGGACTTCCCTATGTTTTCACTAAATAAGGAGTTAGGACAGTTAAAGTGGCTTAAGGTCAGCAGTTTGGGGAAATTTAGCAAACAAGGATCAACATCAAGGAAAAATCACATATACCGTAGCAAAGGCAATTTTTCTATTTTCAAAATGGAATACATTTATCCATCCCTTGTGGTCAATAAAATAATTAAAATACTAAAAAAACTCAATGTCATGAAAAATGTTCTTCCCACAGATTTATAACACCATAGATATTCAAGTGACCTTGGTAGGTATGGAAATCTGGTCTGACGGTGATAAGATAAAGGTGGCACCCAAAACATCTGTCACCTTTAACAACTTTCTGAATTGGCATCGTTCGAACCTGAGGAAAATGAAGACCCATGACCACGCTCAGCTACTCAGGTGAGCACATGGTGGCCAGGGCCAGGCCTGCTTTGATAGAGTAGGTAGTTATCCCAAAGGTTTCTTGGCGGAGATTTCTGTTCAGTTCTCTTCCCGATCCGTTGACAGAGAGCCTAAAGTTGTACTAATAGCAATTCACCTGTGAGATTATCGGAGACTCATGTCACGTGACTAAAATGGACTCTTGGATGTGGGATAACCAGCTGCGGTCATTCTAATGCTAGAGAACGGCAGATTTTCTGGGGGCCTCGTGAATATAAAAAGAGTGGGGGCAACGAGGGAAATCTCCACCATAGCTAACAAAAGATGATGGTTCTAACAACTCAGATTGTGACAATGTCCCTGTAACTTTCACACAGTGGAATTGGCTTCGAAAACCGAATTGGAGGAATGGCAGCCTCGAATTCCTTGTGTTCCCCATCATCCGTTTCTGTTGTTGAGGTTTGTAAACATACAGTTCTCGTCTATGAAGACAAGTGCAATGTCCTATTCAGAGTTAGGACAACGTACCTTGGCTCAGTCGGTAAATAAAAGCAGAAATAAACCTACTGGTGGATCACTACACGGAAGAGCCTTTGGATTATGAGACTGTTTCTCTTCACATTGACCCTCCCAGAGGTTTTGCTCTTCAGTTGGTGTTAGGAAATAAGAACTGAAAGGGAATCCAGGTGCCATCTGTGGCCTGAGGCAACTCCAAGTTATCATCCCTCGTACCGATGACCGGGGAGGTCAGACGAGGCGCATGTTCATGTCATATGGCCAAACACTACCAATGTCATGGGCGTCATGGCAATGAGGTCTGTAAGGACATAGTATGGTACCTTTGGGTACTTCCTACGAAGAATACAATTACCATAATTCAACCATAGTTTATCAAAAATTCATCATTAGTTCAGCAAATATAGTTCATCTAACCACTGGCTCAATGGTTAGATGCCCAGGAACCAAGTACACTGAATGTTTATTCGATAATTTATAATAATCTATGACAGGGAAAGAAGCTCAAGGACTCATTTTCTCATCAGATTTTTTTTGGAATACTGAACATTGGGAACCATTAACAAGTCCGTGAATAAAATAAGTGATAGATATTTCTGTTTTTTCCAGGCAAAGAGAAAGAATGCAGTCTCTCTTGTAGGACTGATGTCACACGAGTTAGGTCATGTCCTCGGCATGCCTGATGTTCCATATGACACCAAATGTCCCTCTGGGAGCTGTGTGATGAATCAATATCTAAGGTGAGGCCTTGCCACCTAGAGAAAAAAACTATTTCTTAAATCTTAATTCAGATGTAGTCTAGATCGCTGCCTGGGCATTCTTTTTAAAATACAGGGCTGTCTTTCTCACTAATTCACCTTCCAGTTTCTTGATGTATTGGATTTACCCAGATATCAGACCTCATTATTTAAGATTTCTAGATATGCCAAGACAGTTTATTAGTGACCATGTTATTTTCACTTAAAATAACTTATTTTGACATAATTTTAGCTTAAAATCATATACTTTCTAAAAATATTTATCTAATTAAGATGATGACAACATCCTTATCAATCCCCATCGCCAATCAATCCATTTGTATGTTATTAGTAGTCGCCTTTCAATTCTAGGCACTTTGCAAGGTCTTGGGATAGAAAAATGAATGAAGCATACTTTGTTCTTGAAGTGCTCATAAATAGGAAGATAAATGTCCTAGAACCTCTAAGTCTGCAATTATTTCCTTTCACTAGCCTATTGTTGTTATTATCGCTTACCCCTCAGCTCTCAATGGTGACATAAGTGAATGATAACAAATGGCTCGTCACTGCTGCCATTTAGGACAGAAATGACTCCACACAGGACTGTGAATTCTCCCAGCTCAACAACTGAGAATCCAAGAAAGGAATTTTCCCGTCAGCATAGTATGCATGCTCTATTGAGCTCCACCTATAGCATAGCACATACGGAATTTCCACTGAACCAAGTAATATGATTAGTCAAGTCAGATTCTCATGTTCTCTTATCACTATGTATCATGGTATTTCTCATTTTTCTTCTGGTTATAGTTCAAAATTCCCCAAGGATTTCAGTACAGGCAGTCGTTTACATTTTGAAAAATACATTTTATCCAAAAAGCCAAGATGCCTGTTGCAAGCATTAGTTACTAAAAATCTGATGATAACACCAGTGTGTGGAAACCAGCTTCTGGAAGTAGGAGAAGACTGTGACTGTGGCTCTCCTAAGGTAAGAAAACATCCACTGCTTTAAAAATTTACTAGGGAGTTACTGTGGCATAGGAATTATGCTGTTTTCTTTTTCTTTTTAATATGTTCCTTTGGAAATGCATTTTAACTTGGCACCCTAGTAAAAAGTAAACTTGCACTTGTTTTAGTACTGATTTTAGTCATCTTTTGAAAAGTGTTTCAAAGCCAGGATACGCTTATCATGATTGTGTGAAGTCCAAGGTAAAGAAGTAAATCATTAACTAGAACATGCCACTTATGATCTTTCCTAGATATATTAGAAGTTCCTAAATCACACAGAGCCACAGCTGATCATTTATTGTGCAACTACATTTAAAAATCTAGAAGTAAGATCTCTCTCTAGAGAGCCAGCTTTCTCTCATCAAGCCAGTGTGCGAATAAGACAGAAAATAAAACAGAAAAAGAGAAAAATCACACAAACCTATAGAAAAATGGGTTAACATAGAACATTTAAGATAATTGCTATACCTCTGCTAGTCTTTGTAAAACTCTGACCCCTTAAGGCACTGGTGTACTCTAAACAATGTCTCTGATAAAATGTTTATTAGAAATCCCATATTAGATTTCTAAAAGAAAGCATTCTATTTTCTTAGTAATATTCTCTTACTTTTAAGACTAAGAAAATGAGTCGCTATTTGAAGAGACTTATTTACATGTCAGCCTGCAAAATGCCTTTATAATCACAATCTCCTTTATTACAACAAACTTACAAAATAGGACTGTATTGTTCCCAATTTAGAAAAGAAGAAGTGAGACTCAGAAAAGTTAACTAGATCCAAGGATACAAAGCTAGTAATTGGTGAAGGCTATTGCAACCCAAGATTTATCCATTGCTTTAAGAGGCTCTGTGACAATGGGGAAGGCATGTAATCTCTCTACGCCTGAGTTTATTCATCCAGAAAATTTATGCTATTGAGTTACATTAAAAGTTTTCATGGTACAACTTCATCGTTCACAGAGACTATTTATTACAAATATTCTGTTAATTATAATGATATGGAATTTCACGAATGATTTGATACTTTTCAATAAGTTAGACTTAAGTTTACCTCCTTCTCCCCTCTTCACATTCTCATATGGTTTCTCGGGTGGGGGATAATTGAAGTTGTTCACAATCCTAGGTATTTCTGATTTCAGCAGCTATAATCTGAGCTGTAGCTGCTGGCCTACACCACAGCCACAGCAATGCTGGATCCAAGCCATGACTGAGACCTACACCAACAATGGCTCACAGCAATGCCAGATCCTTAACCTACTGAGCGAGGCTAGGGATCGAACCTGCATCCTCATGGATACTAGTCAGATTCGTTTCTGCTGAGCCATGATGGGAACTCTTCCCCTCAACTCCTAATATGATGGATTTATATTCCTTTATTCTGTACAGTTGAGACACTTGCATTTTTGCCCCCCCAAAACCCTGCATAGTTTATAATGCAAAGTTATTATATTCATAAGCTAGTGCCTTACTAATATTTTATACAAAGTTTTGCATTTGTAGTCACAAATGAGAATAGTCTATGTGTGTGTATTTATTAACAGTTCTCATTATCAGAATTATGCAGGCTTGGTAAAATGAATTGAGGATTCAAGTCATTTGAATAGTATAGAAATATTCTCCCTCAAATTTTTAAATTGACCTACATGTAATACCCTCTAGGCATATTTATTTGGGTAATTCTTGGGTAATTCTATTTTTGTCCTTTTAAGAGGTAGTTTTCATTATTCAACATTTTTGTCTATCACTAAATTTCCTTGGTCATTTCCACTGGAATTTGTATAAGAGAGTAATTTAGTTTAAAAAGAGAAATTTCATTGTCATCTTGTAGCAGAATTCTGTGCACCTAGTTTACAGGTAAGAAAAATGGTCGAACCCATTTTCTCATTGTGTACGTGTTTTAAAGGAATGTACCAACCCTTGTTGTGAGGCCACGACCTGTCTGTTCAAACCTGAAGCTGATTGTGGAAAAGACACTAAGCCGTAACAGGTAAGACCCTTTCTTCTGTCTTTGTTCCCAAATATCTTCTCACTTTCATTTGATTTAAGAAAGATGTGCCACTTAGTTCTACGATACACTAAAACACAGTTTATTTTACATTTTTAAAAATGACTCAATTTCAGAAATGAAAAAACTGACATTATGAACATAAATAACTCACAGTTGTGTGTATATTAATCTGCTAATAAGAAAAGTGCCTATCATCTATGATATTAAGACTGCTGAAATCTGTGCTAAAAACTGTATAAATTTCTGTTAGGCCATGATGAGTTTCATACAAAGCAATATGACAGAAAAGTTTATTTAAAAAGGCCTCAATTGATTTTGTTCTTTGGTGCTTACAGCTGAAATTTGCAACATAGTCAGAAAATAACGTTTAAGAGCACACGCCAAGATTTGACAACGTTATTCTTTTAAAAATGCCTCAATAAGCTATGATCTGCATATTACTTTTGTGTTTTACACACTCCTACATGAGTTGGACTAGGACATCTAATAGTTCTGAACATATTCTCCAAATCTAAAAAATAGCAGCTACGCCAAAAAATTACAAGTAGAGGAAAATCTCAGAATAAATCACATGAAAAGGAGTTATCTTTACTGAATTTTCTGAACTTTTTCTGGAATGGAACCTGCAGTGAGATGATAAAGGGAATAATTGACTCAAAGCCCACAGGTATTGCTTCTACAAGGAAAGGACAAAGCAAGGTCATAAGATGAGGCCCATCACTCATTCTTTTTCCTCAAGTACCATTTCCCTGAGCTGAACCACTGGTGTGATCCACTCAGCAGGGAATTCCAGAAATCAGGGCCATCTCCCTCCTCTGTCCAGAGACTTTAGAAGCACAGCATTGCAAAAAAAAAAAAAAAAATCCATTCAACTCTTCAGGGGTTTGGAATGATAGGTGGGCATGCCTGCCCCCTTACCAGACAAGATTGACAGCTTTGCATCATGGAAGGAAAACTGGACTTGGACTCAAGGAACTTCAACTGTGTTCTTAGTTCTGGTCAAAAGTAGCTGTGGCACTTTCAGCCACGTTATTTAATGCATTTGCTCACCTGTTAAATGAAGATAATGATATTATCTTTCAGTAGGGTTGTTAGTATTATTCAAATTCCATAAATATTCATTATTATGTAATGTTTCATTATTTATCATAATCATGGCTTCCAATTTTTCTTCCTCTGATCAGAGAGTGAATCCAAAAACCTCATTCACTGAGACACCACTTACCAGGACAAGAATCAAGAAATCTAAATCTGCCAAGAATCTCTCATATTTTTACCCGTGTCCTTAGATATATTTGCTTTTCACTTGACATTATAATTTCTATATTTTTACCACTTCAGCCAAAAGGGAAATTGATGTACTTAGAGAAGCTGCCTGTTTTCTGAGTCTGGTCTTCAAGGTATTTTTAAGGAGTGTGAAGTTCTTGCTTAGTTCTGCTCTCTGGAGAACAAAAGAAATTAGCCTTTAACTAAAACACCTCAAAATGCACTGTGGAATTATGCAGGTTCAAAGCAGAATTGTATAGTTCCCATTATAGCTCGGTGGATTCAGAATCCAACTAGTTCCATGAGGATGTGGGTTCCATCCCTGGCCTTGCTCAGTGGGTTAAGGATCCAGCATTGCCGTGAGCTGTGTGGCATGGGTAGCAGACACGGCTGGGATCTGGCGCTGCTGGGCTGTGGCGAAGGCCAGAGGCTGCAGCTCTGATTGGATCCTTGCCTGGGAACTTCCCTATGCCGTGGTTGTGATCCTAAAGATAATTTTTAAAAAAAAATCAAAACATTGTGTTTTAACCCCATTTGGGATAGCCCATGAAAAAATAAGGCCACTTGATGAGTGAGGGGTCTTTGGTGGAAAAGAAAATCAGAGTTCTTTTGTCATTTATTACTCCTCAGTATTCTGCTTGCATGACTCTTAGATGCGTGGTGTTTTTCCATATCATATAAAGATTAATGAAACATTTTTACTTTATCATGTATAATCTTGTCACCATCACATATAATGTTGGTTTTGAGAAGTCTGCATGGCTCACATTGTAATTTAGCCACCAAGAAATGCTTCATTCGTCTATTGATTTCATGACCCACAATGTCAATGAATAAAATACCACTATTTGAGGATTTTCAGTGTGGTACTTTTCAAAAATGAATCTTTTCTAGCTTCCCTGTAGGTCTGTGTTACAATAATTTGCCGTTTGGACATTTGTCAGCATTGCCACAGAGCACAGGCATCGTGATAGAGGAGAGAGAGGTCACATTCTCCTTCATTATTTTATTTTTTGATAGGTAAGAAATAGCTTTATTAAGATAGGATGCTTGTGAGAGATGCAAGCGGGCAGGCAAGGAGGCTCCGCCCCCAGGATCGGGTGGACCGTTCTCCTTTAATGTTCAGAATGAAATGACTTGAGGCTGGTCACACAAGACTAGACTTCTTTTCAAAGTTCCTCTAAACACTTTTTAATGGTTACTCTGAATAACTGCCCAAATTTCCATTGAGACCTCTGACTGTGGAGAGGAGGATTGAACTTTGGAACAAGTGACCTTCCAGAAAGCTCTGTTTGCTGGTCTCGGCCGTCTCCCCTTTCTCCGCCTGCATATTATTGGTGGGTTTGGCACTAAAAGTGTTACAGAAACTGGCGTGTCTGCCATCACCGGTAGCCATGCTGCCAGACCTGACTTGCTGATATCTCTGTGGTCCACTGGCCTGATACAAACTTCACCTCAACTCTTCTAGGGAAACGTTGTTAAAGTAGGCTTATTTCTCCCCACCTTCATGCTTAGATAGAGGCTCTTAGAAAACCACTTGAGCTGCAAGGACTGCAAGGACTGCAGCTGCAAGGATTGCATGCTAAAGACAGTGATGGCTCATGATGTCAACTTTGAAATTATGAGGAATTTTATGAGCTGGCTGTGATACACAGCTGTTACTAAAAAACCAAGCTGCATACATTTACAATTAAATAAATTATACGAAAACCTATATTAGACCTCCCTGGAGAAACACCGTACATATGCAGTTTACATTTATTCAATCTATATGATACATACACATAGAGAGAGCGAGAGCTAGCTACATAGATAGATATAAATATCACCTATCTGTCTATCTATCTATCTATCTATGTGAGAGAGAGAGAGAGAGAGAGAGAGAGAGAGAGAGAGAGAGGGAATTTTATTAGGAGAAATTGACTCACATATTGCGAAGGCTGTTGCTGTACATCTGAAAACTAATACAAAATTGTAAAGCAACTATACTCCCTTAACTTTTTTTAAAAGATAGATAATCAAAACACAAACAAAAAATAAAAGTATTTTCATATTATCTTAAAAAAAATGACGAAGGCTGAGAAGTCCTGAAATCTGCCGTCTGCAGGCGGAAGAACCAGGAGAGTCGGTGGTGTAATTCAGGCCCAGGGCAAGAGAAGATGAGATGAGAAGCCCTGGTTCCAGCAGGCAGGCAGGAAGCAAAAATTGGGCAGATTCTTTTTTCCTCCAACTCCCGTTCTCCTCAGATCCTCAACAGACTGGGTGACACTTCCCTCACTGAGGAGGGCCATCTGCTTTGTCCCAGGGCGCCCCGTGGTGCGGTCATGTTGACACATAAAGTCAGTCGTCACAAAAGCAAAGGCCATGCTGAAAACTTAGCACTCCCTAGTATACTCATTTTATTGACCTCTGCTCTT
Organism: Catagonus wagneri; assembly: GCA_004024745.2. Taxonomy (NCBI): domain Eukaryota; kingdom Metazoa; phylum Chordata; class Mammalia; order Artiodactyla; family Tayassuidae; genus Catagonus; species Catagonus wagneri. The sequence goes on along the minus strand of PVHT021183556.1, from coordinate 13,626,575 downwards.
CTGGTTGTTTAAGTCCATCATAACCATGTGACGGAAACACAGGTCTTCCTTGACTTATGATGGAGTTACATCCCCCAAACCTCTCCTAAGTTGAAAGTGTGTTTAATACCCCTAACCTACCAACCATCACAGCTTAACCCAGCCCACCTTAAGTCTGCTCAGAACACTGACGTTAGCCTACAGTTGGGCAAAATCACCTAACATCAAGTCCGTTTTACAACAACGTGTTGAATCTCACATATAACGTATTGAAGATTGTACTGAATGAGAACAGAATGGTCCTCTGGGTACAGATCGGTTATGGGGTATTGGTTGTTTTCCACTGTGATTGTGTGGCTGACTGGGGGCTGCGACTCGCTGCCCTGGGCCAGCATCTGAGAGAGGGTCACACTGCTATCACTATAGACATACATACGTACATATATGTAAATAAACCTTCTTCATATTCTTTTCCATTATGATTTATTACAAGATATTGAATGTAGTTCCTTGCAATCCAATAATGCAGGGCATTGTTGTTTATCTACTTAATACATAGTAGGCTGTATCGGCTAATTCCAAATTTCCAGTGCATCCCTCCTCTAGCCCCTCTCCCTTGGCAACCACAAGTCTGTTCTCTATGTCTGTGAGTCTGTTTCTGTTTCATAGATATGTCGATTTGTGTTGTATTTTACATTCCACCTATGAGTGATATCATACGGTATTTGTCCCTCTCTGTCTGACTTACTTCTCTTAGTATGATTATCTCTAGGTATCATAACAATTTTTTATATATAGTTACTTTCTCGGCTTAAAAATAAAGTAGAATCCATACTCTTAATGACTAGACTAATTGAAAAGACTGACCTAACCAAGGCTTAGACTTCACTGAAGCCAAAGGACATGCCAGGGTGTGTGTGTTTGTGTGCATTTGCGTGTGTACGCACACTCACAAGTATTGCCTCTGAGAATTCCATTCGACCATGGAACCATCAGAAGACACCCAAAGAAAACTTGGGGGAATAGGCTGTCCTAAAATGTTAGCGTGAGTGAGGATGCTGAGGACGATCAGCGTCCAATCACCAAGAGAAGGACAGGAGAGCCACCTGGGGCGGGGAGGGGGTGTCCTCACCGCTGTGGTGCAGGTTCAAGCCCTGGCCCGGGGAACTTCCAAGGGTGGCTGGATATGGACAAAAAGACAAACAAACGAAACAAAACAAAACAAAAACCCCCCAAAAAGCCAGACATAAACACAGCCATTTTCCTATAGCGTGGCTCTCTGCTGGACTGACAAACAGCAGCCCAAAGAACTGTGCATTTTATGTACTTCGCCCAGTTCCCTTCCTTCCTCTTTATTCCCACGGGACGGATTCCATTTTATTACCTATTAACTTTTCTTCCGCAATTTCTGATCCCTATTCATCCCTAAACACCCCGCTGAAGAACCATCTGCAAGGCCCCGCCCTGTAAGTTTCCAGGAAAGAGGCTTCCACCCCTGCAGGAGTCTCTCTTCCAGGAATGCTGCTGACAAAGAGCCGAGTTCCAGAGACAGGGAACACACAGAAGACTCGCTCAGCCCTGCGGCTCCGGTGACACTGAGCAGAGTGGGAGGGGCTCTCCAAGACTGCTTGCCTTTTCCCATCTTTGCATCTCAATCTATTTTCCTTTTCTCCCGCATCAGAGGGGCTGTGACCTGTGAGCGTTTGTTGAACAGAGTGGTGGTAGACTCCAAGACCAGAGCAGGAGGATTTCAGTATGAAGTCTAGAAGCTCAGCGAGGGCCTCTGGCAGGGCTGAGTTTGTGGATTCAAAGGCCACGGCCTACGTTGCGGACAATATCTAGGGCTTTATGCGCCCTCGTGTGGCTACAACATGTACAGCAGCAGAGCCCCTGCCGAAATCCCCTGTGGACCTTACAATAAATCCTCAGCACTAAAAGGACCCTCGGAGAAAGTCTTTACAGTGGGCCTGAGGCTATGCTGGTGAGGCTTATGTGACCAGAAGACGGTGGCAGAGAGAAGAAACCCAATTCCACAGAGAAATACTTAGGACCTGTCTCTCAACTGAGCCCCACTTGCAGCCTCTGGTCCAGTCTGCATGTCTGCAGAAATGACCACAGCATTGTAAATCAACTATACTTCAATAAAACTTTAAAAAATGAAAAAAAAACAACTTTTCTCCTCTCTCCACTCCAATCCATCACCCCAGATATCCTTATTATTTGAAAAACTGATCTGACATTACTTCTGTGTTTAAAACTCTAATTCTTTATTGCCATCAGGATAAATTATCATCCTGTTACTTTGGCAAACTGACCTCTTCATGATCCATCTCCATTATACCTGGGATGCCCCCTTTTGTGGCTCAGCCCCACATCCCCAATCCCACCGAACCTCTTCCACTGTTAACATCTCCACTATCACCCAGATCCATGAATAGGTCAGAGTTTTAGAGGTGAAATGGCTTCCTCTAAATTGTTTCTAAATAATTTCATTTCAATTCGTAACAATAATCTACTACAGAGTTCACACCTGGGAGCAGATCTCATCATTCCATTAATATTCAACTAATTTTCTTTCACTTCTGTCCGCTAAGAGAGAGGCTACTACAATCGCTACAAGCTTGTGTTGCTCAGTTGAAGCAATGGAGACAGTTCAGGAAAGGAAATGGCAGAAGCAAAGACTGGAGGGGCTCAAACCACAACGATAACAAAAAGAGAGAATAACGTAACCCAAAATGAAACAAAAGCACACTTCCTGACTTCAGAGGGGGAGAGTGAGAATGGTTTTCTTCTGCGAACTCTCCTTAGTAAATAGGGGGAAATGAGTATGATCCTTTAAAAAAGGAAATGGATGAAAAAGCATTAAAACTGTCAAATTTCAGTTTCTGTTTCTAACCATGGGCACCAGTAGGCAGCAGGACCACCATCAACAAAGCACCATCGAAAGAAAAGGCTCAAAATAACTCCCTTCATCTTTGCAGCAAGCACGTGACTGGAGCTTGAAATTGGAAGTGAGTTTCTAACTTTGCGCACGTGCTGGTTACTTTGAAAAGTTAAACTTTTTTTCTTTTTTTTTAAGGTGATCACTACTCTAGGATCCTCTGTGGGGCTGAGAAGTGAGGGGTGAGGTAAGAGTCAGTCTCTTGGTGGCTCAGCCGGTTAAGGACCCAGTGTTGTCACTGCTGTGGCTCTGGTTACTGCTGTGGCATGGGTTCGATACCTGGCCCAGGAATTTCCATGTGCCATGGGGGCAGCAGGGAAAAAAAAAAATGAAATGAGAAGTAAAATAGTGGAGTGGGACCCTTGCAAATTAATAGTCTAAGGGGCTTAAGCAGGCAAGAAGATCCAGCATTTGCTGATTATCTTGGAGCAGGTGAATTTCTTTTTCAGAGACTCAGTATTTTCATTTGTAAAATGGCTAAATTATTAATTCACCACCACATATTGTTAAAATTAAATGAGCATGTCCTGCCAGAGTGAGTGCTCGGGGCATACGTTTTATTTCATCGTAGTGTAGTAGAGTTAGGGCTGCATCAGGATTGTGTGTTCTGAGTTACGAGAATATGCAGGTGCCGAGATCCCACCCCTCCCTTAACTTTCTCTTGGTGAGGAGACAACCTTGGCCATGGGGAGTTTCTGGCACAGGTCTGAGGGCCATTCCCAGCCTCTGCCCCCTGATTAATGGCGTATGGCAGGTACAGGCACACGGAGATCAAGCCGTTCCGGAAGGTATGACTGTGGGTGAAAGCAGTCTACAGAGTTTGCATGGGCAGCCTGCAGAGATCAGATCACCTTCTTTCGCATTTTCAGAAGAAAGGCGTGAGGAGACCCAAGTTGTCTGAAATAGTAACATGAACCTGGCTCCTGGTACTTGATGGTGCACGGACTGCTCTTCGTCACAGGGACTCTAGGGTCTTTGCACAGCCTTGGGTTAGCTGTGCAGATATTCGAAGGAGCTCAAGTGTTCAGGAAAAAGAGAATTACGGTGGGATTTTTGTTCAGTCCCAGTAAGCCCATGATAGTTTCCACCTATTCTGTAAATCGAGTGTGGGTATAACGTTATGATAAATGATCAATTGCTTAAATTGCTCTTGATTGAATACCAACAGCATGCAAGGTGTGGCACTGTTAGAGCCCATGGGGGACATGTGAATGCTTGCTGTGGTCTCTGTCTTCAAAGGGCTTGCACGTATTTCAGAAGATAAAGTGAAAATTATACTAATAATGTCCAGCATTGCAAATATTTGAAAGTAGCGACATACAGAGGGTAACTTTGGATACATCCCTTTACTAACATATAAACAAGCAAATAAACCTACTAAATACATGCAGACTCTAGAGCAGAGCTAGGCAGGGGTTTAGGTGCGTGGGGGGGGGGGAAGGAGCAGTGTGTACCGTGGTAGGTAACACAAGTAACATGAACAATACGGTACCAGATGTGTTGGATTCAACAAAGGTGGGTGGGGGATGGCCCCTTATCCCAGAGAGTGATTTGCAATACTTAGCAAACTGGAGGCAAAGGGTGGTAGGCATGGAATGAAGAACATGATTAAACCACAAAAGACTGACAAGTACACTCTGAGTTCTGTTTAATCAACCTTGGAAAAGGTGTTTCATTTGAAACTGTAGGAAGATGAAAGGAGGGCCAACGGTGTAGGAGAACTCACACAGATGTGCTGATAAAGGGATTAGGGGCGCCAAGGACGGCACAGGCCAACCAACCAATCAGTTGGCCAAAAGTAAAGTCCCTACACGTTTTTAACTGATGTTCTTAAAGTGTTGTGCAAATAGCGGCTGGGTATGATACCTTATGACTCTATCCATTTGACCATCCAGGCTTCAAAGAAACACTCTTCAGAAAGCCAGAGGAGGCCAGAATCTCAGTCATTTGTTCGTAATATTCAGTTTCTTGCAAAGAAAATATAAATGATAAGGACAGTATCCTGAAATAAATGACTAATTTACATACGAAAATATTTATTCAGGGCGTCTTACATGTAAGGCACAATTCTAGGCATTGGGGGTATAGCACCCAAGAGGCAAAATCTTTGCTTTACCTTCTAGTACAGGTAGAGGATGAAAAACAAATGCATGACTCAAAGTCTTTATGGACCAGGTAATAAGAAGTCTTCATGGATCAAGGAGGAAGGGGGGACATAGAGTGCTTTGATAGTTGTAGGAAGAGAAGTGTCATCTAAAGCAGAGTGGGCAGAGAAGGTCTTGAAAAGATACAGTGTGAGGAAAGAGATAAAAGAGGTGAGGGAGGGAGCCACAGGGATGCTGGCCTGATGGCGATGGGCTGGCATATTCATTCTGGGTACGGGGGGAAGGACAGAGTAACTACAGAGAGCTGAGGAGAACAGCCAGTGGTCAGGTCCAAGAGTAACAGGGCGCCAGATCATGTAGGAACTTGTAGATGCTCACGAGGAATTTAGCTTCCACTCACTGTTCAATGGCAAGCCACTGAAGGATTCCAAACAAAGGAGTTGACATGGCATTGCTTCTGTTGTAAAAGGATCACTAGCTACTCCTGTCAAACAGACTATGAGGGAGAGGCAATGGGAGAAACAAGAAACCATTGATGAAGAGGTTATGGTGTTATTCTAGTAAGAGATGATTCTGGATTTGTTGAGTGGTAGCAGTGGAGGACATGAGACGAGGCTGGCTTCACAGTCTATTCTGAAAGAAGAGCCACTGGGGTTTCCTGACGGACTGTGTATGGAACGTGAGAGAAAGAGAGCTGCCCAGGGTAACACCACGGCCTTCGGCTTGAGTAGCTATGGTGATGGACAGCATTGCCATTGCCCGAGATCAGCAGGACACTCAGAGGAAGAGTTTTGGGGATGGAAATCAAGACTTTTGTTTCTGTCTGTGTTAAACTTGCAGTGCCCACTAGGCATCAACATAAAGATGCCAAATAGACAAGTGGAGTCAAGGAAATATTTCTGGGACCTGTGAGTTTGGCAATCCACAGCAACACAAGGGCTTTTAAGATGTGAGGTTGAGCTCTCCAAGGGGACAGTGGAAAGACGTAAGTTCAATGATACCCTCCGAAGTTTAAAGGTCTGGGATGTGTGGAGAAATGAGTGAATAAAGCAAGAAGGGGGCATCTAATGAGGAAGAAAAAGCGAGGCTCTTTCCTTTCAAGTAAGGAATGTGTATCAAAAGAAAAAAAAAAAGGAGTTCCCATCGTGGTGTGGTGGAAGTGAATCGGATTAGGAACCATGGGGTGAAGGTTCGATCCCTGGCCTCGCTCAATGGGTTGGGAATCTGTCATTGCCGTGAGCTGTGGGGTGGGTCACAGATGCGGCTCGGATCTGATGTTGCTGTGCCTGTGGCACAGGCCGTCAGCTGTAGCTCTGACTGGACCCCTAGCCTGGGAAGCTCCATATCCAGAAGGTGAGGCCCTAAAATGTAAAAAAATAATAATAATAAAAGAAGAGAGAGAGATAGAGAGAGAAGATTAAATGACAAATCGAATATGACCAAGAAATGAAATCAGGACTAAGAATTAACCACTGAATTTAATGTCTGGAGACCACTGGCAACCTTGAGGGTAGTTGCAGTAGAGCAGCCAGCACAAAAGAGACTCTCTCTCAGCCCTGACTAGAGTGGCTTGCAGGCAGAATGAAGATCTCGGAACAGTGATTACGGATAACTCCTTGGGAGGATTTTGTTATAAAGGGATCAGAAAGATGTCAGCGTTGCTGGAAGGGCATGTGAGGTCAAGAGCGTTGCTATCATTTGTTTAAAGAGGAAGATTACAGCTTGTGGAGGAGAGAAGCGAAGGTGTGACTTGGTTCTGTAGGAACAGGACTTAAGAATAGGATCACAAATTCTATCACTTATCCAACTGGAGAAAATCTGATTGCATCTCATTTCATACTCTGTCCTCACAGGGCTTTGCGTCTATGCTGCTTAAACTATTTTGACCTTCCTGAAGTTAGCTATTTCTTAAAGCTCTTAGGAAACAGAGTTAAACTGAAGTGAGAAATAATGTCAACCCTTCAACAAAACTGAGCGTTGTATATATGTTATGTGCTATTCCTTATGTCTCAACCTATACAGTGATCTTGTGTAGAAAGCACTACTATCCTTAGTTTGCCATGAGGAAACCCAAACAAACTCTAGGAATATTAAGTAGTTTGTTCAGTGTCACCAGCTAAGTGATGACTGGAATTAAGAAGTGAAACTTCTACACACTCTTTTTACTCTGGGTCTGCCATTCCCCAGGAATAACCTTATCCTTTTGGGTGGCGAGTGAGTCAATTTTTAAACGGCTCTTGGTGCATTTATCACATGACATTTCTAAGCATATTAATTTGTGGAAAATATGATAGTGATTTTTAAAAAATCCAAAACTTGTAATTATACTGGCAAGTCAAAAGTTCCACTTACAGGAGTTCCCGTTGTGGCTCAGTGGTTAACGAATCCGACTAGGAACCATGAGGTTGCGGGTTCAATCCCTGGCCTCGCTCAGTGGGTTAAGGATCCGGCGTTGCCGTGAGCTGTGGTGTAGGTCGCAGACGCGGCTTGGATCCTGCGTTGCTGTGGCTGTGGCGAAGGCCGGCAGCTACAGCTCCTGTTAGACCCCTAGCCTGAGAACCTCCATATGCCGCGGGAGTGGCCCTAGATAAGGCAAAAAGACCAAAAAAAAAAAAAAAAGTTCTACTTACAATGGTCTTAGAAGGTCTTAGGGGGGAAAAACAGGAAAAGCAGGGAAACATAGCATTCTGATGTTTAAAAAAAAAATCTTAGAGAGCTAGCATTCCTAATTTATAAATAAGGCCCAGAAAATAAGTGACTTGCTAAAGGTCATCCCTTAGTCACAGGTGAACACAGAGTCCCTGATTTTGAATCTAGTGTTCTTTTCAATACACTTAAAACACAATTAGTGGGCTAAAATTAGCTTCTACAAAAAGAATTGTAAGTTCCCCTTAATTAATGTGACTTCGGAGTACTTTACAGTGATCTTTCTTTTAAAGTCAGAGAGAAAATGCTAGTCTTTATTTCAGTTATTTCCATGTCAAACTTTTGCCATTACTATCATAATATGGACAGGATTTTAAAAATTCACTTCATTCTACTCATTCACTTGAACTTATTACCCCTTTTCTTCATGTTTCTCTCGGCAAAGGATATACAAGAATACACATTTTGAGTCTTCAGAGTGGGCTGCCTCTCATTTCTTAGAATATATTCTTTATCGTCCATCATGCTTCCTGGGCCCCCACTTTTGTGAATCACTTTGTTAAGTCCTTAAGACGAGGGAAGGAATTGCTCCCCAAGTTGCCAGGTAGGAGAAAGGGAGCAGGCTTGAGGGAAAGAAACAGAGAAGGAAGCTCAGGAAGGCAAACCTGAAGAGGGATCTGGATCGTGAGCGAGGTCAAAGGAAGAGAGCAGACACATTCTGCACACAAAGCTGGGAGGCCTCCAAGATACAGTCTCCTGGCTGACTACCTGTTCAAGGGTTGATCCCAGCGACAATAAGGATGACACGAGAATCTACAACCTCAAAACCCCTGATGGAGGAGTTCCCATTAAGGGAGATAAGACCTGCCATAGTGTCTGTGAGGATGTGGGTTCAATTCCTGGCCTTGCTCAGTGTGTTAAGGATCCGGTGTTGCCACAAGCTGTGGTGTAGGTCAGATTCCCGCGGCTAGGATCCCACGTTGCGGCTCGGATCCCGCGTTGCTGTGGCTGTGGGGTAGGCCAGAAGCTGGAGCTCCAATTTGACCCCCTAGTCTGGGAACTTCCATATGTAGCAGATGCAGCTGTAAAAAGAAAAAAAAATTAAAAAAAGAAAAATTGTGAAATCGTCAGAGGCATTTCGCTGTATCAGGATGATAAAGGCAGATGCAAGTGGAATGTGTTAGGATGAGTTGGAGCTGAGAAAATTGCCACAAGAAATATAAACTTTGTGAGAAGTTTAACTGAAAAGGGAATGAAAAAGAGGGTGATGGTGGGGTTCTCTGGAACATGGGCTTTTGTGAAAGTGAGAGACTTTAAATTATTTAGATATCAAAGGAAAGCTTCTGGTTATGGTAGATTGGTTCAGTTTATGGGAATGTTATAGGGAAAATCAATAACATGAGACAGCGGAGGGGAGAGAATCCCAAATAGATAAGGGATTGTACTGCAAAGGGTCATCTCTTCTCATGTAATGACAGAACACATGCATATAAATAGGTTTTACAGGTCCTTGGCACATAAGTCCACTAATATTTTCTTTTTGTATTGATTTGAAAGAGTTCTACATTATAAAGATATATGTCCTCACTTTTTTCTTTTTTTCTCTCTGTGTCTGCGGCATGCAGAAGTTCCCAGGCCAGGAACTGAACCTGTACCACAGCAGTGACAACTCCAGATCCTTAATCCACTGAGCCACCAGGGAACTCCTGCCCTCACTTTATATTATGTGTATTGCATACATTTCTGGAGTTTTTATTTGCCTTTTAATTGCCATTAATTGGTGATTTATGGCATAAATAAGTTTTCATAAATGAGCTTGGATGAAAGTGGTCAAAAGGTACAAAGTTCCGGCTATAAGATAAATAAGCACTAGAGATATAATATATACCATGATGACTACAGTTAAGACAGTAGATTCTAAGAGTTTTCATCACAAGGGGAAAAAATTGGTGGTTGTATGAGATGTCAGATGTGAATTAAACTTATTATGATAGTCATTACATAGTATATATAGTCACATCACTATGCTGTACATGTTAAACTTAAACAGTGCTGTAGTCAATTATATCTCAATAAAATGTAAGGAAAAAGGCAGGTATTTCTCTTCACTTCCTCTTCTCTCCCCAGGGACTCCCTGGTTTCCTTTTACCCGGATAGAGGTGGAATGTGGATATGTATTTTGTGTTTCATTCAGCACTCGAAAGGCCATTATCCTCAGGTCCCCATATGGCCCAAGCCTTTATTTAGCTAGGAAAAAAAAAAAAGTTCTCAATATTCCTGTCTAGTTTGTTTTATCAAGCTTTCCTTGACAGTTTCTACATGTGGCTTTCAGCCAGAAAGATCATCTTGAACCAACATTTACAGAAACATCCTTCAATGATTTTTTTTCCCCCAAGACACATGTGATATTTTTCACTCTTAAATTTTTAATCTCTGGAATCAGACTCATATTAGGCATAAAGCAGAGATCTCTGCCCAGCCCACTTCTCCCACCACCACCATCTCCGTGGTTGCCCTTAATTGGTACATGATGTCCACCTTCCAGGTTTTAGCCTCAAGCACCTCACAAATTGTGTAACACGGTCAAGGAACACTCCTTGTGCTGGATCAAAACTGCCTGTCTGTCTGCTAGGGTTTTCATCTCTTCATCGTCGCTGTGGAAGCGCAGACTGAAAACGGTGCGCAACTTTTATCAAGCACGTCAAGCACACAAGAGCCCCTTTTCTCCCAGAATAACTCAGAATGTTTCCTGGGAGTTTATTTTTCTTGATTTCACTCATTTCTCAGATTAAAGGTAGGTCAATCTTTTTTAGGAGGGTTTTCTTAGGGGGCTACGAGGTAATGTCTCTCTAGGCACAAAGTTTACATTGGAAATGATAAATGATAAAACATTAGTATCCTTTGATGATTTACTGAGAGCATAGCGTTGGATTTGGACTAGATCATGGCTAATCTTGCAGTTCTACAGGTCTGTGAGATGCCGTGTCACTCTTAAATACACCGATGGATCCTGAGAAGGAGGAAGGAGAGTATTTTACTGGTAGCGCAAGGCAGCAGACACCATGTTAGTCATCAACCAGTTTGTATACCCTTGGCATGTTTAAAATTCTACATTATTAGCTCTGCTTTACAAATAAGGAAATTAATCACTACAGATCAGGGAAATTAGATGTGGTACTTACGGTCCTATTGCTAATAAATTAGTAAAACTTTGGGAGTTCCCATCATGACTCAGTGGTTAGTGAACCCGACTAGCATCCATGAGGACTCAGGTTCCATCACTAGTCTTGCTCAGTGGGTTAAGGATCCGGCGTTGCCGTGAGCTGTGGTGTAGGTCGCAGACGCGGCTCGGATCCTGCGTTGCTGTGGCTGTGGCTGTGGCTGTGCTGTAAGTTGGCAGCTGCAGCTCTGATTCAACCCCTGGCCTGGGTACCTCCATATGCTGCAAGTGTGGCCCCCAAAAGACAAAAAGACCAAAAAAAAAAAAAAGCTAGTAAAACTTTGGTTCAAATAAGAGCAGTTTCCCAAATCCTACACTCTTTCCTCAGAATCACCCTGGAATGAGGCTGGCAGGGTCCACCTCACAGAGGACTACCAGTTTGACAGGTAATGTGTAGACAGTCATGCTTAGCACGGATTCAAAAGGACTGAAAATTCCTCTAACCAAAGAAAGGCTTGTATTTAGCCAGGAGAGTTAAGCTTGCACATGCAAATGTCCCTTGGAGATAAAATCAGTAATTTACACTGAAACAGCCCATTGAGGAATCCAGAAGATTCAGGCGTAAGAATAAGGTGACAAAACTGACAACTGCAGTGCAAGGTGAAAAATATTGAAGCCGAAGGACCCTGATTTCTTTCCCTCCTCTCCAGTTCTGTTTATATTTTCCTAAGTTGGAAACATCCATCTCCGTTTCTTTACCTGCAGCTATCATACACGGCTGCTAACTGGGACCAAGCGAACTCTGAGAATAATTCTGTTATCCGATTATGGTGCGTGAATGTCAATCCCAGCTGTATTTTCCCCGCTTTGTTTCCTTTCAGAGGAGGTAATCTTTGGAGTCCAGGGTCAAGAACTGGTTCATCCTAAAAAGCTTCCTCTGATACAGAAGCGGAATGTTTGGCACGTCCCTGAGGACGATATACAGGTACGAGCTTTGCTTTAATAAATAAGATGTGCTGCTTTCATAGGCACGAAGAAAGCAGCCTTCGTCTCCAACTGGAAGTGCACAAGCGAGGTGTCTGGATTTTTCCCGAGGACTCTTACCCAGTTTACAGCATCCTCGTGCGGGGGCGGGGAGGTAGAGGCTGGGGGAAAAGCTGTCCTTTGATGGATCAGGACGCTAAAAAGAATAAAGTTTAGATTTTAGAGAGGAGGGCATTTAAAATCTCCCAGTTTATGTGAGGAGTTCCACTAACAGCTTTCCAGGCTGATTTAAAGCAGCCTCAACGGTTCTGCGCTGCTGCCCACGGAATGTAAGCTCTGAGCACTTAGCCTTCCCAGAGACCTTATGCAGGTTTACTGACCTCACAGGTTCCACAGCGAAGTTGAACAGCTTGCACGGGAACACAAAGGCCTAGATGGCCTGAGACTCAGAAGAGTGTTCACTCAGGTGTTCAAATTTAAAATTTTATTTCTCCCAGTAATAAATATTTATGTAGAAAATATATAATATGCCTAATGGGGAAGACGCTTCAAAATTAGATTATTTTCAATGCCCACTATTCTAAAAGACACTCAATGACTGTCCTTAGATACTTATTATCAGGCATCTGCATTTTGAGCGTTAGGCTTTTAATTTGGCCCATGGAGCAGCCTGACTCCAATAGTCCTTGAGAAGGCAGGCCTTGCCCAGTACACTGACCTGAGTTCCCTCCACCATTATAGGAGCCAGGCCTCCAGGCTCTCACTTTAGAGGTTTCTCAGTCATGAGGAAGATACATTTCATCTTTCCAAATGGTCCCATCAAGGCCTCATTCCCATGGCTTGAGATTAAAAAAAAAAAAAAAAGCGCAGCTCTCCATCTGCTGCCATTTGGAAATGATGCCTAACTATTTTTCTCTAATAATCTTGTAAATAGATTCTCTCTTGATCTCCAGTTCTTTTTCTCCCACCTTCTCAAACCTTTTACCAGTTGGACACTGATACTTAGCTAAGAGGTCAAAACCAGTTTTCTGCCGCCCACTGTACAAAAGCCAGCAGGCTCTTGGCATCTGTTCTCCTAAGACTTCATCAGGGAGTTCCCATCGTGGCTCAGCAGTTAACGAACCCAACTAGCATCCATGAGGATGCAGGTTGGACCCCTCGCCTCACTCAATGGGTTAAGGATCGGCATTGCCATGAGCTGTGGTGTAAGTGGAAGACGGGGTTCAGATCCCGCGTTGCTGTGGCTGTGGTGTAGGCCCGCGGCTATAGCTCCAATTTGACCCCTAGCCTGGGAACCTCCATATGCCATGGGTGTGGCCATTAAAAAAAGGACAAAAAGACAAAAAAAAAGACTTCATCAAGACGAAGATGCAAAGTCCTGGCATATACAAGATGAGCCAGGGCTGGGGCAGGAAATATACAAGTTTGGAGCATTGGGGAGCACTAGAAAGTAAGAAAGTTCTCGAACAAGCAAACAAAGAAACCCAAACCCATGTTGATGGGAATACATCAAAAGAACACAGGGGCCAACTGAAAGATTTCCCAGTGGCCAAGCAGATAATTTGAGCAGCAAAATCAATATCATAGTTCTAGACCATAACACAAAGTATAAATTAATATCCATAAACTCGCATTGATATAAGTAAATGACTGAACAAGTGAATAAATGAGGGAGAACAGACAAGTCTCCCATAAAGAAGAGTGAGAAGACTGATGCAGATTCTCGCCTCTCCAGAAGGTGGAGCATAACACCCTACCTGTTAAGCATGGACTTTGCATAGTGATTTCTTTCCAAAGAGGATAATAATATGGAAGAAGAACAAGTATAAATTTATGATGGAGAAATCTGGCAAATGCTACCTCATCAAGGTGGTCCAGGGTAATGTCGGTAATAAGTCATGTTGATAGAATGTGCTCTTGATACGATGTGATGAAAAATCACAACTGATTTTGTTATTTTCTATCACGTCTCTTTAACTCCAGTCTAAGCATGAGAAAAGTATCAGAAAAGCCTAAACTGAGGGGCAGCCTACAAAACACCTCACCCAATATTTGACCAGTACTCTTCAAAACTGTCGGAAGTTATCAAAAATAAATGAAGTTTAGGAAATTATCCCAATCTAGAGGAACCTACAGAGAAATGACAGCCACATGTAATGTGGTATCCTGGTTGGAATCTTAAAACAGTAAAAGGACGTCAGACAAAAACTGTGAAAATCCAGGAGTTCCCTGGTGACCTAGCAGTTAATGACTCAGCATTGTCACAGTTGTGGCTTGGGTTCAACTCCTGGCCCAGGAACTTCCACAAGCCAAGGGTGCAGCCAAACGCTTCCCCCTCCCAAAAAAAAAAACAAAGAAAAACAAACCATAGAAATCTGGATAAATGTAGGCTTTAATTTATGATATCAATCTTGGTTCATTAGTTGTGACAAATATACCAGAGCAACATAAGGGTTAACACAGGGAAACTTGAGTTATGGGGTCTATGAGGATTCTCTGTTATCTTTTCAACTGTTCTCCAAGTCTAAAATGATTATAAAATAAAAGTTCATTTAAAATTTAAAATAAATCAAATTCTAAAATAAAAATAATTCTGTTTATTAAAAATACTGTAAATGTGAAGACCTAAAAGTAATATTATCATATTTGAAAATATTGACAATAGCTTCTTTCTTTTTCTTTCTTTCTTTCTTTCTTTTTTTTTGTCTTTTTAGGTCCACATTCATGCATATGGAAGTTCTCAGGCTAGGGATTGAAATAGAGCTGTAGCTGCTGGCCTACACCACAGCCACAGCATTGCAGGGTCCAAGCATATCTGCGACCTACACCACAGCTCATGGCAACGCTGGATCCTTAACCCACTGAGCGAGGCCAGGGATCAAACCCGCATCCTCATGGATATTAGCTGGTTTCGTTAACCCCTGAGCCACAACAGGAACCCCCAACGATAGTTTCTTAATATTACCTAAAATAAAATCCATATTCAAACATTCAAATTTCAAAAAAGTCCCATCATAACATCTTGTTACACATACACACACACAGACACAAGCGCATGCATCTACACATGTAGTTTATTATGTTGTAAGTTAGGATTCATCCCTTCTTGTTTGAGCACCTAGTTTCTTGCCTGCTCATCTAAGAATTCTGCCGTTTTATAATAAAGTCCTAATTTTATGTTACATTTACAATGAAGGAAGCCCTAACTAATGGATATGTTGACTAAAAAAAATTATGCACAACCTAAAAGTATTATCAGTATCTATTATTTTGCCTGAAAGGACTGCTCGGCTCCTAGGCAGACTGTGAAAGATCTGTTATTTTCCCCTCCACCCACCTCTCCACCCACCACCAACCCACACTAATCGAGCACACGTTTAATTCACATGATGGATATTTTTTTCCAGGAAGCTTATGAAGAAGAACTGTTGTATGAACTAAGCCTAAACAGAAAAACCTTAATACTTCATCTTTTAAAATCAAGGTAAGTTCTATGATGATTCAATAGCTTATAGGTTTATTAGCCTAGAGTATCCTAGTTTTCATAAAAATAAAACTTCCAGTGAATTGAATTCTTCAAGTCCTTGTTGTACATAATCTGAATTCTTACTCCTCTAAAATATGCCTGTCTCAGTTTAACACCTTAACAAAAATTACAGACCCTGTTTTCTAGTTCCTAAATTACTCCCTATTTGGGGTACCTGGAGTTCTGTTAACTCCATACACTCCCTCTGAGAGGCCATAGCTACTGTTTTGTGAATCGGTGGAACAAAGAAATGTGAAAACCATTGTTTTTAAAGTGACTTTGAAAATATATATCAAACCAAGTTCTGTTGGAGAGTAAGCTAATGACTGGGAAGAATTTAGCAAGTTATTTTGTGTAGGCTAAATAATTTTAATGCCCTTAACTTTCTTAATTAGCATACTTGACAGCCTTTACTGTTTCTGAATTTCCACTGTTTTCCCTTGGACGGGACCCCACATTCAGTAGCTTTTCCTCCCAGATCCAAACGTTAAAACCATGAAGAGTTGTCAAACATTAAGTAAAATGCAAGGATAACTCTACTGAAGAATTGAGAGTCTGGCCTATTAACGAAAAACAACCAAAATACAAAACAAACAAAAAAAACCTCTCCATCCCCTCTGAGCCTCCCACTGGACAAATGTACAGAAATATGAAGCTAGTAACATAATTATATCGATAATTTGTTCAAAATCTGCATATTCTAATAGTCTCGGGATAGGAGGAAGCTGACATTTATTGAGCAATTTCTATGCCTTGCCTCAAAGTTCTCTCTGGATCCTGACGACATCCATATGAAGCAGAGATGTCCTTATTTTCAATTCACTGAGGAAGAATCCTAGGTTCAACTGAAATAATAATTTGTACAGCATCACAACGCGGGTGATGGTGATGATACTCTAACTCAGATCTGCCTGCTTTCAAAACTACCCCACGCTGTCTATGCCTCAAGCACCCAGTCGTATCGTATGAGACACAGTTCAATTCTGTGAATCAGCCTGGAGTGAAGTATTCTATAATTGCAGACAGGCAAAGCTGTTTAATCTGATGTTGGTATTTCCAATGGTCAACCTTACTCTCCCTCCCTCAGCTCTACGAAGTAAGTTAATTTAGTGCATACCACAGATCCTCCCAAATCTGTGAATATTATTCAGACATTTTTGTATATTATGGTAACAAATAAAAAGTTGATCTCACTAATTTAGATTTTTATGTCTCCTTCTCCATCACCTCATTTTTCCATACTTTGCCTATGATTTTCATTTGACTTTGTTTTTAACCACACTGAATACTTATTATTATATAAACTGAGGTTGAGAAATAGAGGTGAATAGGCTATGTCAAATCCAACTGTTTATACATCTAGTGGTAACATTGGTTGGATCAACTTTGTTTTTACTATAACTAATCCATTAATAGGTAAAAAACTGCATTTTTCTGTATTTTTGAGACAAAACGTTATTAATATAGAATACTACTACATAGCCAAGTACTTAACTAAAAGCTTTGTACATAGCTTATTTTTGCTATCTCTTTCATTTTTACCAACAGCTTATTATTAAAAAATTTTTACACATAGAGCAAGGTTGAAAGAATTCTACAGTGACCATTTATGTATCCATTAATATATACATATACCCATAACTGCAAGATATACAAATATAAATACATTCATTAACATTTTGCTATATTTGTTTTACATCATGTTTCTTTGTCTGTCTACTCCTTTATCTATCCATTTATCCATCCATTCATCCACCTTATTTTTATGCATTTCAAATTATATTGCAGTCTTCAATGCCTCCCTAAAGGCTTCAATAAGCATATCATTAGAGTTTAAATATGTCTAGGAGTTCTGTCATGGCTCAGTGGTAATGAACCTCATTAGCATCCATGAGGACATGGGTTTGATCCCTGGCCTTGCTAGGAATCTGGTGTTGCCATGAGCTGCAGTGTAGGTTGCAGACACGGCTCAGATCTGTCATTACTGCGGCTGCGGTACAGGCCAGCAGGTGAAGCTCTGATTTGACCCTTAGCCTGGGAACCTCCATATGCCACAGGCGTGACAATAAAAAAAAGGACACAAAAAAAGACAAATAGGTCTGCAATGTTTTTCTTTTGATGTAAAATTTTCATACAATGAAATTCACAAACAAATGTGCATTCACTGAATTATGGCAAATGCACGTATCTGTGTTACCCAAATTTCTATAGTAATGAACTATTAAAGGACTGCCACTCAAAATTTCTTTTTGCTCCTTTGTAGTCAGTTCCCCTCAAAACTTGCTCACAGACGTTTTACTCACCATGGATTATTCTGTCTATTCTAGAGATTTATATAACTGTTCTTTATGAAATTACTCCCTGGTTTTAATTGCCATAGACATTTGCCCAATATCTGGCTTTATAACCATTTAAGTAAGCAGGTTTGCTCCAAAAAATGTGTATATCTGTTAAAAAAAAAAGGCAGCTAAACAAACAAAAAACTCAACCCACTCTTTTTTTTATTTATTATTTATTTTATTTTATTTTTTGCCTTTTAGGGCCGTACCCACGGCATGTGGAGGTTCCCAGGCTAGGGGTCGAACCGGAGTTGTAGCCACCGACCTGCGCCACAGCAACACCAGATCCGAGCCACATCTGCGACCTGCACCACAGCTCACGGCAACTCCGGATTGTTAACCCACTGAGCAAGGCCAGGGATCAAACCTGCAACCTCATGGTTCCTAGTTGGATTCGTTAACCGCTGCGCCCCGATGGGAACCCCCTCCTCTTTTTTTTAAATTAAAATCACACACCTGGTCTCAGCACTTACTGAAATTCAGGTTCTTTATGTGTCAGCACAGAAGGTATTCAGCTAGAGACAAAGTAATAGGTAAGAAGTAGGTTTTTTGAGAGATAGAGTGTGGGCTGTCTCAAAAGGTAAAAGGCCTCAAAATATGGGGTGGTTGAGTTTTTATGGAGTAGGTAATTTCATAGGCTGATGAAGGGGACTATCATTCCAACTATTTCAGGGGAAGGGGCAAGGATTTCCAGAAATTGGGCCACTGTCCACTTTTTGGCTTTGTATGATTGGCCTGGAACTATTATGGCACCTCTGGGCATGTCACTTAGCTAATGTGTTACAATGAGCGTATAATGAGTCTCAAGGTCTATTGGAAGTCAAATCTGCTCCCATCTTTGACCTAGTTGGTTTTAACCAGTTTATGTCATATCCACAATGGTTATGTCACTCTTTTGAAGGTTGTACCCTGCCCCGTTCCCTCCTGTTTTATAGGAGTGGGGAGAAGCTTTTATGATTACAAATTCAATTTTATTAAAAGAGGGTTATTCGGATTTTCTATTTTATTTTGTGTCAGTTTAAAATTGTAATTTACAAGGAAAATGTATATTTCATGTAAGTTGTCAAATTTTTAGTATAGTGTCTCATAATATTCTCATTCTTCTAATGTCTGTAGTAACTTAATGAGGATAACCATTTCATAATTTCTAATATTGGTAATTTGAGTTCTTCCTCTTTTTTATTGACAGACATAAAGAGATTTATCCATCTGTTGGCCTTTTCAAATAACTAAAATTTGAATTTATTAATTGTTGCTATTGCTTGTCTTTATTACACTGATTGTTTCTATTATCTTTATTATTTATTTTACTCCACTTATTTATTGTTTACTCTTCTGTTTTTAATAGAAACATTTCACCTGAATGTCATAAATATTTAAAGTATTTAAAACTATGACATTTTCTCTGACCATTAATTTAGATGTGTTTCAAAAAATTTGATGTGTTTTGTTTTTATTATCATTCCTTTCAAAATATTTTCTAATTTCTTTTGAGAGTTCTTCTTTGACACTCATATTTAAGAGTGTGTTTCCAGGCATTCCCGTCATGGCTCAGTGGTTAACGAATCTGACTAGGAACCATGAGGTTGTGGGTTCGATCCCGGGCCTCCCTAAGTGGGTTAAGGATCCGGCGTTGCCGTGAACTGTGGTGTAAGTAGCAGACGCGGCTCGGATCCGGTGTTGCTGTGGCTGTGGCAAAGGCCGGCAGCTACAGCTCCTGTTAGACCCCTAGCCTGGGAACCTCCATATGCTGCGGTGCAGCCCTAGAAAAGACAAAAAAAAAAAAAAAAAAGAGTGTGTTTCCAATATTTCCAATATTTGGTAGGTTTTTTGGCACAAGCTTTGTCAAATTTTGTATGATATATTTTTAAAAAACTATTACCATTTGTTTTATGCCCATACCTATGTTCTAACTTGTTAAAAACACATCATCAGACAGATATATCGGTCAAATATATTTGTATGTATCAAATATATTTATATGATACACATGATGTATGTATCATGTACCCATACGATATATATATCTTAACACATATTAACCCAATACATGTAGATAAAATATATTATATATATGATACATATGATGTACCTATATCAAAAATTTTGCATTAATTTTGGCACTTAAGGCAAGATATTTTTACTTAGACAATATTTTTTCTAGGTTCTTCTCGAAATAATTCCTTGCTAAAACTGCCAGAATCTCTTTCTGTCCTTGCGCAGTCTTTACCAAACCATGAAATCTAGGTAGAAAGACATTTCTGTGTATGGAATTGATTTTGCTTTTCTGTTTTTTGGTGTAATAATATCTTGCTGAGACTTGAAAGTAGCCTAGAGGCGTCTCTCCCACATAACAGGTTTTATCTGTTAATTTTTAGAATGAGCAAATCTCACTCCCTCTCTGCCCTCTTTTCCAGGAAGTTCCTAGCCTCAAATTACAGTGAGACTTACTACTCCGCCAAAGGAGAGGAGGTCACCACGCATCCTCAGATCATGGTATATCTTACAGAATTTTCTCATGTCTCTTCTCTCGAACTATTATTTCTTTGTGTGCTTTTGAAACCCCGTCCTAGCTTTCCATGCAGCCTCAGAAAGGCGCTACATCAGAAGTGAATCCTGCTGCACTGACTACCATCACTGAATGAGCTAGACTAGAAATCATGACCCTCCGAACTGGAAAGGCGGCTACTCACTGCTGAATAAGCAGATCAATGACTGCTAATGGATTTTCCTTTACCCCACTGACTTTTCTGTATCCCAAATGGTGTTAAATATGAAGGAAGGGTAAAGCAGGACTCCAAAGAAGTGTAAAATACCCTGAGGGAAGAGTAATTAAGCTAAAGGACAAAACTCAAGGACGTATGAGACAATTTTAAAACCTCCATCTAATTGACCCTATGTGAGTCATATCCCCTTGCCCAGTTCTTCTGATGCACCAGCCTCAAGTCCTTGCCTTAACTCTCCAAATGTATCCTTGTTCATTTATCATGAGTATTATTCCAGTGGATACAAGTCCTATTTTTATAACCTTATTCCCCTCTCCAGTCTTTCAGCCAAGGATGACTTTATTCTCTTCTACCAAATATATACTTTTGAAATCATATTTCTTCTATTTAGGACATCTGTCATCTATGAAATCTAAGTTATCATGCAATCTCTGCAAAATAGAAGAGTAAGAAAGCTGGGTATCATTCTTTTATGCAGGGAGTGGTTATTAGTCTGTGAGGGTCTGAGGACCAGGGCCTCGGAAACTGCCACACATAAGCAGGGACTGAACAGATGGAATTGACTGAAAGAGGAACCACCTGATGGAATCACCATGGATACAGCACCACGTGGGGAGTGATGAAGAGACCAACTTGATCAGGGCAGAGAGGCAGAAAAGGAATGAAGGACCTGGTTGGAGAGCGAGACCTAATTTTGACCATCATCAAAAACTCTGAGTTGGGAGTTCCCTTCACGGCTCAGTGGTTAACGAATCCGACTAGGAACCATGAGGTTGCGGGTTCGATCCCTGGCCTTGCTCAGTGGGTTAAGGATCTGGCGTTGCCGTGAGCTGTGGTGTAGGTTGCAGACGCGGCTCGGATCCCGTGTTGCTGTGGCTGTGGCGAAGGCCGGCAGCTACAGCTCCTGTTAGACCCCCAGCCTGGGAACCTCCATATGCCGCGAGTGCAGATCTAGACAAAGGCAAAAAGACAAAAAATAAAAAACTATGAGTTGACTTCACAGGCAACTGGGAAATTTTTTTTTTATAATAATAGCACAGGAGAGGTAGTTTAATAGAGATTTTGAGGTGGATTAAAGAAGTGAAATTAATAAGGAAAAGGGTCACATATCTGAGGCTGGCATAAACTAACAAACTTCAATTTTTGAGGAAGAATTTTTACCCTGCTTTCCACAAAGTAATCTTACAATTAAAAGGAAAGGATTCTGGAGTAACTTCAAAATTTTCTGGTGAAAGAATGCAATGAATGAATGCTGGAATGAATACATAAATGAATATAAGTGTTATTTGTGAAAAGTAAATAATGATGCGTTGTGAACATAAAATGTATAGATTTTAATATTTCTGTACTACCAATACATGTACTTATATCAATAGCCTCTTCATCTCTTTTAGGAACACTGTTTTTACCAAGGATCCATCATACATGAATTTGATTCTGCAGCCAGTATTAGCACGTGTAGTGGTTTGAGGTAATGCACCATATCTGTCTACCTTTTGAATTTTCAAAGACATTCACTTCTTTCTTTTTAAGACCCCCTAAAGAGAAAAATTAATGGAAAAAAAAAGATGCTCTATATCTTCAGCACGCATATCCACCCTAGCCCATTGTTTATGTTCATTTTCCACAAAAAGATGTCTAAGACACAGCCCCTGGGAAGACAAGTTTTTCATTATGTGATCAAGAAATTCAGAGCTGGAAGACTATTGAAATCATCCAGCCTGCCCTCTTGTGTTACAGATCAGGATACTGACATCAGAGACTTACTTCTGAACATTCACTTTGCTAGTGGTTGAACTTGGCCCATAAACCAGGCCCCCTGAATTCCCAACTCATCACGCCACAATGCTTTTTACTAAATTAGGCAGTGTTTCCAGTCTCCAGAAAGTAAAAACCAAACCAAACCAAACAAACAAACAAACAAAACCCTCAGAAGTAAAGCCTAAAGTTCTCTCTAGATCTTGTGTTCCAGGACAAAGGAGGAAGAAAGATATGGGGAGACAAAGGGCAGAAGAATAAGGAACTTGTGCTTTGATTTATGAGGGCTTTACTTGAGTAGTTCTCGCTATTTTTAAGACTGAGAAACCCTTTACTGACAAAATTACCACATGCTAGTGTCTGTACTTTCAAGTATTTACAGTGTAATTAATACTTGATGGACATAAAAATTCACAAAATTTTTGCAAGGACTCAGAATACCAGGGGTCCTCAACCCCAAGTGGGAATTGCTACCCTGTCTAGCTTCAAAGTAGAGGCTGGACCACCAAACTTCTGAAAATCCAGATGAGTTAACTCTTAGCAAACTTATCCATTGAATCAAAGTTTGCATGTCACCTCACCTCTTCATCACTCAGAACACCTGGCTACGTGCTCAGGAGGCCTTGACCTCACAGTTTCCCTTTCTTAAAAGGGCAACGTCCATAGACGGAACAGAGAAATACC
The DNA here is from genome assembly GCA_004024745.2 of Catagonus wagneri. Taxonomy (NCBI): domain Eukaryota; kingdom Metazoa; phylum Chordata; class Mammalia; order Artiodactyla; family Tayassuidae; genus Catagonus; species Catagonus wagneri. Next base: position 13,603,727 of record PVHT021183556.1, on the reverse strand, counting down.
ATGCAGTCATGTGGTAGTGAAATGGAATGGATCCTAAACAGCCTTTATATTCCCAATCCACAGGGGGTTCTTCAGGGTGAATGACCAAAGATACCTTATTGAACCAGTGAAATATTCAGATGAGGGTGAACATTTGGTCTTCAGATATAACCCCAAGGTGCAGCCCGCCGCCAATTATTCTTGCACAGAGCCCAATTTTACCAGGACAGCTGTTCCAAAGGATAATGCTAAATCCACGGAAGACTCCAAAATGGAAGTGAGTGCTTTATTTTTAAATCGTCTTTATGCCAGGTGAAACACATCTTCTTTTCTTTTTGATCGCGAGAGAGAGACTATGAGCCCAATTAATGAGGTGTACACACTACCTAGAACTGACTCATTGTTTGAAATCTGAAATGTCAAGCTTTTATGTTATCTCTATAGAAAGTGTTCATCCTTGGCAGTCAACCTCAATTTGTCTGTTAGTTTCAAAGAAGGGGGATGTCTACAACCCTAGAGAGGGATTTATAACATGAGGGCTGCGAGTGGTTGGAAAGAATGAAATCTGTATCTGGAAATCTCTCCCAGATAATGTCTTTTCTTTTCTTGTCTTTCCTGCCACTTGTGTTTGGGGGCGAGGTAGGTAGTTGATGATAAGCAGGTTATCCTCCTTTCCTCACGCCAAATATTCTAATTGTTCAGGTGGGATTTCTAGTGAAGGATTGTACAGTCATAGTCCTCTGTGTTTTAGGCTTTTCTGTCCTGGTTCACATCATCTTAAATCCCCACTCGGTGTCAGTCTTTAAGATCTATGAGTGTTTACCTTCTTCACATACCCACAGTCTAGACTGTGCCTGAAACCTACTAGATGCCTCACAGATGTCTCTGATTGAATCAATCAATCAATAAACAATTACTTAGTTCAGTAAAGCATGACTTAGTCAAATATTTGAACAAGATTCCTCTGGTTTTTGTTTTTGTTTTTGGTCGTGCCTGAAGCATGTGGAAGTTCCAGGGCCAGGGATCTAATCCGTACCATAACTGTGACCTGAGCTGCTGCAGTGACAATGCTGGATCCTTAAGCCACTAAGCCACAGGAGGGAGAACTCCATGATGTCTCTGGTGCATACCACAATGCATGACATTGAAATCTGAAAACTTAGAATTTCCTGGTGCTGGTGTTTTATAAAATAAAAGGTCCATAATTAGCAACATTTACACATTCCCTTGGAATGGAGATTACCACAAAGTGGGAGACTGAGAGACAGAAGAGGGGTAGAAGAAATAGAGTCAGTCCTATTAGCCAGTCCTATGTCTGGCTGTCAACTAGAGATCTGTCCTTTTTTACAGGAGCTTACTTAGTAAGCATTTACTTTGTAAATGAAGTAAATATTAAAAACAGGATTCATGATTCTTTATTTATAACTCTTATTTTATATGAAGGACTAAACAAAAAGGATAATAAAATATGGACTGTTGTTTCAGGTTTACTAAAAACTGATGCACAGGTCCATGTGTTTTAATAATATAGTGGGTTTTATTAACATCAATTTCTAGAATCATTAGATATAATCTTGTACCTCACATTCCAATAATACCAAAAGGCCTTACCTTGAAAGTGTAAAATGTTAAGATGAGAAATATTAACCATACTTCATTAAATTTTCCATATATTTCCAGAGCATTGAAAAAGAAAAGCATATTGAACTGTTCATTGTTGCTGATAATAATGTGGTAAGTTTTCAGATAAACATTTGCTCTCCATTCGTCCTCATAAAACTACAGATGTGATTTTAACAAAGAGGAAATAGTATTTTATCTTTTTGCCTTTTTTTTGGGCGGGGGGTACACCCGCAGCATATGGTAGTTCACAGGCTAGGGGTTGAATCTGAGCTGCAGCTGCTGACCTACGCCACAGCCACAGCAGCACAGGATCCGGGCTGCATCTGTGACTTACACCACAGCTCATGGATCCTTAACCCATTGAGCAGGGATTTAATCCGGGTCCTCATGGATACTAGTCGGGTTTGTTTCTGCTGAGCCACAAAGGGAACTCCAGGAAATAGTGTTTTAATCAGAATTCCATTCCAGGTTCAATGTCCTGTTTTTAGCTTCCCCGAACAAACACAGATAAGGGCCGATAAAATTCTTTGGTGGTACAGGAGACTAAGCCAAAACAGAACCACCTTCACCATTACGAACATATGGAAATGATGAGCAACTTACAAAAAATTGAACATATGTTCACAATTTATAGTTGAGCTCAAAAGAAAACACAGGAAATCTCCAAGTGCTAAAAATGAGGAAAAGAATCTCTGTCAAAACAGTAAGTAAAATTCCAAGTCTTGGTGGCACATAATACACAGAATGCATTGTGTAAGGCCCAGGGCTGTCCAATCCCTGAAAGGCAAACCGGAAAAGCTCTTTAGGGAAACTGCAAAGAGAAAGTAAATGTCCTGTTTGTCTACCTGCACCATGGGCAGGGAAAATATTATGCATAAAGGGGTAAAAATCATCCCGAGTCTGTGTCCTGCACTGATATGGGGCTGGTATCATGCTCTTCTCCTGATACGGAAATGCCAAGCCAAGCCTTCCACACAAAAACTGCTTAAAAACTTAATAAACCGCTAGATCCCAAGTCAAAAATGCCCTATCATTGTAATTAATGAGGAAGAGTCAGCCAACATAAATGAAAAGAATGAGCTCTCCAAGATATGTGAATCAGCCAGCCATACTTGAGGTTATACACTTTACAACAGGGTAGAAAGGATATGCAATAAAAACTAACAGGGCTAAAGGATAAGAAGGGTTGTTTTTACTTCTCCTCTATCAGAAAAACTTAGGTTAAGCAGGGAAAATATTCAACAAATATAGAAAAATCTGAATCACATAAATACAGCTTTGATTTAAGCCAATTGATGAAGTATACTGTAACCAAAAAATAGACAATATGTATTCAAGTGCAAATAAAACATTTTCAAAAACTAAACTGATATCTGGCCACAAAGGAAGTTTAAAAAAATTAGAAAAAAAAACAGATATGATAAAGATCACTCAAAAAAAAAATACAACTCAATTGGAAAATATAACAAAAAATTGTTAAACTGTACCTCTAAAAGAACACTGGTTTGGAAACTAAAATCAAAATACATTGCTAAATATTAACTGACTAAAGAATTCAAATACGAAATTATGAAATGTTTATAACAGCAAAAATAAAATATTACTATAGATAAAAATTTTTAGATGCTGGTGGCTTAGCGGTAACTAGAAGGACATTTGTAGACTTCAAACATTTCTATTAAAAAAGAAAGAAATTTGATGAATTAAGAGTCTAACTGGGGGAGTTCCCTTAGTGGCTCAGTGGTTAAACAAATCTAAGAACCATGAGGTTGCGGGTTCGATCCCTGGCCTTGCTCAGTGGGTTAAGGATCCGGCGTTGCCGTGAGCTGTGGTGTAGGACGCAGACGCGGCTCGGATCCCGTGTTGCTGTGGCTGTGGCAAAGGCCGGCGGCTACAGCTCCTGTTAGACCCCTAGCCTGGGAACCTCCATATGCCGCGGGTGCGGCCCTACATAAAGGCAAAAAGACAAAAAAAAAAAAAAAAAAAAAAAAAAAAAAAAAAAAAAAAAAAAAAAAAAAAAAAAAAAAAAAAAAAAAAAAAAAAAAAAAAAAAAAAAAAAAAAAAAAAAAAAAAAAAAAAAAAAAAAAAAAAAAAAAAAAAAAAAAAAAAAAAAAAAAAAAAAAAAAAAGAGTCTAACTGGAATAGTTAGAACATAAACAAAATAAAACCAAAAAAGATAGAAGGAAAAAGTAATTTTAACAAAATTATTTGAGTAAAATTAATAAAAAGCACAAGCAAAAAAGAAACAAAGCCAAATGCTAGTCCCATGGAAAGATACATGAAATAGAGAAACTTCAGACAGTATTTATTATGGCAGAAACAGAAGTATAAATAAATTTAGAAATGAAAGAATAACATAACTATAAACATAGGAAAGGTTATATATCATTAAAAATATATGTACAACCTTGTGCCAATACTTCTATGAGCAAAAGCATGTAGTAAAATGTTATGATGCTGACTTGAGAAGAAATAGGAAAACTCAAGAGGAATATAACAAATTTTTAAAACGAAATAAGTAGTCCACAATCTATTAACAAATAAAGACATTAGTGCTAGGTGAATTTAAAGACAAATTTTACCAAAATTTGTTATAACAGAAAACTCTATCTTCTATAAACTGCTTTCAAGAATAGGAAAAAAATTTCCCACATTTTTATTCATTAAAAGTTTGTATTAGTTATCTGGTGCTGTGTAACAAACTACCCCAAAGTTAGTGTGGGTCATTTATGCAGTTGCAGTAATGTAGTGGTTCTACTGGGCTGCCTGGCTGGTGCAAAATGCCCTTAGCCACCTGTCTGGCATACAGTGTTGGGCTTGGCTCATGTGTCTCCAGTAGGCAAGCCCATGCTTCTCACATTATAGCTGGGTATCAAAACATTGAGAGGCCAGTCTTCAATGCATAGGATCTTTTCTTTTTTCTTTTTCTTTTTTTCTTTTTGTCTTTTTAGGGCCGCACCCATGGCATACGGAGGCTCCCAGGCTAGTGGTCGAAAAAGAGCTGAAGCTGCCTGCCTACGCCACAGCCACAGCAATGCCAGATCCGAGCCATGTCTGTGACCTACACCACAGCTCATGGCAACGCCGGATCCTTAAGCTGCTGAGTGAGGCTAGGGAGCAAACCTGCATCCTCATGGATGTTAGATTCGTTTTCTGCTGAGCCACGACAAGAACTCCCACAGTATCTTTTCAAGCCTCTGCTTCTAGGACACTTGTTAGTATTTCATTAGCCAAAGTAAGTTATATGGCCAAGCCTAGAATCAGTGTTGGAGGGAAGTACACAAGGGTAGATACCTGGAAAAGTGATTTTTTTACAGGTCATTACTATGAAAATCTATGATGATGTTGATAAGAGATCCAGACAAGAAAGTAAAATGATTAGCCAATTTCACTTACAAATACAACTGCAAATATCTTTAAAATATTTGCAAACTCATTCCAGCACATATCAAAAAAGAGTGCATCACAATGAAGGTTTATTCTAATAATGCGATGGATTTGATAATTAAGAGGATATTTACAGGCCTATCAGGAATAATTTCAGTGGAATAGTGGCAGTAAAATCAATGAATGGTAGGCTGAGGAGTAGGCGGGAAATGAAAATTAAAGGGATTCTAATGCAATATATTTGAGGTATTTAGATTTTTAAGATAACAGGAGAGCAACGGAAGGTTAACTATAGGATGCCGAGGGATTCAGAAAAGGCACTTTTATTTTTATATTGCAAAAAGCTTGATCATTTGCATTTATCCCTATGGGAGACCTCGCATTATTAGTAAGTGTATTTCATTAGGCTGAAATTGATAATGCTAAAAACAAGTACAAATAGGGTACCTATTTGTAAGAAGAGAACAAAATACAAAATAAATGGAGTAGGAAACTCTGCTTAGCCTTTTCCTGGAGAGAAGGGGGGCCAAACAGTTTTTGTTCTCTCTATCATCTATCTGGCTCCAGAATGGTCCTTGATTCTATTCTCCTTACTTTGCGACTGCCATGGATATAGGAGGGCTGATAAAGTTGTTTTTTGCAATATAATGGTTGCTATGGAGTTTTAATAGGTTTTGTTATAAATACGGACTCTAAAGAACATTTATGAGTTGGTATAATAAATCAATGTAATGCAATAGAATGTACTGTAAAAGGGAATCAAATTATACAGAAAACCCTAAAGTTGTGCCGAGTTGAAGCTTGTCTTTAGAAACTGCAATATCTAGTTATTTTATGTATAAAAAAAGTGGAAGGAAAGTCAGGGAATTTTTTTCTTTGAAATATCTTGTGATGGGAATAATATTGTTGAATTTTTATTCAACTCTTATGATTAATGAATGTTGATCTGATGTTTCTATTTCCAGTATCACAGGAATAATCATCCTAACGGTAAACTGAGGAATCGAGTTTGGGGAATGGTCAATTTTGTCAACATGGTAAGATCTGATACAGTTTGAATCAAACTGAAAACACAAATGGTCAGAAATTTATTTTTAATGGCCACATTCATGGCATATGGAAGTTCCTGGGCCAGGGACTGAATTGAGCCACAGCTGGGGCAACATGGGATCCTTTAACCCACTGCACCAGGCTGGGGATAGAACCCATGCTTCCACAGTGACCTGAGCCACTGCAAGCAGGTTCTTAATCCACTGTGCCACAGAGGGAACTCTGGAAAGAAACTTTTAGGATAGATGGATTTTTGTAGTAATCCAGATATTGAGATAGCCTAGAACACAAAAATTCACTAAGTCAACTAATTAGAAAAATTCTACTGCAAAAAGTCACAGCAACAAATGAACCACAGCTCTAAGCTTTTAATTTTCTAAGTAAGTGACATTTAAATAAGTTTTAAATATTGGTCACTAATCACAAAATTTATAAAGCAATGTATGAAGATTTGACTATCCATCATGAATAAATCAATCCACTTTTAAAAATCACTGCACCATGACCTCGCATGGCAAAAAAGGCTTTCAAGCTATAGTTTAATGCCCATGTTCTGAGAGCGAAATCAGGAGAAAAACTTCAGTAAAGCGCATACTATAATCCTGTTAATGAAGCAGTGCTGTGAACTATACACTTTTTTTTAAGAGCCATACCTGCGGCATATGGAAGTTCCCAGCCTTAGGGTTGAATCTGAGAAGAATCAGAGGTTTTTCATCAAGTTTCTTTGTTGATCATGGCAATTTACCCAGTATTCTAGATGATTCACCCTACAATCTGTTTCAGTACAACTGTTTATAAAATGAGGCCAGACCATTTGCTTATGTACTTCACACATTAAAATTACTTTTTTTAAATGTAAAGGAATATATTTGTGATAAAGGATCCTTCAGAGCTTGACATTGTAAAAAATCATTTCTCATTTGATCAGATTTATAAAACCTTGGACATTCATGTGACATTGGTTGGCCTTGAAACATGGACACATGGAGACAAAATAGAAATAGATTCAAATATCGAAACTACCTTATTGCGTTTTTCAGCTTGGCAAGAAATAATCCTCAAAAAAAGGAAGAATTTTGACCATGTTATGTTACTCAGGTATGTAGCTGCTCTATTTTCTTGCATTATTTTATTTTATTTGCTTTTTAGGGCCGCACCCGTCGCATATGGAAGTCCCCAGGCTAGGGGTTGAATTGGAGCTATAGCTGCCAGCCTACACCACAGCCACAGCAATGCCAGATCTGAACCGCATCTGTGACCTACACCATAGCTCACAGCAATGCCAGGTCCTTAACCCATTGAGAGAGGCCAGGGATTTAACCCGTGTTCTCATGGATACTAGTTGGGTTCATTACCACTGAGCCACAGCAGGAACTCCCTCTTTTCCTGAATATTTTAGGTGAATTTATTAAAAACCAAAATACATTTTAAAGCCGTTGACTTCTGGATAGTACACAGGGACAAAATCTTGTGAGCAGCTATATAGAAATTTTCCAAATTAATTTGTAAATAATCTTTCTTCCTAATAATGACTAATACCAGAAAGGAGAGCTCTGAAATATTCATATTCCTGGGCAGAGCTGAAAATGTCATTAAAGAAGCACTTTTAGAATCCATTTTACTTTACTTATCAGCATCCAATTTTAACTCCCTTCAGCCTTCCATGCTAGCCCGTAATAGTTCTTTTTAAAGCGGTCCAACTATAAATGTTCTCTCTCTCTCTCTCTTTTTTTTGGCCACATCCAGGGCATCTGGAAGTTCTCAGGCCGGGGATCGAAGCTGCATCATAGAAGTGACCCTGCTGCCTCACAAGGGAACTCCTAAATAATCTTCTTGAACACATATCAAATTTGGATCCCTTTAATACACATATCTACATCTGTCTTTTTAGGTAATCTAGGGATAGATCTGTTCTCACATGACAAGTGTTTTAAATGTTTAATTATAGTCCTCAAACCCTCCATGAGTTTCTATGGTTGATTAAATTTTTAAAAATCTTCAACCACAGCAAATGAATCGTGGTGTTGAGTCCACTCACTATGTTACATTTTCCCCTCTGAACACTTTTAAATTTTTTGGTTGTTTAAGTGGTTTTATACAAAGTTGACTGTAGCGTAAACAAAAGTCAAGTCAAAGGGATTCTAATCTTTTTATTTATGTATTTATTTAGAAAGTACTTTTTCAGGATTTCAACTTGATTGCATTGACTTTCTCAATGCCTCTAAAATATCACAGGCTGAAAATGAGCTTAGTATCAACTAAGGTCATCATCAAGCCCAGAACTCCAGGGAAAATAAAAAGCACTAGCATTGTGGGGTTCACTGTAGTTCAGTCTTTGTGGAAACCGAACTAGAGTTGTTTCCATCTTGTTTATAGTGGGAAGTGGCTCTACACATCTGCACAAGGAACTTCCTATCCAGGGGGCATGTGCCTGCCCTATTATTCGTCCAGTGTCGTTAAGGTGGGCTGTGTTTTATTTACGTCATATATTACTTCATCCAAAAGTTTACCTTAAATTTCTGTAATTTTCTTTTTTGATTTCTGTGATTTTCTATGTCCTATTGAAAAGGACCACAGATGCATTCCCATCAACATGCCGTGATGAAACTGTCATGTTTCCTGTATTTTATAAAAGCTACAGATAAATAGTGAATATAAACCAGTGTTTTACAGAGTGTAAAAGAACATCAAAGGTGAATTAACATACATAGAATAGGAAAGCTCTTTTGTATAGTAAATGTATTTTTAAGGACGTGTGATTATACACAAAACTTGACAGCAAGTTTTGCAAGTGAGGATAGTAGTTCTTAGGCTGATAAGAAAGTGTATAAAGCACTACAAATACAGCAGAGATGACCATACCACTCATTTTCAGAAAGCAGCAAACCTAGGAACTGCTGACTCTCTTTGTTTATCAGATTCCCTTCCCAAGTCAGCACATAAATGCTGTCCAAATAATCCTATCTAAGATAATCTTTGAAATACTAAGGTTTGGTTTTATTTCCTGTAGTGTCTCTGCCTAATTGTTGTTAGGCTCAAGTTAGTCTTGTAAGACCTTGAACGTAAGAGCTAGTACTTGTAACAATGACTACCTGTCCTGTTATTCCATGGTTCCTTTTATAATCATGCCTTTGCCCAAGGTACTTTAGAAACATAAATTTTGCGTAACAGAGTCATATTAAACTAATGTAGGCTGTTCATTTTTTGATAATTGGAGAATTATCATTATAACCCATCCAGGACATATTTTATTTTTTTATTTTTATTTTTATTTTTTTTTGTCTTTTTGCCTTTATGTAGAGCCGCACCCGCAGCATATGGAGGTTCCCAGGCTAGGGGTCTAACAGGAGCTGTAGCTGCCGGCCTTCACCACAGCCACAGCAACGCGGGATCCGAGCCGCGTCTGCAACCTACACCACAGCTCACGGCAACGCCGGATCCTTAACCCACTGAGCAAGGCCAGGGATTGAACCCGCAACCTTATGATTCTTAGTCGGATTCGTTAACCACTGAGCCACAAAGGGAACTCCCCATCCAGGACATATTTTAAACCTCCTATGGGTAAGATGAAATTACCAAGTTAGAGATGTTTTACCTTTATAGTAACCTGATATCCCACTCCCTTTTGGAAAATTAATCGTTTTTATTAATATAGACATTCCAACATAAAATAGAACTAAGAACAGAGGTAGCAGTCAACTCTGCCTTGGATTTTACCTCACTGATCTTCTGGTCTTTTTCATGGTGGAAACCCCCACCTCATGATTAAATAACGTTATTGCCTAATGTGAGACTATAGATTGAAAACCTGAACCTCACATATTTTTATTTTTACTCCCTTCGAATATCCAGTAGTAGAAGACAATAAAGAATGTTTATTTTCTTGCGTAGATGTTACTACGTTTTAGCTCTTTGTAAGAACAAGTCTATAGAATCCAACGACTATTACTGGATCACAAAAATATTAAAAACATTTCAAAATGTTAGAGATATCCAAAAGATTATTTGTTCACCTCATTATATAACTGAATAAACTAAGATACAAGAACAGAAGACAACTAAGACCACGATGTCTCAGATAAATTACTGGTTAACCAGAAGTTAGAAACCAGGTCTCAACCACTAGTTCACAGCCTTATGTACTGTAGTGTGGTATCTTATAGACCTTTCTAATGCACATGTTTTTTGGCATCAGGACCTTTTACCTGACCTAAATGCAATTGCGAGCAGGATGGCACATCATTTAGGGCACAACCTTGGGATGAAGCATGACGACTACCCATGTACCTGTCCTTTGGGAAAGTGTGTGATGGATAATGGTGGAAGGTGAGGCTCAAACAATACAGAGAATACATTTCCGTATTGGAGGAGTGGCTTTTGATTAAAACTCAATATTGTAGGGCCACATTGTTATTATGCGGGAATTTTTCTAATATACACTGGAAGGTCTATTCTAAAGGCAGGCGTGGTAAGGAGTTTCCTGTTTGGGGCTGAATCTTACCAGTTCATAGTTTCTCTCCTAGTGATATGGTGTGAGAAATTCTAAAACTCGGTATTGCAAAAGTAAATGACAACTGATCCACATTATACCAAGGATCTCAGGAGAGAAATACACTCTACGTGCCTTGTTTTATCGCCTTTGCTATAAGCCATCATTTACTTCTTCAAATCTTGACTCAAATGTCATGCTCAGGAAAACCTACCCAGCCACCCAATCCAATTTTTCAGTCCCATCCTTTCACATACATACTCGGGCTTTCTCCACCTCCCCTTCCCCTTTGCTTTGTTTTTCCTCCTTAGCACTTATTCTAATCTAACAGTCTATGTTTTACTTAGCTTGTGAAGCATTTTACTCCCCTACTAGAAGGGGGAGCTTCGTGCAATCAGAGCGTTTTGTCTGTTTTGTTCACTGTTATATCAAAACAGTCAAGAAAAGTTTCAGACACACACTAGGTACCCCATAGAAGGTTACAGAGGGAATGAATGTCCAACATTTTCTCATCATGCTGTGAATCACGTGTGGTCAGATCCTAAGCCTTACACATCTTTGGACTTCTTTCTAGGGGGTACACACAGTGCCTTGTAGATAGTAAGAAAACTGTCGATAGATGAGGGTCAGTGCTTTTACATATTAATGAATTAAAGTAGCTAAAGCACCTAAGTACATGACTGGCACAGAGTAAAAACTCAGTAACTGATGTCTAATTTTACATCATTACCTATATAATTAGCAATATTTGAGGGGGAGGGGCAAACAATCCCACTCAAACGTCTCCAGGGTTTTCAAAGTTCACCTGCATCGAGGGAGTCAAAACACATGGAAGATGGAATGGAGGTGAGTTTCCATTTGAAGAGAAGTATATCACATCTCTAGGTTGTTTAGATAGTACTAAACAGTTTCCAAAAATGTTTCTAGAGAACTACTTTGTACCAGGCGCTGTGTTAACTAGCAGTTTTTTTTTTTTTAATGTGAACATGATTCAGTTCACATTAAAAAAAAATGTGAACCTGTAGTGAGAAGCTTGTAATCTCACATGGATGATAAACAAACATATAGATTATTCCAAGTGGAACAGATAAAAAGTGAGATAGGAGCCGCAGACACGATCAGTCTAAACTATGGGCTTCAGGAGCGAGATTCTGGAGGATATGCAGTCTGAGCATTTTCACTAAAACAGCCTATGTTGGCTGTGTGTCAGTAAGACATTTTATAAAATAAAAAGCTCTGTTGTCATTCTGCTATAACAGGAAGACAAGAGTAAGAAAAGTAAATGAACTTTTGAGTCCCTCATTTATATTTTTTCCCCTAAATTCTTCACAAAACTCTCGGAACTGTTCTGCTGCTAGGCATTGATAAGCTTAATATTTATTTTTAATTCATCCTGTCTCTAGCATTCCTGCACTAAAATTCAGTAAATGCAGCAGAACTCAGTACCAGCAATATCTGAAGGATTTCAAGCCCACATGCATGTTCAATATTCCATTTTCTGATAAACTAAGTGATTACCCATATTGTGGAAACAAGAAGCTGGATGATGGAGAAGAGTGTGACTGCGGGCCTGTTCAGGTATTTGCAAGTGATGTTGCCTTTAGGTTTCAGAATTTAGGCGTTCCTGTTGTGGCTCAGCAGATTAAGAACCTGACATAGCGTTCATGAAGATGCAGGTTTGATCCCTGGCCTCACTCAGTTAAGGATCCGGTGTTGTCAAAAGCTGTGGCATAGACTGCAGATGCGGCTCAGATCCGGCATTTCTGTGGCTGTGGCATTGCTGTGGTTGTGGTGTAGGCTGGCAGCCGCAGCTCCGATTTGACCCCTAGCCTGGGAACTTCCACATGCTGCAGGTGCGGCCCTAAAAAAAAAAATAAATAAATAAATTACAGAGTTTAAACTCAGCTAGAACCTAGATAGGGATGTAGCCATCAATCAACCATGGTACACTCTGTAAAGCTTGAAAAGCTGTGACTTTTTTTTTTTAATTGGAAACAAGCTGTTGTGCAGCTTCATTACAAGGCTTCTTACCAAGTTATGAATCATATGTAATGATCTTGCTGAAGGTCCAAAGCATCACCTTAGCCTGGTTTATATATTAATTGGTTATTCTTCAAGAAGGGCCCATAGGCGTCATTAAGTCTGATCTCTCATGCACAGTAGGAAGCTGTTCTACAAAATCCCTTACAGTCAGTCAGTAGAGTTTTTACTCAGCGCTTTTGAGGCTCGTCTCTATCCCAGTTGGCCAGTTCACATTATTAGAAAACTTAATTGAGCAGAAACCTTCTAAACTTATACATATTTATTGCAGTCTCTGGAACATTCAAAATAAGCCTTTGAGGCATATTTTCAATTAATTCTTAATCTGACGTTCTTCAACACAGAAACTTTCTTTCAAGCCCTCGTCATATAGGTAAGTGTCCTAGATAAACTGCTTCTCAGGTGATCAAGAGCTCATAAATCACCCGGGCATGTGGTTCAAGTGTGGATGCTGATTCAGTAGGTCCAGATTGGAACTTAGATCCTGTTCCTATCAACTTGCAAGGTCGTGCTGATGCTGCCAGTCCAAGGACCACATAAAGACCACCCATGCTCTAGACACTGCACAATTCAAAAGAAGTCTAATAGGATGGCCACAAAGAGACTCCATGATCAGTGTGGAGATGGTGACGGGTCCAGAGGTTATGGTTTCTAGCTTTCAAATGTCTCAGGGTAAACAGGAAGGGAATCTTAACTTTTTTTTTTTTCTTTCTAGGGCTGCACCTGCAGTGTATGGAAATTCCCAGGCTAGGGGTCAAATCAGAGCTGCTGGCCTATGCCACAGCCACAGCAACACCGGCTCCAAGCCACATCTGAGACCTATACTACAGCTTGAGACAACGCCAGATTCTTAACCCACTGAGCAAGGCCAGGGATTGAACCCACATCCTCATGGATACTATGTCAGGTTCTTAACCCACTGAGCCACAACAGGTACTCCAAGAATTTTAACTTTGGGAAGTGACAACTTTGCCCATATAATGTTTTGCAGTGGTTCTACAGTTTCATTCTAACACCTGAAGTACCTTACATGATGGCATGCAGACCGTTTTTCTGGTTTTAATTTTGTTTGAGTAGATAAGGCCCAGGTGTCCATCCTGCTGTTATTATCTAATGACGCCTTTTTTTTTTCTTTTGTCATTTTTGGGCTGCACCCGTGGCATATGGAGGTTCCCAGGCTAGGGGTCGAATTGGAGCTACAGCTGCAGGCCTACACCACAGCCACAGCAACGCCAGATCAGAGTTGCGTCTGCGACCTGCACCACAGCTCACAGCAACGCCGGATCGTTAACACACTGAGCAGGACCAGGGATCAAACCTACAACCTCATGGTTCCTAGTCGGATTTGTTAACCTCTACACCATGACAGGAAATCCTAATGAGGCATTTAAAAAAAAAATGTTTTGGGGAGTTCCCGTCGTGGCTCAGTGGTTAACGAATCCGACTAAGAACCATGAGGTTGAGGGTTCGATCCCTGGACTTGCTCAGTGGGTTAAGGATCCAGCGTTACCGTGAGCTGTGGTATAGGTTGCAGACGTGGCTCGGATCCCGCGTTGCTCTGGCTGTGGCGAAGGCCGGCGGCTACAGCTCCTGTTAAAACCCCTAGCCTGGGAACCTCCATATGCCGTGGGTGCGGCCATAGATAAAGCAAAAAGACAAAAAAAATGTTTTGTCTGGGTGTTCCCTTGTGGCATAGCAGGTTAAGGGTTTGGCATTGTCACTGCAGTGGCTTGGCTCACTGCTGTGGCGCAGGTTCAATGCCTGCTGGGGGAACTTCCACATGCTGCAGGCATGGCTAAAAAAAGTTCAGCCTGAAATATTTAGCATCTTGAGGAAAATATAACATCAGATCTTCAGAAATTGTATTATCTCACATCAAACCTTTAGCATGAGAGGCAGCAGGCCTCCTCCAGAGAAGGAAGGCATCAGGGGAATGAAAAGTCACAGACTTTGGACTTTGCTACCAGTGAGAATTCGTTAGCTGTGGAGTACTGAACAGCCCTGAGGGAAGGAAACCAAGTAAAAGCCCCAAACACCAGTGGCAAGCAGTAGTTTTTATCTACACTTCATAACCAAACACCGTGCATTTGGATTTAACTCTGCAAAACAATTAAGGCTAAGTTCCACAGAAGCACAACAAATTAGTTGTTCCAACAGGTGCCAAAATACCAACCACCTCTGATCTTTAATTTTTGATTATTGCCTAGGAGTGCACTAATCCTTGCTGTGACGCACACAAATGTATGCTGAAGCCAGGATTTACTTGTGCGGAAGGAGGGTGCTGTGAATCCTGTCAGGTAAGATCCCTTGCCAGGACTGGGTTTCTCTGTTTTCAGTTTATTCAGTGTATTCAGGACCAAAGAACTGTTTGACCACCAAATGACCTTCCATCAGCGGATGCCCTTCCATCAGGGCCAGGCTTCCCTTAGTCAACAGGGCTCTTCTGAGATGCTCTGACTTCTAAGCACCGGCCATCGCTGTGGTCTAGGGGATGGAGAAGCAGGGAAGCGGTGCTTGGACCTTTAGGAGTGCAGGTATATGGACCAACGTTATTCTTGCTCTTTTGTAAATCACCCTATCCTATTTCACCTCAGCGGGACGGAGGGCGGGGTTGGGTGCGGACTAGCATCCCAACAACAGTGAACTAAACGGTGAAGAGGCTACGCTGGAACTGGAACGCCATAGTGACTAGTACGCGGAGATGGATTCCTAGGAAAGGTGACCGGAAATTCCAATGCCTCTGTCCAAGGGTTTATTGACACCTCTTCGGCCACTGGCTTATAAACTCACAAAGGAAAGGAAGTGTGTTTTATCCATCTTTGAATCCTTCCAAAACCCAGCACAGTTCAATGCATACTGAATGGGCTGAATGAGAAACGGTTTCCACACAGTGCCCTCCAGCAGTGAGAGTCAGGGTATTTTGTTAGTTCATCTGGAGAGAGCTGGTTTCCTGGGAGTGGAGAGGCTTCATTACAGTCAGGGGTTCCCAGTACATTCCCAGTGTGTGTCTGGTGGGGTGGGGGTGGCGGTGGGAGAAAGGGACGTACTAAAGCAAGGGATGAGAAGGCGAAATGAACAGAACCCGCTCACATTTCCCCATTCTAAGTCCTTCCCGACTCTGCCCCAGTGCTAGTCTAATGCCACAAACACCAGCTTGTCATTCCTAAAATTACATAAAATCCAGTAATTCTAATAATTCTCAGTAGAATGGAGAAGGAAGTCATGACCATCCTTATACACTTATTTCAGATAAATTAAATGGGTCGACCTACTTACTTCCTCCTACTTACTGAACCTCACCTACCTGTGCCTAAGAGTCAACCTTTTCATTGTTCTTCGACAGATGAAAAAAGCAGGGTCTCTCTGCCGACCAGCAAAAGATGAATGTGACTTTCCTGAAACGTGTACTGGCCACTCTCCTGCGTGTCCGAAGGACCAGTTCCAAGTAAATGGATTTCCTTGCAAGAACGCAAAAGGCTACTGCTTCATGGGGAACTGTCCCACCCGGGATGATCAGTGCTCCGAACTGTTTGATGATGGTGAGAGACAATCCCGCTGAACGACTGATGGAGATATAGCCATTATTTCTCTGTTATTGTCCTTTAAGGATTTGGGGGCAAGTGTGGAGATAATGCCGTCTGTGGTATTCTTCGAAGATATCACCTGCCACCTTTCTGAATAACACCTTCAGTATTCATTGATTTTAACTTTTATAGTAATTTAATATTAGTTGACTTTATTAATTGACTTTAATATTTAGGCAATATTCCTTAATTGATTAGCTCAGTGTGTGCATTAAAGTATGTTTCTTTTTTATTTCCATCTTCCTTTCTAAAATATCCTCCTGAGGCCAAGGGGTAGTTTTAAAACTATTTATCCCATTGTGTTTTACCGCTATACCATATTGAAATCAATTATATTAGAAAAGTACGGCATTTTATGATGTGTAATATTTGTGCTTTCCTTGTTTTATTTTTATCATACCATTTTGGCTTCCAGAAGCAAAAGACAGTCCTGATATCTGTTACAAGATGAATAAAAATGGAAATAAATTTGGCTACTGCAAAATTGAAGAACATAGATTAATTCCTTGTGAAGAAAAGTAAGTGCCTTTCAAAGAAAAGAAAATGCCCTCTCCGAGTGTTTTGCAAAGTCAGAACAGCTCTTCTTCAGACAGCTGCCAGCCTCTTTCTACTGAGGAGATTAGGAAGAATGGGAATCAAGAAGGAAATGAGCAAACAGCCCTAATGGAATCAACTGGCATTTATGTTCTGTATTTCATCATTGAAAGTCATGGAAAACAAGGAGGAAAGATGAGAAGGTGTTAAGATTCTTTAGAATAAAGGGAGGAAAAGAAGCTACAAAGAGAGAGCGAGAGAAAGGAGTAAACAGGAGGAGGGAGGAAATAAGTAGAAACGGGGAAAGGAGGAAGAAATAAGGAAAGAAGAAAGAAAGGTAGAAGTTAAGATTTAAGACAGAATGACAGAATTGGGTGTTAGGTCTGTTTTTTAAAAGGCATAGGATGAACCCCACTTCCAGGTTTGTTACTGACAGTGGGCAAGGCTTTCTGTGTGCTCCCAAACAGGATTTGGACTGAAAACAACACTAATGAAAACCTCAAGCCAAGTTCAAATTTGCCTCTAAAGGTACTCCAACAAATGGGCAGTTGCTGAACTCCTCTTATTCCTGATTGCTGCCTACTCTGTAAAAAGGGGGTTATAATAGGAGTTCCCAGCAGTTAAGGCATTATCTATCATTGCTATAGTTTGGTTGCTGCTGTGGTGTGGGTTCGATCCCGGGCCCAGGAACTTCCACATGCTGTGGGTGCAGCCAAAAAACTGGGGGCAGTTATAATAACAATTTTGTGAGAATAAACTGATGTGCTCTATGCAGGAAAGAATAAGAAATCTGAATGTCCCAATTAAAGTTATACCAATACAAATTACTAATAAGAAACTTGTCTGTAAACCTGAGGTAATACCGACTTGTGGGAATTATAGAGATATCACAAAGAAATACAATCATTTTGCATTTTTGCCTACCCACCTCAGTTCCCAGAGTCAGGACTTTGTCCAAGAGTTTCCCCCTCATCTTCTGGCCTCTGATAAGCCTGGAACTAGAAAAAACTGCCCAGGCCACTTCACCGTTAGCCTAGTCTCTAAAGATCTACTTTGGATCCCAAATGTGAGAATATGCTTCTGCTTCCTTTCCTTCAGAGATGTCAAATGCGGAAAGATATTCTGCACAGGTGGGAAGCACGCTTCCATCCTTGGAGAAGAAAAGATCTATCACCTTAAGAAGCATTTGGAGCAGAATGTCACTGAATGCAAAACCTTTCTTTTATATCATAAATCTAAGGATTTTGGTTTGGTTGCTCCTGGAACAAAATGTGGAGAAGGAAAGGTAAGATGAAAACCCTTTGTTTTATTAAAACTTCTTGATTCAGCCACTTTAAAATCTCATTAGATTCTATAATTGGTTCCAGAGGGCCTATAGATGGGAATGAAGAAAAAAAATCTGCCCCTTTTTTTTTTTTTTTTTTTTTTGCTTTTTAGCTGCACCTGCAGCATATGGACTTCCCAGGCTAGGTGTTGAATTGGAGCTACAGCCACCAGCCTACAGCTACAACAATGCAGGATTCTATACCACAGCTCACAGCAACACTAGATCCTTAACCCACTGAGGAAGGCCAGGGATCAAACCTGCATCCTCATGGATACTAATTGGAGTCACTTCCACTGAGCCACGACAGGAACACCCTGCAACATTTTTTTAATTGAACAGAGCAGCAATAGCACTAAAATAAATATTCATGTTGCTTAATATTTGTTATACAAATCATATAAATGTTATAAAGTTGCTTAATTAGTATCTTGTAGATGCTTAATGAAATTATAGACTTAATTTTTAAAATTCATTTGACTACTGAAGGAGTCATACAATCTTCATTTATTTTATTCATTCAGACATTTACTGGGCACATACCATGGTGCCAGTGACTGTGCGGCACACAGATAATGGAAAGATGTAATGAGATAAAGAAATGAATTGGAAAGGAAAAATTCAGCATGTAAAAAAGGAATCAGGAATTCCTTAGTGGCTCAGTGGGTTAAGGAATCAGCATGGTCGCTGCTGTGGATCTGGTTATTGATGTGGTTCAGGTTCGGTCCCTGGCCCGGGAACTTCCTCATGCCTTGGTCAAGGTCAAAAAAAGAAAAAAAGGAATCAGAACTTAATAACTTAATAGAGACCTATATTTCAGATCCACGTATCTAACCATATAGTTTCCCATTAAAATGACTAAGTAAATATAAAAATGGTGAGGAATAAATATATGTGGAAATTTGGGTATATGTACCAACCACAAGCTAGAAAGTTCAAGGATTTTCAACAAGAAGCTGTATGAGGCATCCGTTTGAAGTAAACACCAAATAATTTTCTATTCACTTCAGGTAAGGAAAATCAGCCAGAGGTACAAAGCAAAAGTATGACATCCCCTTCACAGAGTGGCAGGGGTTAAACAAGGCGGTTGACAAGGGAGCTGTTAAAGAACACTTCCTGAGTGTGCAAAGACACGCTGTGACCATGGACCACTACATCAACGCCTATTCCTTTAAGAGAAATCTTAGTACAGACGTGCAGCACTCACAGTGGTGCCCCTTCTTAATCTAGTTCCTAATGAGGGAATCCATGCATAGCAAATGCCAGCCTATAGACATATCACGAAGACACTGCTTAAAGAATCTGTCATTCCGTATTTACATTGAGATACTGTTTTGCAGATATGAGGAACTTAAAATGCATTAAAAAATTTTAATTTCTCTTAGTAGCTATTCTTTCTGGGTAAGTTTTAATTTGGCCTAGAGAAAGAGGGCAAACATACATAACCCATTGCCCTGGGTGCCTTTTCCTTAGTCATACCACAGAACTTACAACATAGATAGGAAAAAGGAAATGGAAGCAAAAGAAGAGGGAAGGTAAGAGTAGAAAAACAGAGTAGAGTGAGGAGGGAACAAGAGTAGAGGAGAGAAGAGAGAAGGAAATTCATTCGCTCATTCCTTCTCTGGTACAGAATTGCTCAAAAACTGGCTCTGCAGGTATCTCTTCGTTAAACTTACAAAACAGCAAAATCAAAACAAGAAGCATCTCAATATTTTCCTTTAGTTGAGCCTGAAATACTTGAAGAGAGGTCTACATGGGTTTTAAAACAATGTTTCTCAGTGTTTAATCATGCATATAGAAAACACATTCTATAAGCATAAGGAAAAAAGGTAACAAGAATTCACCATGGTGAACAAAGGAGACCAGTCTATGAAATCGAAGATGATAGTCTCCTATTTTTAAAAAGAAGAAAATCTTTTAGAAAAAAAGGTTAAATTTATATATGAATACTGTTTAGAAGGATATTAAATCTATAAAGGTGATATACTTTGAAATCAAGAGGTGCTGCCTTCAAAGAACAAAATGAATCATATAACTGCTGGTTTATATGCAGTTTTGGCAGTAAGCCATGGAATAGAAATTACAAAAAAAAAAAAATAGTAAATTGGAAGCCAAACTTCTTAACACAGAAAAATAGATGAAGATTTTTTTTAATGAAAGAAAATGAGTAAAAGCAAGAAAAACTGTCCTAAGAAATCACATACAGATTTAACAGGAATTTTAGTAAGGAAAACAGAATAAGATTTAAAATATAATTAGAGAAATAATAATCAAAATGTCTCTGAGCTGAGAAATGCATATCATAAAAACTCAGTACCAGGGAAAAAAATCATAAAAATAAATGAGCATTTAGACTCACCCTCACACTATGAAGTCAACAATAAAGAAGATGTTCTATTAAGCCCAAAAGAAGGCAAGTATTATTTTTCAATAAGAAAAATTATCAGGTTACCGTCAAATTTATCTCCAACAAAAAATGCTAGAAGATAATGTAGCAAAACCCACAGAGTTCTGGAAAACAGAAATATGGGGACCTTAGAACCACACAATATAACCAAGCTATTATTCAGACAGTGAAGTAATAGAATAACACTCTCACACACCTATAATTAAGAAAATATCAGGGAGTTTCTGTTGTGGCTCAGCCGTTAACAAACCTGACTAATATCCATGAAGTTGCGGGTTGGATCCCCGGCTTTGCTCAGTGGGTTAAGGATCCGGCGGTTGCCATGAGCTATGGTGTAGGTCACAGACTCCGCTTGGATCTGGCATTGCTGTGGCTGTGGCGTAGGCCAGCAGCTGCAGCTCCGATTCCATACGCCTGGGAACTTCCATAAGCCACTTGTGCGGCCTAAAAAAAGAAAAGACAATGTCATTAAAATTAGACAGCATTTATTTTCTGAAAAGAAAAAAAGTATATACACACTACTGTGTAAAATAGATGATTAACAAGTACCTACTGTATAGCTCAGGGAAATCTATGTCATAGTTTGTAGTAAGTTCTATGGGAAAAAAGGAATGGAGATATATATATACATATATATATATAAAAAACCATTTCACTTCGCTGTACACTTGAAACTAATACAACATTAAGTCAACTGCAATAAAATTTTTTAAAAAGGAAAAACAGTCAAGCACTCCAGCCAACTGTAAAATGAATTTAATTGAAGTGATACCTGCACTTTCATATTCATTGCAATGTTAGTCACAATAACCAAGATATGGAAACAACTTAAATGTCCTCGGATAGGTGAATGGATAAAGAAAATGTGATATTATATATATATATATATATATATATATATATATATATATATGAATGTGACTTTATATATATTTATACATATAAATGAATATTACTTAGTCTCAAAAAAAAGGAAATCCTGTCATTTTCAAGAACATGGATAAACTTGGAGATTTCACTTATGCTAAGCAAAATAAGCCTAATGCAGAAAGACAAAGACTGTATAATCTCACTTATGTGTGAAACCTAAAAGAATAAAGTCTCAGAAGCAGGAAGTAGAGTGATGGTTGCCTGGGGCAGGGGGGCGGGAGCTGGGGGTAGGGAAAACAGGAAGATGTTGGTTAAAGGTACAAACTTTCCATTATAAAATGAATAAATTCTGGAGATCTAATGTAAAGCATGGTGACTGCAGTTAACAACACAATAATATGCACTTGAAATTTGCTGAGAATAGATCTTAGGTGTTCTCATGACAAAAAAAGTAACTATTTGGGGTGATGGATGTGTAAATTTGGTTGTTTGTGGTCATCATTTCACAGTGTATAACTACGTAAAGTCATTACAATATATCCTTTAAATACATACAATATTTATTTGTCGATTACACCTCAGTAGAGTTGAAAACCATTTCTAGATGTTAGGTTTTTAAGAAGAAGTAGCTAACAGATAAATGAGCTCAGATAAACCAGGCAGTAACCACAGGAAAAAACAACAGTAAGTTTGTCATAAAACTTACCCCAAATTTTTTTTAAGAAACAAGCAATATTTGAAACAAAGATGACAAGTACAAATAAGAAAATGAACTGAGGGAGCTCCCTTGGTGGCTCAGCAGTTAACGAACCCGACTAGGATCTCTGAGGATGTGAGTTCAATCCTTGGCCTCACTCAGTGGGTTAAGGATCCAGCACTGCTGTGGCTACAGTGTAGGCTGGTAGCTGTAGCTCCAATTCGACCCCTAGCCTGGGATCTTTCATGTGCCGCAGATGCGGCCCTAAAAAGAAAAAAAAAAATGAACTGATATGGACAAAATGCCCAATCAGCAACTGTAGCATAACAAACCTAGATCCTTATCAAGTCAGAAGAAAACCTGACAGAAATAACAGAAGAAACTGCTGCAATTACAATGGTAGAACCTTTGATAGGTTAACACTTGAAGAATGAATAAGGACATAGACAAATACAATAAATATGTTTAGATAACAATTTATGCATATAGAGTACAATATTTTCAAATATCCATTCAGCATTTATAGAGGATTCCTTCTTCCACAGAAGATTCTACTTGTGAGGTTTTGCAACAGAACAAATGATGTAATTTCTAAGAGCAAGTAATTCTAGTTCATATTGGTTACTTCATTTCTAGGTGTGCAGCAATAGTGAATGTGTGACTATTGAAAAAGCCTACAATTCAACTGATTGCTCCTCTCGGTGCAATGAGAATGCTGTAAGGTTTGACTTCTTTTTAAATTAACGTTTTATCAGCTATTTATTTACGTAAGACTTCATTCCTGAGCCTGTGTTCATGTGCACGCGCATGAGGGCAGTGTGTGTATGTACGTACAGTGATTTTTTAATCAAATATGCAATAGGGATCCATTTTTTTTGCCCTATCATCATTGATCCAAAGAGCCAAACCAAGTATTATACATAGATAATGCCAGTACTGCAAGTATATATCTTATCATTGGACGGGTAATCTGGAAACCAGTGACTATGTACATATGAAGTTTAAACCTAGAGTTTAAAGTTGGATCTATCATAATTTCATTTACAGTTAAATTATACCAATGTCAACATTAGCTTTTGAGAAAAGCAATAAAGACAATTTTTTTTTCACTCAGTTAACACCGTTCAGTACTAGTGATACCTAGCTGTTTTGCTTTTGTGGGTAACATCTTTCCTAAGGCAAAGGAATCAGTAACACTTGTATAGAGTGGTACTCCTTAGATACTTTATGTATATATTAAATTTCAAAAATTTTATAACAACCTTAAAAGATGACTACTAGTGGTGAACTAGTCACACTGATGTTACGTACAAGGAAAAGCTGAGATTTCAATACAAAAAGATTTTGAGTTCTTAACTGTTACACAATGCACTTTGCTGAACTAAACATGATGCTATCCCTTTTTCCCCATATTGTTATTATCCCACTGTTACTAAGCCTTATTTGAGTCTCTTCTTTGGTCATGATATGTCCAGCTCTAGCAGGGGCTGTGCATGTAATAATATTAGCGGCTCCTGGAAAGAAAAATCAAACCATTTGGTTCATCTGATTTTGAATTTGTCAGAATCATTCTCTTGTTCAAAGGCCATCTTCAAACATAGCTACTCCTTGCATTTTGTCTGCTTACTGTTCCCAACATTGATTTTGGTATGCAGTTTTGTGAATTAATCAATAAAAAGTTCATGAGTGTGCAGGTGTGTGTATCTATGTGTGTGCATTCGATGAAGAGCAAATACTAAGCTAAATGAGGTGCAAAACACAACTTGTGTCAGTCATTTGATAAATGATAGGATTGATGGCTTTTCCAGGTGGATGACGGTGAACTTGAATGCCCGTGTGAAGGAGTGCAGGCATCTGTGGACTGGGAGGAAACCTTAAATGTTACCAGTGAGCATCCTAGATTAATACAATATCTTGCTGTATCGAAAGCCTAGCCAGTGAGGATGCTTTTTGCTTATATGCTAATTCTACCACATATATGTTGTATTTCTGTATGCATTTGTATGGTCTTTTTGTTGTTCTGCGTATTTAAATATCCAAGTTTGAATTTACCATAATGGCTTTTTAGAATGAATGTATCTTCTTCTAGTTAAAGTTAGATGAGTTCTTCTAAGAACTCATAACACAGTAAGGCCTTTTCTATAGACAGTCAATAATGGACAAACTTTTCCTGCTGATTGTGATTCCCTTAAACATAATGGAATCTTGTGTGGACTGTCAACTGCTAATATGGTAATAATTTGTACAATATTTTGGTCTTTTGCTTTATTTAAAAAAATAACTGGAAGCGGTGGGGAGTTCTTATTGTGGCTTAGCGGGTTAAGAACCTGACTAGTATCCATGAGGATGCACTCAGTGGATTAAGGATCCGGCATTGCCACAAGCTGTGGTGTAGGTTGCAGACACATCTCAGATCTGGTGTTGCTGTGGCCATGGCATAGGCCAGCAGCTGCAGCTCCAATTCAACCCCTAGCCTGGGAACTTCCATGTGCTGCAGGTACGGCCATAAAAAGAAAAAAAAATAGAGGAGGGGAAATTAAGGTCCTTTAAGGAAAGAAGAAGCAGGATTGTATGTCCAGTTAAAAGTTGTTAATTAATGGCCCTGGAGTTGATGTCCTGACTGCAGCTCATGTTTTTCAATCTGCAGATATCTCCATCCTGGTGGTTGTGCTCATCCTGGTTATTATTGCCGTTCTGTCTGTCATATTATTAATTCGTTATCAAAAATGTACTAAGTTGAAGCAACTCCAAAGGTATGTCTGTGTTCTATGTTGAAGGGACGGATAGTGAGACTGTAAGCTTGGTGGCCATAGAGGATGCTTGATGGGAGAAAAGTAGGTGTCTCTTACTGAAGATCAAGTATGAGGAATAATAAGTCAAGATTTTGCATACTTTGTTCTTATTCAAATGTTTAACCCAAAGGTTCCCAAACTTTGCTGCACCCCAGAACCATAGGGGATTTTCTTTTTAAAAAAATACTAATTATGGTTCCACCCTCAGATTTAATTGTTACAGGGTATAAATGAGTATCAGTCTTTTAAAAATCTCCTAGCTGATTTAATATTAATCCCAGGCTTATCCCACAGCTGGTGTCAATATTCAGTTTCCTTCTTGACAGACCACCTAGGGAAACACTGGGAGTGGAAAATAAAGGATACACCGGTGATGAGCAACAGACAAGGACTGAGCCCATCTTACCTGACATCCATCCCCTACATGTAAGAAAATGTCATTTATAATTTTTTCAGCTTACCCTGAGATTTTCTCATATGAAAACACAAGATGCTAATATCAGGTTTAAATAAGAAGATGTATGTAAATGCACTTAGCACAGTGTTTGGTATATATTTAGCACTTAATAGGTGTTAATTATCTACTATGCCTCACACGCTGTAGCAGTTTCTTTCCTAATTACATTTTCTTCAAATTAATATGCAAAACAGTTGCACTCCCAGAGAAGGGAGTTGGTGAAGGTAGCCTGAGCGTGTGATCAATGATAAATTGTCACCAGAGATTTAGAGAGAGCCTGGGGCACATTTGTTACTTCTAAAATATAAAATCCCGGAGGGCTTTTGACTTTTTAGTTAAATGAGGGAACTCAGAAAAAGAGCTTACCGAGTATTCGTTAAATACATGCATGGATTTAATTCACTATATACTGTCTTATAAATGTAGATAGTTTAGAAGAGTTTGGGTCCTCGAATCTCTTGTTGATGTTTTTAGTATTATTTGGCATGAAATTATATAAATAACAATGATTTAGCTGATGCCGGTTTGTTACATTAGTTATCCGTCAAAGGCCAGTTCTCAGCAAAACTGTGGTTTGAGAGAATTGAATTTGGTGTCCTCTCCCAGTTACATTAATGACGCTTGGTTAGTTCTCCCCTCTGGCACCCAGCGCTTCTCTTGGATCCTGTTTCCCCTGAACCATGCTTTCTGGTTGTATTGACACCCACCGGGGGTTAACAGAAAGCTCTTCAAAGAGAGTAACCTCAGCCAGGCATATCTGTATTACGATAGTGAGTTCTGGAAATCCTCAAAGACCTCCAGGGTCCAAAGGGATGTAGCAGGTTGTGGAATTTCAGGCATGCAGACCATCGGAGGGACTACGAGTTGGAGGCTAGCAGACTGGACTTGTGCTCCTCAGATCACAACCCATGAAGAAACTCCCAGTCTTTCATATGCGTGTTGCTGTGTAGGTAAGTTCTCAGGCTCACCCACTGCAGGAGAACAGCCCAGGCAACAATATGGTCTCTACGAGTTTCAATATTTGTATGTTTACTAGTACTGTATACTAGAGATGACCAAGAAAATGTATTGTGTAGGCTTGGGAAATGGTCATCTTTGTTTGAGAACTAAATACAGGTTGATAGTGTCTTTTTTCTTCCCCAGCGAAGAACTGCGGAGTCCCTGGAGAGACTTCCAACCAGCTTCTCAAGTCTGCACTACATCACGCTGGTACGGACGGTCCACTGGCCGCCTGGTTGTCGGTTGTGTGAGTCTGTGTCCACTCCAGTGGTCCTCTTAACTGCTCCCCGGTTCTTTGAAAAGGTCCAATCGGATAGCCCGGCTCTCTGATCTGAGACAGAAATAGGAACTTCTTACTTCTCAGCAGGGCAGGGATTAGGGCGATAAAATGAGTCCTTTGAGTGCTCAATCAGATACTGTCCTTATGCAAAATACTGAGTGTTCATCATGAATTCCTGGTAATTAGTCCTGACTTTAAAAAAACTTTTTGGGAGTTCCTGTTGTGGCTCAGTGGTTAACGAATCCGACTAAGAACCATGAGGTTGAGGGTTCGATCCCTGGCCTTGCTCAGTGGGTTAAGGATCTGGCGTTGCCGTGAGCTGTGGTGTAGGTTGCAGACGCGGCTCGGATCCCACGTTGCTGTGGCTGTGGCGAAGGCCGGCGGCTACAACTCCTGTTAGACCCCTAGCCTGGGAACCTCCACATGCCACAGGTGCAACCCTAGAAATGGCGAAAAGGCAAAAAAAAAAAAAAAAAAAATTGGGGGGGTCTGTGCCCATGGTATGTGGAAGATCTTGGGCTACAGAATCTATACCCCTTAAATGTTGCCCCTGAGACCAGTCTCCCTCACTTTACCATCCTCCCGGCCCCGGGTCTCAGGTGTCAAACCTAAGGACGGCTTCTTTGATCAGCAGAGAGATTTCCAGTAACTGAGGAGTGTGTTCTCCATAACAATATTGATGGGAGAGAAAAAAACTCGCTGACTTAACACACACTTGTATGAGCAATGGAGCCAAAAAAAAGATATTACAGGGTCTCTAAAGTCTCTTGAATCTCTATCTACATCTGTAGCCCCAAGGTCACAGAGGTGAAAGCACCGAGATTCTCACCTATATCCTTGTAAAATCAGCAATTCTCATTATGCTTTTTTTATTAATGGCAAGAAGGGTGTGGCTAAGATAGTTTTCAGTCTGTGGTTCCACAGAATCCTTCTCTAGAACAAAAGGATCTCAGAATGTGCTATACAGTCAGGGGGACACAGAACGCCCTGCTCAGCTAGTACAGGTTTGTCTTTCTTTCTTTCTTTCTTTCTCTTTCTTTCTTTCTTTCTTTCTTTCTTTCTTTCTTTCTTTCTTTCTTTCCTTCCTTCCTTCCTTCCTTCCTTCCTTTCCCTCCCTTCCTTCCTTCCTTCCTTCCTTCCTTCCTTCCTTCCTTCCTTCCTTCCTTCCTTCCTTCCTTCCCCTTCCTTCCTTCCTTCTTTCTTTTTTTGTCTTTTTAGGGCTGCAACTGCTGCATATGGAAGTTCCCAAGCAAGGGGCCAAATCAGAGCTACAGCTGCCAGCCTACACCACAGCCACAGCAACATGGGATCGAGCCACATCTGCGACCTACACCACAGCTCACGGCAACACCGGATCCTTAACCCATAGAGGGAGGCCAGGGATCAAACACTCATCCTCATAAATACTAGTTGGGTTCATTTCTGCTGAGCCATGACAAGAACTCCCAGAATTTTACTAGGATTTCAACTTAGATATTTTTTGAATATAAGCTCTAGTAGTTGAAATGTATTTGGAAATCTCTCACAAAAAACAGTGTTGGAGAGAGTCACAACAAGGCTAACAACAAAAAGTCGTTTCTGACAAAACCTCACCTAATCAGAACTTTCTCAACCCCCAGCTACGCCCCCTCCATCCCCTAGCAATTTTACAGTCTTAGAGCTTTCAAGCGTCAAGAAGAGGTGGTCTGTGTGTGTATGCGCTCATGCGTATGTGTGTCTGTGATGAATGTGATGTCTAGTTCTCTTCCTGAAACAACAAAATCTGTGATTATAGAAACCTGCAAGGAAAGACCCAAGAGGAATTGCAGACCCCAATCCAAGTGCCAAAGTGGTAGGTTTCTGTGACTGATGATCTCCTTTTGTGTTTTTTTTTTATCTACTCATTGATTGGCGATGTGCTCTGTTCCCATTAAAAGAGAGTGCTTGACATTGTTTGACCCGATTACATTTCTAACAGATAACTCAGGAGTGCATGTTTCAGTCCAAAAGTTTTCAACCCCATCAGAGGAGCAAGCTAGAATTCAACGGTGTCAGCGTCTGGATAGATCTTAGACATAACAACAAAAACAAAATTTCTTTCTTCAACTTTTCTTGGCTAGAGTATAATACCCATGGTTCTCATGAGGTATTGGAAAGGACATAATAGTACTGGTATTACCAATATATTGGTAATAGTGAAGAGGTATCATTTCTAGTAGTACGGTTTTTTTTTTCATGATTGGTTTACCAAAGTTTTCACTAATGAATCGATAACTGTATTCGAGGGATGATTTTACTTTTGAATTATTACATCTAATGATAGAAATTTTATCAAAAAATTGATTTTTTTTTTTTTTTTTTGCCAAAGAGAGACACAATGAGCACTGTTTGGTTACATTTCAGAGTTTTTGTTTTCATTCCTTCATTCATCCATTCATTGGCTTTTGTTGGGTCCCTAAACTGTACTGGGTTAATAGGAAGCTTTCCCCCACAAAGCATTCTTACAAGAAGTCCTGCTCAATACACGTTCCCTCTTGGCATGGAACAGCAAGGACGTTTCTAATGGCCCCTCCACTCCACAAGGATGAACTATCTCATAGTGGGGAGCAGAAAAAGATGCTCCTTAGTTCAAGCAAATGGTCTGCCTTCCTGCAATGAAAAACAAAACGATTTCCCTTCTTTTGTGATAGGCTTGTCGATTTCATAATAACTGGGTAATTAGTCATGGCTGAGGAGATGAGAGAAATGTGGATAAATGTAGTACAACAGAATCCGGAAAGGTTACTGTAATTAGTAGATATAAATGAGTCACTGAAATATAACGTGCTTATAGATTTTATGGAAAACAATTTACTTTTAACCATCTGTTTTCATTTAGAGCTTGAAACTGGATATCCAAAATGGTTGTGCAAGGCTAGGCTGAAGATTCTGGATGTCAAATCTTTGTAACCTTCTCTTGATATTCGCTACACAAATTTCTAGTCATTTTTCAAATATTCTTTATCTACACAGAAAATGTTAAAGTGAAACAACATCTTCTTGAAATATTTACTTGTAGAATCCACAATTTATGGCACAGACATATGCTACAAGAAAAGTCTGTTGTTTTTCAGGTGTTCTTTAGCTTAAAATGAAAATAAAAAGTCTCCTTGCCTAGTTTTCTTACATAATGTTAATGACTTAAAGAGTCAAAACTTACAACCCTGAGTCTAAGAATCAAAATATCTCTTATAAGAGGTTAGGAGCATAGAAATGCTTACCTTAAATGAACCTGATGTAATTACCATTAATTATGGCTTAAATGACATTCTCTCCTGAAGAAATGCCAAGGAAATCGGTGCAGGGAGCATCCTATTCTACTAGTTAATTAAAAGGTAAATGGCCATCCTGCACATTTCCTATTAGTGAAGGAGACAAAAGAATAGTCACTTTTTGGGGTTAGTAGATGCGAACTATTGCATTTGGAGTAGATAAGCAATGAGATCCTGTTGTATAGCACAAGGAACTATATCTAGTCACTTGTGATGGAACATGATGAAAATGTGAGAAAAAGAATGTGTAATTGACATAATTGACAAAACATATACATACATATATATATGAAACTGACAAAACAATGTAAGTCAATTATAATAGAAAAAATAAAAACTAACAAAAAAAAAAGAATAGTCACCTTAACTACAAAGTTTCTTACACTTGTGGTGGTAGCAAGAGAGGACATGAAATGCTCCTGGTAATTCTAAATGCCTAGAATTTAATTCTAAATTCCTAAACTTTTAGAATGCCTTAAGAGCTTTTCAGAAAAGTCAGAGAGTTACAAGAATTTCAGAAAATTAACTCCAGCGGAGAAGAAATATGATTCCCACATAGGGCTTTTGAGATGCTTGCAATATATGGGTTGGAGCACTTCCTAGGCAATTTCTGCACTGTCTCCACCCCACCTTCTCAGTTGGTTATGGTGCCTGGGGCTATCCTGGGAATGATTTCAGCTCTTATTTGGATGCTTCTCAGAGTGTTCTCTTGTGTTCTCTATGTTCTTTTCTGTTCACTGCAACCTGCAATCATTTTTTCATTTGCTGAGATAAAGTTTTCAAGTGCTAAATGCAAATTTCTTGATTCAATTAAATAAAGGCTGCAAATCAAGGAAGAAAACTGGTTGTTCTTGGTGTATTATTGTTGCTATGCTGACTGGTCGATTGGAGGAGGGAATGAAATCTGCAAAGGACAGCAGTGACTCAGCACTTTAGACCTAGCATGCTTTTGATAAGCATCTGAGGTACTAATTAAAACCATTCCTTTGGAGTTCCGGTCGTGGCTCAGCAGAAATGAATCCGACTAGGAACCATGAGGTTGCGGGTTTGATCCCTGGCCTCGCTCAGTGGGTTAACAATCCAGTGTTGCCGTGATCTGTGGTGTAGGTTGCAGACACGGTTTGGATCTGGCATTGCTGTGGCTCTGGTGTAGGCCGGCAGCTATAGCTCCGATTAGACCCCTAGCCTGGGAACCTCCACATGCTGCAGGTGCGGCCCTAAAATGACAAAAGACAAAACAAAACAAAACCAAAAAAAATTCCTTTAAGAAAGAATACTGATAAATGCACGCTTAAAGCAAAATATGCTAATTGAAATATTTTATGTAAATTTTTGAAAAAAGAAATTCCATATCATATCTACTAGCCTCATGAAAGCAAGCAATAATCCTCTGACATCCAAAATGAAGGCATGTTCACATGTCTTTAGTCACCTGAACAGTACATGTGTTGATGAACAATATACATTTTGGTGATATTTTAGTCCCCTTTTAAAAGAATTATTTTCTTGAATTGTTATTCGTCTTATTGTTCTTACACCTCTTTCAGAAAACTTCCCATCACTACTCACTTCCTCCACCTTGGGCTTCACATCAGCTAACTACTAACTTCCAATGATTTTTTAAAAAAATTCTTCTCTCTCTCTCTCCAATTATAAATATGTGTCAGATTCCCTAAGTCCCCCCACTTCATTGCTTCCTGCCTAGATCATCATTCAAGGTTCCAGTACTGTCTACAGATTAGGAAGCATCTTCACAGCTACCCCCATAGTGGTCCCTTGTTGGCCCAGTTTTGTCCCTGGTTATAAAGCCAGTTATGATTTCACAGACCAAATGTTTCTGGTTCTTTTCTCTTCCCAGTGTTTGAATCCTTCCCCTTGAACCCACAACCACTGGCAGGACTCCTTTTGGGAATGGAGCCACCTGCTAGACCTCTGCCTTCCACTTCAGACCCCATGGATGCCCAGCCGTGAATAAATAACCCTTCCTGGTGCTGGCACTTGCCTCGAGTTACATGGAGCATGCTACAGCTTGGGATGCTGTGTCTTGGGGTGCTGGGTTATCTTCCACAGCCAGGTCATGTGCCTTCTGCCCTGGACAGAGGCAGATGGTTCTGGAAGCTCATGAATCTGGGGCTTCAGGGCCCATCACACATTTTGCTCCTTCCAGGATCTTTTATCTAATTTTGTATTTACATTTTTTGATGACATCAGCAGACTGGTTTGGGTTGGGGAGCAGGAGCTCAAATGATCAGAAGTATAGGAAACAAATAGGCTAAGGAGGCATCCTTGTTAGGCTGAGGCTATAGTCCCAGGGAAGGCAAGAATGGACCAGAGTGAAATGGGATGAGGGGAATGTGGGCCTGAGAGAAGCATGGCAGGTTTGACGAGGCCCCCCCTCTACTTCCCAGCTGATTGGGGGAAGACCTGCCTGGGGTCGAGTACCTTAGAGAGTGCCACGGAGCAGAAAATCCAAAACAAAAGTGAACTTAAGCTCAACTTTGACCATAGGCAGATAAACACCTGAAGGCCAAAGGTTTATGGGCTCCCAGAGTCCGACCAAAACCTCTGCCCAAATCTCTGATTGCTGAGTGATGCAGAACCAAGAAAACCCATAGAAAATGCTATGAAATATAAAAAGAAGTCAAACCAAGCAGAGACATTAGTGGCTGTACCTCGCAGTGGGTGGAGGGGGGGCAGTCAATGGATTCTGAAGTTCAAGTTCCTGCAACTCACTTTAAAAAGATTCTCCAAAAAAAAAAAATCCGAATCTGTACTTGTTAAAACATATTACTCAAATGCTACTGTGCATATTTTTACATCAGTTCTGCCAGGAATGCAGTGATAGTGACCCAAAATAAAACAAAATAAAACCAACATTCTCAATAGAACATCTATTACAGTCCTGCCTGGGTATCAACGGAAGATTGGTTCCAAGACTCCTGCAAATACCAACCTCACACCCATGCTCAAGTCCCTTACTCAAAATGGCTAAGAATTTGCATACTACCTACACACTCCCACCTATACATATCGTCATTTCTAGATTACTTATAATACATAATACAATGAAAATAGTAGCTTTGTAAATAGCTGCAAATGCTATGTAAATAGTAGGTGGGATGTAGCTAATTCAACTTTGCTTTTTGGAACTTTCTGGACTTTAAAAAATATTTTTTCCGCAGTTGGTTGAATCCTTGGATGGGGAACTCCTGATTACAGACGGCTGACTATATTCTCAAATATCAACCGCTGCCTATGTTCTCAAATATCAACCGGCTCCCTCGGCCTTTTGTTCAAGGCAGTTGTACTTACAGGTGATTATGGGATTTAAAAATGCACACTTAATGTGATAAAACCGGGAAATTATTCTAAAGAAAGTTAATAACTTTCTTACCTAGTGCACCCAAGGCAGGTCTGTCTTTACCTGACAATCGATGAAATTCCTAGAAGGGTCACTAGGTGGCGACATAGGAAACTAAATCTCCAGTGAGCTGGCAAACTGCTGGATGATTTCATCCCTTTGTCAGCCAACACCAGGCCCTCAAAGTCGTGACTTTAAATAAACTTACTAAGAAATTTGTTAAAGTCCTGCTCCTGATTGTTAAGGAGGTAACTCTGGGTGAATTTTGCCAGACAGACCTTCCCTATCTGCAGGGTCGTGGGCTGAGATAGAAAACTAAGGACCTTGTCACTGAACAATGGGGAGCTGGTGAAAACCTGAAAGCTTTGACTGGAGATTTTAAATTGGAAAGACAGATCCTATTTTCTCTCGGTTCTGAAATCCATTCTTCTTGAAGTTGCCCTGTCAACAGACCCAAATAACCCAGGATCCTGAAGACTACTCTGCTACTTTTCGTTTTTTAATTTTATATTATCTGTTTATTTTTTGAAGGCCAGCTGATTAGCCACTGTTGCCATGGAAACTTATAGAGTTCCCCCCCCCCTTCCCAGGGACACGTAATGGATGGTGAATGTCAGGAAAAGCTGCAGCCTGTATGACTTATATGACTTTCTGGGGGACTCTTGCTGACAACTGATTATCACCAAGGAGTGAAAAATACTGATTAGACTCCTGAGATTATTGGAAGCTTCCTGATCACTTTCAAACTGAAGGTCAGGCTTTTAGGAAACTCAAAAGCCCTTATGTAAGGAAGTGGCTGCCTCATGGCCTCGACAGAATCCATTAACATCTTGCTCCAGGAAAAGCTTCAATCGTGCACCACACGTAATGGATATTGATTGCCAAGAGATGGAGATACATATAACTTTAAACCTCAGGGGTCCCCAGGAATGAAAGACATAGAAGAGGAGGGCTTCAGCATCACAGGAGTACTAGTTTGGGAGAAACTATGCCAGAGCTGTCTCAGAGAATCTTAGATAAGTGAATTCAGAAGCCAGAGCCCCTATTCCCAGTGATTTCTTACTTGGAGAGCAAATATGGCCTCCATCGAGTGCATACGATTTGTTAAGCATCATCCTAAACACTTCCTATGTATGATTTCATTTGAAATTAAAACAGTCCTGTGAGTTAACTAATATTATCCTCATTTTACAGTTTGAGAAAATCAAGGTCAAAGGTCAAATAATCCACTGAAAGAGAGAAAGCTGATTAAATAACACAGGACATCAACCCAGGAAGTGAACTACAGAAGCATGCTTTCAGTCACTGCCATGCTGCTGGCAGAAATCATTTTGATAGTGAAAAAGTCCAAGCTTCCCCCGAGTTCAGATTCCTGTAAAGAAAATAAATATATCTCACTCCCATTCTTACTGTTTCCATGTGGCTCACTTTATTACTATATTCGCCTTTCTTAAACATAAAATCACATTTATTTCACGTGATGATGGGAAAAGAAAGAAAATAAACTAGTTTCATATCTATAATTGTGGCTTTTTTGGGGGGTTTTTTAAATTTTATTATGCTACTTTATTATTTTTTAATATAATTGGATGTGTACCGACAATGTTGTCTTAATTTCAGGTGTGCAGCAAAGTGAATCATTATACCTATAAATAGATCTATTCTTTTTTCCATGTAGGTTATTACAAACTATTGAGTATATTTTCCTGTGCCATATAGTAGGTTCTTGTTAATCTATTTTATACAGTACTGCGTATATATTATTTCCACTCTTCCAATTCCTCCCTCCCCCAACAGTTTTACCTATGGTAATCCTAAGATTGGTTTTGAAATCTGTGAGTTTGCCTCTGTTTTATAAATAAGTTCTTCTGTGTCATTTTTATTAGATTCCACATATAAGTAATACCACATATTTGTCTTTCTCTGACTTACTTAACTCAGTATGATAATCTCTAGGTCCATCCATGTTGCTGCAAATGGCTTTATCTGATTCTTTTTTACAGCTGAATAATATTCCCTTGTATATATGTACCACATCTTCTTTATCCATTCCTCTGTCAATGGACATTTAAGCTGCTTCCATGTCTTTATTTTCCAGCCATTAAACTTCCCAACCTTTGAAGCCATAAGAACGATTATTCATGGGCTTACACAGCAAGGAAGGAAGAGAAAAGTCAGGCACGGTTGCCTCCCAGTTCAGCCAGGCCCTAGTTGAGATGCTGTTGTCCACGGGAGAGCTGTGTCTTGGGAAGCACCTGGGATTTTAACACCTTCTACGGTTCTCCTGGCCTTTCCCTAGGGAGTGCTTGTGATCCTAAAATCTTTTCTCTGTTTTACATTTACTTCAGGTTCTGGAAGACACTTTCTCAGCAAAACAGGGCTATCCCTGGGTGATGTTTCAGCTCAGTTCAGCGTGCCCAGGGCAGCTGTCTGATGCTGCCCCCACCATCCATGTGCTGGGAAGGGAGACCAGCAGGATGACTGACACTGGGCAGCAGCCAGTGGGTCAGGGGATGGCAGGCGTCAATAAAGAGGCAGAGCCCTCTGATGAAGCCGTCTTCTTCATTTTAATAAAATAAAGAATGCACCAGGTGAGTGGTCACCTTTAATAGGCAAGGAATGAGGGCACCTTTCAGACTCCAGGCACCTGCTGGACTTTTCTATGTGTCTCCTGTGCTATCCACTACAAGGCTCTGGGACCAGGATTACTTTACAGACAAGGAAACTAAGGATGAGAGGCCCCCAGACATAAAGCTGTAAATGGCAAAGCAGGAATGTGATCATAGGCCTCAGACCAAAGCCATGATCTGAACTGATACCCACTCCAGCTTTGAGGCTGACCAATCATGCACCAATATGACAACAGCATCACAGGTGGCCACTGAATGACCTAAGAGTTTATTCCTGGGAAAGGGCACTTTGTTCTGAAAGGGGGTTGATGGTGCAAACTATTACATTTAGAATGGATAAGCAATGAGATCCTGCTGTGTAGCACAGGGAACTATAGCCAGTTGATGGAAAATAATATAAGCAAGGTAATATATATATGCATGACTGGGTCACTTTGCTGTACAGCAGAAACTGGCATAACACTGTAGATCAACTATACTCTAATAATAAATATAAATAAATAAATGGAAAAGCAAAAAAAAAAAAAAATAGAAAAGGGTTGGCCAACAAAATAGAGTTCATGGCTCTGCTTTTGGCCATAAAGCAAAGGATTGTGATTTCATTTTCACATGAAATGAATGACTAGAGGGAAGAGAATATTCAGAGGTCTGTTGTCATTCCAACAGGACTCAAAACAGAAATCACTGGACAAACAAAGCA
Source organism: Catagonus wagneri (assembly GCA_004024745.2). NCBI lineage: Eukaryota > Metazoa > Chordata > Mammalia > Artiodactyla > Tayassuidae > Catagonus > Catagonus wagneri. Next base: position 13,567,234 of record PVHT021183556.1, on the reverse strand, counting down.
AAACAGAACAGAACAAAACACCACAAATGATTTCAGGCAAATTCTCCAGCATTTTTACAAGTCATTCTCATTCCATATTTACTCTCTTCCATTTGCTCACCTTATCAGGTGATATATCACCTTATATCAAGAGGCTGATATAAAAGTTTATATTGGTGACAGGAACGGTGAAATTTAAAAAAAAAAAAAAAGAAAAAGAAACCTCAGGCCCTCACTCAGGGATGTGCTTCTTCAGGGCCACCAGGGAAATTAGCTGGAGATGAATTTGATCTCAGAAGTGTGTCTGATGCTCTTTCTGAAGAGGGACATAGTTTAAGAGCTACTGCAGGCTTGAGGCTGCCCAGGGAAGGGAGAAGTGGTCTTTCAAGTAGCACACTGAGCTAACTTGATGCCTCTATCCTGAGGCATGCCAAGAAGTTCAAAGAGGAATCAGGTCATTCCATCTCATCAGTGCTGCCTTGGTGGGTCAACAGGTTTCTATGCCAATGATATTGCCAGCTGGACTCTGTGCCACTCAATAGCCTACCTTCAGAAATGAGTTAGCAGGCACAACCCAACCTGATTCATAGTCCTCCCCGAGGTCACCTGGATTGTCAAGTGAGAGAACGCCTAGAAGAGGGACCGATGAACATATTTCTGGGATCACAGAAGAGCCGAGACATAATCTACTTATAAGATCCTTCCCTGGCCCCCAACCCCCATCCGAGCCCCATGACGCTTCTAAAAGCAAACAAAAACGAGAAACAGAGACCAATAATACTTGTAGATTTTAGAAGGAAAATGGCATAAAAATAACAAAATAAATAACAAATATGGATTGATACTATTTATGTTCTGCTTGTTTAATGATCCGTTTACGGTTTCATTGCACACACACTTGCTTGTACTGGAGGTATTGTTTTGGGTCCATGAAGACATACAGATGTATCAAGCTCTGCCCTAAGAAACCCAAGCCTCATGGGAAAGCAAAACAGGCTTCTAAGTGGATGATCATAAAATCTGATGAAAGGCACAGAGGAGGAGGGCATTTGATGGGACTGTCCGGGGGAAGGAAGAGGAGGTGTGCACTGGCTGGCAGAGTGGAGAAGCCTTCAAAAAGGCAAATTGTTATAAAGATCTTCACAAACGCACAAAGGCGTGCCAAGCAGAGAATCAGACTTCCAGGATTCCGGGGAGAGCTGGTGAGTCTATTGACACCAGAGTCTAATAGGTCCCTTCATGGTGAGTAGTTAGTGAAGCTAAATCATAGGCGTAGAGAAAGCGTGACGTGAGGCTGAAGGCAGGCTGTAGAGGGCAGTCTGTGCTGATTTTATCTTGAAGCCCATGGGACTTATTAAAGAGACTGAAATGAGAGTGACATGATCAAACTTATCTTTAAGGAAAAGAGAAAGACCGTCATAATTATGAAAGGTGGGTTAGAGAGAAACTACTGGACTGACCAAAATAGAAGATACCAACCTTATAGAGACTGGGGATGGCAGGGATAGAGGGAAGAGGATGGCTTCACAAAACTTTTCTTTTTTTTGATTTTTTTTGTCTTTTTGCCTTTATGTAAAGCCACACCCGCGGCATATGGAGGTTCCCAGGCTAGGGGTCTAACAGGAGCTGTAGCTGCCGGCCTTCGCCACAGCCACAGCAACGCGGGATCAGAGTCGCGTCTGCAACCTTCACCACAGCTCACGGCAACGCCGGATCCTTAACCCACTGAGCAAGGCCAGGGATCGAACCCGCAACCTCATGGTTCTTAGTCGGATTCGTTAACGACTGAGCCACGACGGGAACTCCTAGATTTTTATTTTAACTAATTTTTAAAGTATATTTGATTTACAGGGTTGTGCTAATTTCTGCTGTACAGCATAGTGACCCAGTCGTTCTTATATATATATACAATCTTTTTCTCACACTATCTTCCATCATGGTCTATCCCAAAAGATTGAATATAGTTCCCCGTGCTGTACAGTAGGACCTCATCGCTTATCCATTCTAAGTGTAATAGTTTGCATCTACTAACCCCAAACTCCCAGTCCATCCCACTCCCTTCTTCTTTTGGCAACCACAAGTCTGTTCTCTATGTCTGTGAGTACATTTCTGTTCTGTAGATGGGCTCATTTGTACCATATTTGATTCCACATATAAATAATGTCATATGGTATTTGTCTTTTTCTTTCTAACTTACTTCACTCAATATGAGAATATGAGAATCTCTCTCTCCCTTCATTTTTTTTTTTTTTTTTAGGGCCACATGGCAGCCTATGGAATATCCCAGGCTTTGGGATGAACTGGAGGTGCAGCAGCAGGCCTACATACAACACAGCCACAGCAACACAGGATCTGAGCTGCATCTGTGACCTACACCACAACTCATGGCAACGGCAGATACTTACCCTACTGAGCAAGGCCAGGGACTGAACCTGAATCCTCATAGATACTAGTCAGGCTCATTACTGCTGAGCCACAACAGGAACTCCCAGAGTGAGAATCTCTAGTTGCATCCATGTTGCTACAAATGGCATTATTTTGTTCTGTTTTATGGCCGAGTAGTAGTGCACTGGGTATATGCATCACATCTGAATCATCTGTTGATGGACATTCGGGTCGCACAAAACATTTTTCTTACTGAATGAGTGAACAAGGATGAGGTAGAGGGAAACAGTGATACTGGCTTATAGGTTCTGTCTTGTGTATATGAGGCTTTATAAGTTCCTTTGCCAAGAAGGAGGATGTAAGTGGGAAAACCAGCTTAGACTGGAGATAATAATGAGTTAAGTTGGAAACATTTTTTTTAAACTAACTCCTATGTAAATAAATATACTGAATTAATATGGTAATAGGAGAAAGCTGGGGAAAATTACTCAGAAAAGTTTTCCTTAAAAAAGATGACTTAAAAATATTTATTCAACTTACTCAATTATTGTGCTACAAGCTGGCTACCTCCAGCAGAACCCTGGGCCAGTAGCACAGGGCTGAGTATAAGACATGCTCATCAAATACTGATTTAGATTTAAAAAGGTTGTGTTACTTTTTTAGGTCATAAAAATAAATCCCAACAAAGCTGGGTAATTACTGGAAAATAACTGAGGTAGTGAAAATTCTGGGACTAGGACCCAATTTCCCTGGATACTCAAGTAATACATAACCCCTGCTCATCCTCTGAAGCCTTGCTGCTTCAGAGGAGACTACAAAGCTACTCCAAAAACGTCTCCCCAAAACTCCATAGACTCTATGACCCTCCTTACTAACACTACAACTTACTCTGAGCCCCCATAAAAGCATAAAAAGGGAGAAAGGCAAGAGAGAAGTGGTATTCTGTTTGAAGGCCATCTTTAACCAGTTCTGTCCAACACAATGTTGTCCCTCCATCTGAACAATTCCAACATTTAATACCTTTTATATATTCTGTGTCCCCACTTATATCTTTGAACGTATAGAATATGGTCATAATAAAGATTACAGTGTCCTAGCCTGCTCATTCAGAGATCGGTGTCTGTTCTAGTTTGGTTTTGATCGAGTTTCCTGCCCATTGGGGGTCGTATTTTCCTGCTTCTTTAAGACACCACCATTGATTAGATGGCACACGATGTGGATCCCACCTTTGCTGGTACTGGGTTTTGTGGTAGCCTTATAAGTATTATTGAACTGTGTTCTGAAGAGCAGTTAGATATTTGGAAACAACCCAAGCCTCTCAGGTCTTGATTTTAAGATCAAAAGCAGGACCAGAGTAGCATTCGGTCTGGGGTTGTTGATTCCTTGCTGCTGAGAAATACTGAGTCCCCGCCAATAATGCGGCATCCAGGCATGTGTACCGGGTTTTTTTCCCTTTGATTTGTGTCACAGGCTGAATCAGGAGCCCACAAAGATCTTCCACTTCTAGCTTCTAGAGGTGTGAAGAAATAAATTTTTGTTATTCACGTGGTATTTGTTATTGAAGCCCTAGGAAACTAATACAGATTTTGGTGCCCAGAAGTGGGGTGCTGCTGCAACAAATACCCAAAAGTGTGGAAGTGGCTTTGGAAATGGGCAGTACACAGGTTTTAATGTATGTTAGAAAGGCATATATTATTGCGTTGAAGAGATGGTTGGTAGAAATATGGACATTAAATTCTGGTGAAGGCTGAGAGAATATGGGAGAAGAGGGGAACTGAAGAAGTCATTGTTAAGCAAAAAGGAACCAGAACTTGAAGATTTGGAAAGTACCAAGTACCAAGACTGTTCCATCGCATCCTGCAAGAGGGATGATGTGAAACTGTGACTAAGAGACAAAACTGAGCCAAAGAGATCTGGGCAAAATGGATCCTTAAACCACAGTGAGGAAGCATCAAGAGCCCACATATTGAAACCAACTAGAATTGGAGAGCTAGGCAATTTGGGGAGTACTGGCTGGAATGAGTGGAAGAGGAGGTAGTCTGGGAGAGATAGAAGCCCATCTCTGCCACTAGGCTTGTGTGAATTTTCCATCTACATCAACATCTGTGAGTTTATCCAGGATGGAATGGAATCCTGGATGTTTATCTTATTAGATGGAGTGGAACCCAAGAGGATGGAGTGGAAATGAAGTTCAAACTATCCTGTGAGAGAGGGCACAGAAATTGAACACACACACACACGCGTGTGCGCGCACGGTAAACTGTTCTCTTATCGTGTGCATGGCCTCTGTAAACCACCATAAATTAGCGAAATAGATGAGATTACCAGTTTTCAAGTGATTAAGAAAGAACCCTTTGCTGCAAAGCAGGATGACAGTCTCACTAGAAATCTGACTGGCTTGACAGAACATCCTGCTTTTGACTAGAAGTCTAGCCCTATGGATTTACTTACCATTGTTTTAAGGGGCACTGCTAAAATAGGACTGTTATAATCAAGTCTTCAATAATAGCACAATAATTTTTTAAAGTGATTTACTATTTTAATTAGATGTGGTGGTGATTAGACTATCTTGCCTTACATTACAGTACTTAGAAGATGATAGTGCAATTTTTTCTCATCTCTGTGGATAATTTTTATTAGCAGATACAGAGGATACATATATGTATAGCAGAGGTTTTTAGAAGAGGAATAGCTATGTCACCAGAAAATATTTAAAATACACTGAGCTGATTATGCTAATACTTGCACTCCTGTGATTAAAATCCTACCATTTTTCATACCAAAGTTGTCATGTATGCATATTAAGTATATAATTTTTCCCCCTAATTATAAGAGCTACAAGTCGTTCCTTAAGGCAGTTGCATTCTGGCAAGATGCAAGAAATAGAAGAACTACAAGTTTTGTTTTGATTTAGTTACTTTTTTTTTTTTTTATAAATCCACTGATAGCCAAGGAAACTGCAGTATTTCTAATGCAACCAGAGAATGGTGGAAAAGCCCAAGACATGGGTCTCAGTGCACCTTGGTGCTGTGTGGGTTTGGGCTGGCGTAAGACATTAGGGTATATCTGATAGGAAATAAAAGATATTTAACTCCTCCTTGTTCTCAAGTCACTTATAATAGCTTGGGAATAAAGGATGATATGTCAAGAACAAAATCTCAGGTTAAGGGGCAAGCACTAACCTTGGATAGACCAGGAACATAGAATAAACTACCGTACATGTGAGCACATATGGGTTTGAACCTAAAAGACCTTGCAGAAGACTGTTTTTCAGGCTCTAGGCTTTGGTTATTGTGGGAAAGAGAAAAATAAAGGAGACAAGCAGATAATTAAGTTTGCATTGTTTACTAGTTAAAACCAATGGTGATTACTTTTTGTAATTTCAAAAGAAATCACGTGTTTTTAAGAGAGAAAAATGAATCATGCCTCATTTCCCATCTCCATTTTGAGCATAGAAAATGGCTTGTCCACATCCTAAAGCAGAGTCAGAATCAGAACAAATAATCCTCTTCTGTAATTAGAGCATCATATCCCCAGCCTCTGTACTGAATATTTAATACAAGAGTGAAATCCTAGCTTTAAACAAATCTGGGAGAACACTAAATATATTTTCAATGTCTTACCATCTTTTTTTGACTCTCCTGAAACCCTAATCACACTTTTTTCCAAAATAGCAAATTCTCTTCTTGCTACCCTTTCTGTTGATACTCAACAATTATCCCCATCTAAGTGTGGTGGCATCTGATCACCCTAGACCCTGTTGGCTACGATGTCAAAATTCTGCTTAGTTTCATGCAGAGGTAGAAAGAATAGTTATCCTTCTCCCTCATCTGGTGCCACATGCGATCACATGGACCCTAAACAGATCAGCTTATATCTAGTTAAGTCATGCAAATCTCTTGAAATTCAGTTCCCTTAGAAAACAGGGGGAAAAAAAATCATTCTCTCCATCCTTCTCATTAGGCCCTGCTCCTATTCATAGCACCCCTTTCAGGTATAAAATATGGATACAAAGAGACATGGCTGACAGGGTCACGAGGAGGGAAGGCTTGGCCTGGATCTGGGGAGACATTTTCAGTTCCAGTATAAAAGCGTGCATGTTGACAGGCAGAGGATGTGAGCAGGGGAGGTTAGAAATCCACAATTACGAAGGTTGGACCAATCAGAAAAACTCTCATGGACAAGATAAGGCCAACTTGACCTTGAAAGAGAAAAAAAGATTTGGGATTAGGGGGCTTGGCGTGCACTTCAGGGGAAGGTAAAATTCATGTAACTATAACAAGGAAGAACATATACAGATAGCGGACAGCAGGTGCCGGGGAGTGAGGGAAGATGGAGCTGAGTAGGTAGAAGCCACACAATAGAAAAGCCTGAAAGCTAGGTAGAAATATTTAAATTTGATGTGATTAGCAATAGGAAAACATGGAAGTTATAAGCTAAACATGACCAGACTGCTTGAAGGAATTCTGTTTTAGCAATTTTGGTTAATTTAACGGGATTTTGGAGTCTTGACAGTGCTATCTTTAGAACCATTGTATTAAACTTTCAGAAACAGGTGGGAACCAATAGAAGCCAAGCCAATTCTTTGATAATGGCCAATTTGAAAATCCTGAAATCTTTTTTTTTTTTAGGGCCGCACCTATGGCATATGGAAGTTCCTAGGCTAGGGGTCGAATTAGAGCTGCAGCTGCCAGCCTACACCACAGCCACAGCAATGCTGGATCCAAGCTGCATCTGTAACCTATACCACAGCTCAGGGCAATGCTGGATACTTAGCCCACTGAACAAAGCCAGGGATCAAACCTGTATCCTCATGGTTGCTAGTCAGGTTCGTTACCACTAAGCCACGATGGGAACTCCCAAAAATCCTGAAATCTTTGGTTAAGAGAGTTATGGCACTTTGCTCAATCTCTGCTCAGCAGAGGAGAGATGACAGATAAATAGGCCCAGGACACAATTCTGAGCTTGGAAACTGCAAAGCTGTCAAAGTGTCCAGAAACTCACCCAAAAGTGATTGCCACACAGCAAAGTTTCCCTAATTTCCATTTCTGAAAAAAAAATGAGTCAATAATTCTTTAGTTTCATGCTACATCCATTATGACACATTGTTTGATTTGCAGCCTCAAAGAAGCAATAATGTAGAAAAGGGCAAAGAGATGAAAATGACCAGAATTTGGCATGGACTCCAGTAAGATTACAGGTTATAAAGTGGCCTGTGCTTTTTTATCATATAAATGGCTGAACGTGACTTTTTCTTTTTAATATCACAGAGAAGGATCAGAAATACAAAATTAGTGGAGGGGGGAAAAGCTAGCATGTTTCTGAACATTTAAGACGGGTTGAGCTCTTTGTTATATTCTTTGCATTTCCTCATTTAATATCAGCTTTATTAAGCCAAGCACTGTTAAATAGTTTGTTCAGGATCGCACAGCACCAGGTTTTAAATTAGGATGTGCCATCGTCAACAATGAATGCCTTTTTTTGTGCTTCTCATCTGGTATAACTGAGCAGAAATAGTTTGTTTGAGTCTGTATATGCTCAGCTCAATACTTTTCTTCCAAGTATTTTCAACAGGTATGCTCAGAGCCAAGTCTTAGCCTGCTTGAAATCAGTCCTATATCTCTCTGATCTAAATTAAGCCTCTAGTTAAAGAAGATTCACTCTCTATTCCTTTCCTGACACTTCCACTGGATTTCCTTCCTTCCTTTCTTTTTTTGTTCTTTCATTTTGTGTTTTACCAAAAAACAAAAAAAAAAAGTTTTTTTTTTTTTGGCCACACCCATGGCATTTGGAACATTCCAGGCCAGGGATCGAATCCAAGCCACAGCAGTGACAATGCTGGATCCTTAACCACTAGGACACCGGGGAACTCCAAAAAGAAAAGATCTATGTCATTTATTCATTTATATTTTTATAGATTTTATCACCGCCTATGTAAGAACTAAATAGAAATAAGAACTAAAAGAATAAGAACTAATAAGAACTAAAAGAAAACAAATTTCAATCCTCTATTTGGAAGTTTTTTAAAGAATGATTTAAGGAATGGGCAAGTGTAACAAGAATCACTATTGATCCTCTAAAAGTGTATATATAGATTGAATAATATACATTGGAAGTAAACCTGGAAAACATAACATGTAGAAGTGATAAGTTGTATGTTATGAAGGATTTGAATATCAGGTTTCAGGAACTTGAAATTTATTTAGACACTAAAGAGTCATTTTATATTTTTGAGCAAAAAAGTGATTTTAGCATGTCTTAAAACTGTGTTATTTCCAAATACGACTGTGAGATTATCAAGAATTCCACTATGGATATAGAATGAAAACACAGATTTAAAAATGGAAGATGCGGAGTTCCCGTAGTGGCTCAGTGGTTAATGAATCCGACTAGGAACCATGAGGTTGCAGGTTCGATCCCCGGCCTTGCTCAGTGGGTTAAGGATCCGGCGTTGCCATGAGCTGTGGTGTAGGTTGCAGACGCGGCTTGGATCCCACGTTGCTGTGGCTGTGGTGTAGGCCAGCGGCTACAGCTCCTGTTAGACCCCTAGCCTGGGAACCTCCATATGCCGTGGGTGCGGCCCTAGATAAGGCAAAAAAAAAAAAGACAAAAAAAGATAAAATTGGAAGATGCTTTTAAAATCACTTTGTTCCATTCTCTCATTTGTCAAAGAGGATGTTCAAACCAAGAGAAGTTTTTCTCCTTTTTTTGTTTTTAATTTTTTTAACCTTTTCACTTTGTTGTAAAATCCTCAAGGTCTGAAACTCCATTAATGATTCTGTTAGAAAATGCTGTAACTACAGGAAACATTCTCATTTGAACTAAGATCATTTGTGCTTTACTCCTCAGTGATGGAGCCCATGGCTTTGCCAACAGCCAGTGCTGCAGAGATGGCTGAAGCTAAATTCCCATCTGGGAAACGATAGAGATAGGTTTATTTCCTGCTCTAAAAGCTTAGAGCTTTGCTTTAGCAGCTGGCCCATTCGTTGAGCTGCAGAAAATCTCTCTTTCATGAAGGAATTTTATTTCATGGATTGGAAAAGAAGCTCAAGACTATCAAAGGTCACTGGGCCATTTTCCTTATTTTTTCAGGTGAGGAAACTGATACTCACAGAGGCTAGGCATCTACCAGATGGAATTGGATTCCTCAACACCTGGCACGCATCCAGAACTGCTTCCACTGCACCATGCTTCTTTGATACCCTCTCCAATGCAATTCCCCCATTATTTAGAGAACTTGCAACAACGCATTATGGAGCAGTTTCAGGAAATGTTTCATCTATTCATTCAACAGTACTCTGGGTCTGTATGGAATTTTATTCTAAGCAGAACAGCTAGGATGAAAAATAAGGAGACATCAACAGGGTTTCCTCTTCTTTTTTGGCAAATTCACTGGCTGCACCACTTGTTGACTTCTCTATTGAAGAGCTTGCTCCAGTGATTTAACATTTAAAACATTAGGAAGGCTGTAAGATAGAGATTCTGCTGGACACTTTGCCTGTTACTTAACTCAACTCTCACAAATCTCTGTGGGAGGGTGTGTGTGTGTGTGTGTGTGTGTGTGTGTGTGTGTATCTTTATCATGTAAATTAGAAAACTGAAGCTCTTGAGAGATTAATCTGCTCCAGGGTCATATCTAGTAATTAGCAAGACTGGAAGCAAACTCCGCTTTCTCTGAACGCAAATCCATGGTCTTTCCACTGTACCAGCTTGCTTATTGAATGCATCAATTCTGCCCCTAAATTAAGCAAAAGTAATGTTCGCTTTCATGCAAGGTAATGGTATGTTTACAGTTCTGGGTTTTCAATGAACGGAACCGTGCTTGAATTTCCATAGCATGTTTTATATCCCAAAGGTTTTGCATCCTTTTTTATTGCTTGCTGGATGGGGAAAATCTTTATAAGTAATTTTTGCAAGTCATAGAGGTTTAAAAAAAAAAAAAAGCAAGGAGTAGGAGCCCTGAGCAGTGATGGTTTTGGCATTCCATGGACTCAGAGCCAGAGAGGGATTACAAATTTTAAAGTTCCCTGCGTTTTGTCAGTGTCTTAGATTGTTAAGCCTGTCAGTTTCAAGTCCAGAATTGGTATAGGATTTCCAGTGCCATGGAGAACTAGTTCCTAAAATACCAGGTCTCTCTGTTAGAAAAATGAAAAATATTACAAAGATAGATCTGGGAGTCACAGAAATTCATGGTTATGATTTGTGGAAGTCCCTTTGCCACCACTGATATATCAGTGACTCCATGGAATCTAATGATCCATCAGCCGTACACCTAACATTAACATTATAAATCCACTGGCGGGGGGCAGAGGAGGGGAGCAGGAGACAGTGTCACTGTGTTACAAGATTTCCAGGAAGTGGCCAGGGGAAGTGACTGCTTTCCCCTCCATTTTTTTGGCTCCATTGATTATGCTGCATGAATTTACATAATCGCAGCAGAGATGCTAGTCTGGTTTATACTGCAGTGACCTCTACTTAGAAATACCAGTTCTCCAGAAACTCCCGTCTTAAAGTTCCCAGCCCTCAATACTTGAGAATAGTATATTTAAGCAAAATTGAGGTGCTGCAAGGTTGAACTAAGATGTAGGAGTTAGTCTTCCCACCTACCTCCAGCCACAGAAATAGACTGTGGAAGACGATTTAGATCATAAGCAGAAAGAAAAACAAGAAATGGAATAGTGATAAAAAGGGATTTTACTGGCAGGTATGAAAACGTTGCAGGAACAAATTCTTTTGTGAAACGTTGTGGCTAAAATCTACAGGGCTTCAACTCAAGCCTGAAGCAGGCACTAGAAAAGGATGAACTTATTGCTAGGTCAGCACTGATTTTTTTTTTTTTTTAAGTAATCCTAAACATAAAATTTGAATTGGGGTACCTATTTCCACATCTCTAGTTTGGGGCACATATCTTTCTGCCCTACTAACAACATGTCTTACTCATTTTCATCACATCTAGAGCACAGCACTGTCTAATTCATAGATGATACTAGAGTTAGGGTTATGCCTAATTTTGAGTTTGGTCTTCTGCTTGCCTACAGCATACAGCATCATCAAGGGACAGCATAGTTTGGTGGTTAAGTATATAGATTGGGCTCATAAATCCTATGTTTGAGTCTTAACTAAATTTCTTTACACATGTAAACCTGGTCAAGTTCCATAACCTTTCTGTATTTGACTTTTCCTCAAATGCAAAATAAAGTTGTTATAGTGATTAAAGGAGTTAATATATGTAAAGAAATTAGGACAGAACCTGCACACAGAAAATGTTTGTGCATGTCATCAATATTACCATGTTAAAAATAGCTTCATTAACTCTGAGTCCTTATTGTATTCTGTTTTATAACATTCTATTAAAGATGTGTGTGAATACTGAAATGCCAGTGAAGAACAAGGGAAAGTGAAGGCAAGGATTAATAATCAAAGAGTAAACAAGAATAAACATCCTCCACATCCCAGACCCTCAGGTTGCTCTTATGTCCCAGAGTACAAACAAATCAAAGCATTTTAACAACTGCTCTTTTATAAAATACAATGTATTACTCATTAACGTAGGTATCTGAAAATAAAAGGCATCTTCTTCCAACTAGAAAAGAGGACTAGAGGCATATTCGCTATCTAATTCCCTTGCTTGAATTCAGTATTACTGTTTGAATTCTTTTTGACTTGAATGTCCTGGACCTAAGATGTTTATTACATACTTTGTTTTTGAGGCCATTAATTTGCTGGCACTTCCTCCTCATGTATACTCATCACAGTCCCCCTGGGGAAGTCAGTATTTCAGACTCTACGTCTTACACATAACTTAGAGTTTTATCAGTCTTAATTTCACATTCCGCTGAGAAAAGGGAATTGTTTCCAATAGAATAGGCAATAAAATTTCTAATTTTGTCTTCGAAACACAGAGGTCATCGACTTACAATGGAACTTCCTTGAATGCATAGTGTTGAAAGCCTTTAGAAGGTCATGGTTCTGAGTCCACTCCTGCCCCAGTCATGCAGGTCTAACTGTAGCTCATGGAGCTATCAATGAAGACTCACCTCTGAGCCAAGTTAGGCAAAACCAAAAAAGCCTATAAGGACACGAGCTGCAACTTTTAGGGCCAAGTATTGGTCTTACTTCAGCAAGTCCAGGGTCTGGTCCATCTGTGGTTATTCATAGGCATCTGCTTACAAGTTGTGCTGCAGTCTTGCATTAACCTCTATCATAGGTTTCCAGCCCTCAGGCCTGGGCTTCTGCGTCTGTTTCCTGATTGACACTCCAATTCCCGATGGCCTTGGAAACTGAAGCTGGAGTTCATCTCAAGTATTATTATTATTATTAGTAGTAGTAGTAGTAGGACTTATAAACTGGCATTTACTTGGGGGATTGTATTTGTTTTTTCTACTTCCTTTGTTGGTTTCTATTTTGTTCTAAACTAAATGGACCACCTGCAATCATAATGTGGATTTCACTTGACTATGCAGGTGTATCTTTACTATCCAGAAGTTCTCTTTAGTTTGCACTATCCATCGGATCAGACTCTCTTGTGTTTAAATGACAGCCAAGATCTAGTTATGATTAATGTTGTTTGTAGATAAATTCACCTAGGTTTATGTACGCTCTCAGAGATTAACACTATATTTAAGTTTGTTAGTTTTGGCCCAGCTTCTGTCTACTTACTGTTCTTCATTGAGCAGCTATAAGGGATTTATCATGCCCCACCGCAGAGCCTCCTGTAGGCATGCTTCATCAAACACTAGAATTAGATATGCACACATGTATATGTGTGTATGTTTACACATGTATGTATGTACACACATACACAGTCTGGGTCACTAGGAGATATTTTCTCATGAATTCATATGTCAAATCCACTTTTAAGTCATTTGCTAATTTACTCATTCAATATATATTATTTGAGCAACTGCATTATGCCAGGTACTGGAAAATAGAAGAATAAAAGATCAAGGATACATGGTCCAATATAAGAAGAAATAAAAAATCTGCATAATTTTTTGTACCTGAAAATATTAAAACTATAGTTAAAAAACCCAAAACTTTCCACAAAGCAGACCTCAGTTCCAGAAGCTATACCAATGAGTACTACCAAATATTTGATAATTAATTGTGTCAGTTCTACACAGATTCCTCCAGTGAGTAGCAAAGTGAAAACTTCTCATTTCTGCCTGTTGAATGAAACTAAGGCCTCTGAATGATATGGTCTCGCTATCTATTTGTTGTTTCCTTTGTTCATAATATTTATCTGCCAAGAACCTCTTTCCTACCTCCTACCACTTCAGAGACCCAAGTTAATATTTCCTACAATGTCCCATTCAAATACCACCTCTTCCATGAAATTTGTTTCCTAATTCCTTCCTGATGTAACTTCCCCCTCTTTTCAAAGATCATCACTTTATTTCCATATCTCTTGTGTGCATCTATGTGCATCTATCAAATTTCATTTTACATTAAGGGCCTAACTTGCATAAAAATACTAAATGTGTAATCAGAAAGTGTGAGTTTGAATCTGACTTTGCCACTCATTAGTTGTGTGATTTGGGACAAGTCATTGAACTGCAGCCTCAATGTCCTTTCTTGTCAAGATAGGAGAGACGCATAAGATTTTCCAGGACGTACTACAGTGTAAACCTTACCATAAAATAAAAGCCTTCCATATCTCTAGGGACTCTTGAGAGCTGAATTAAAAGGCCCTTTGTTAGGTGACCTCTAGGGTCACTCCAAGGTTCATGAACCTCTCCATGTGTACGAATATTTGTGTACATTATTCTGCCCTCTACACAGTTACTGGAAAACAGAGTTTGTGATTTACGTGTTTTACTCCCTTAGCACAAGCACAGTGCCTTACACACTCTACTTGCTCAAGAAATAGTTGTTACGTTAACAATATGGTATCCTACATAGAGAGTAAGGAACTTGATTGGGAATAGTCAAAAATGCTGTAATCAATGATAAAAATCAGGATCCAAACCCAAGTATCACGTCTCAGAGTCTGAGACTGTAATAACTTGAGAGTTCATCCAATCACAGATAAAAGAGTGAAAGGAACTCTAGCGATCATCTGGTTCAAGCACGTCATTTTATATGTGAGTTCCCTCAAGTGCTGAAATGCTCTCCCCACTTAATGTAGCAAGAAAGCTACAGCTAGAAGCAAGGTTTCCTCTCTTCTCTAGAGATTTCTTCAGCTTGTCACATTGCTTACCTCTGGAAGCTCTGTTGCTAAGCAACTGTGAGCTCTCTCTCAACCACTTAAGTTTTAAGTGCATTTTATAAAATTTCTCTGCTTGACAGATTTGAATGATGGTGGAGCTTAGTGGTGAGAAAGAACAAGCCTGGAAACGGGCAATTTGTGAGCTCAGGGCAGTTAAACCCAATCCGTTTCCCCAGCTAGAAAATGGGACCGTCCTGCCTGTTACAACACCAAACACTCAGAGTCCACCACATGCCCTGGAAAACTGACTGAAGCACTCACATCTCTTTCAAAGGCAGTGAGTATTAATCTCAGGATATCCTTCTAGAATACAGATTTTTAAATAAAAATACGTTTGTTTAAATTAATTTCCTTAACAGCATTTTCACTTGGAATGTTCGGCCTTTAATCCGATTTTTTATAGCAACTTAAAGCGTATAGAGGCCTTTCTCTCTCACCTAATTTATCGGCTTTCCCTGGAAAATGGCCCCGGGATCCCTCCTGGCCCATTGCTGAACTCTGGTTCTTTTAGTTTCTTTGCAGCTTGACCAAGGTAGCAAGTGGAAATTGAAGCTGATTCTATAACTGGATTCAGCACTGCTGCTCCTGTTTGTCTGCAATGCGCCACAAAAATCTCTTCCAAGCAGAGCTGGCCCTGATCTTGGTAATGTTTTCATTCCTAAATTTTTAATGTATAATATACTTCAGTTTGGGAATGTTGGACCACATGTTTAAGAAGATGCAGTCTGTTGTTCTTAAAAGCCTTGGAAAGGACGAACAGACTGTACCCAACTGCTCTCCTGACAACTCTTTTGTCCAAAAGGCAAACTCTGGACATAGTTTATTTCACCAAAAACTGATAATTTTTTTAAGATCTTAATCCAACTAATGCCAGTGATAAATCACCTGTTAAGTTATAGGTGATAAAAGCGCTAAGACTATTTTTATACTTAAAAATATTTGAAAGTGTCCAAATGTCATACGCATTTTATTGAACAAATTATTAAATCACTTGTAATAAAACATGTTAGAATTACAACTTATAACTATTTAGTTTTATGTAGCACTTTTCAAAATATAAAATATTTCATTTTGAAGTTCATAATGACCCTGGGAGGTAGACATCACTCTGTGAAGGTAAGCACTAGCTACATTTTATACAGGTGAGCGAACTGAGACTCAGAGAGTAACATGACTTGCCCAAAAACATTCTATGGAAAAGCAGGGACTGAGACTTACAACTTCATATCCAATGCTTCTCTTTATCAAATGTCAGTAAATTATACTTATTGAGCTATTTAATCCCATCTTCCACTTGGTAGGAAAAAGTCATCATATCTAAGACTAATAGTAAAAGTAGCTAATACTTTTGGAAGCCATGTTCAATCACACAGGCCCCTTTTTACTGATGAGGAAACTCAGACAGAGACAAGTTAAGTAACTTGCCAAATATCACGCACCTAAGAGGGAAAGTGAAGATTCATGCCTAAGGCCAGTTGGTGACTCCTAAACATCCCTGGTTAGATGTAACAAGTATGTGGCAGCAAGCTAGAAATAAGGGAGGGGGTGACTATGCAAGGTCATGGGTTCATTTGGGGACCATCCTGTGACCTCAAGTTCATTACCATAGTATTAACTCCCTGCGAGCTTCAAGCAAATAACTGTTGGGTTCATGAAGGAAGAATCATTGTAAGCTATCAAGACTACGCAGCTAAAGAATATTAAACTCAAGCACTGGTCTGATACCCCATCTGAGGATGGAGGGAGAGCAGAGAGATGGCCCTTTCCTCAAGTTGCTGATTAGCACATTGGCCTTCAATTCTGCTCTAAAATATTCCTACATCTCCCCCACCCCAATGACATAGTTTAAATAAAACATGTTAGCTGGGAGGACCAAACATCTCAGTGTGCCCAGGTCATTCCTATTTTATGTCTTTTGTTTCTGAGTAACAATTAACACTATGCCTTTCACTCTCAAAAGCTTCCCAATTTCAGTAGTAGATTGTGTGATCTGGAACTCATAGCTTCTGAGCTACCAAAGACTTTGACTTAGTGTAAAACCCTACACTTTGTTATAAAATTGACAAGTGTGGTTTCTAGCTACTAGCTCTTTTAGCTTGATTGAATTATGAATGTTATGTCAGTCTCATATTTTTCATTTGTAAAATAGGGATACCAATATAAATCTTGCACAGTTATTATAAGGATTGAGTAATGGAAAACCACCGGCTGCTGGTAAACTTCATTTCATTTCTTCACTTCTGGTATCAATCTTCTTTAACACTTAGCTGCCTACTGCCCATTACACCTTTCTGTATATGCTGCTTCTCTTCCAGGTCAGAGAAGTTCCTCAGTAGTTATGATAAGATGTGAAATCATTGTATGTCCCAAGCACTCAATATGCTTCCTTGTACTTACTCTTTGTGTAATAAATGTTCGTTGATAGTTGATTTGTCTGTTAATTTATCTTAAATATTTAAGAATCAATAAGATTGGAGTTCCCATCGTGGCTCAGCGGAAACGAATCTGACTAGTGAACCATGAGATTGCGGATTTGATCCCTGGCCTCGCTCAGTGGATTAAGTATCCGGCGTTGTCGTGGGCTGTGGTGTAGGTCACAGATGCGGCTCAGATCTTACATTGCAGTGGCTGGGGCATGGGCTGGCAGCTGCAGCTCCGATTCGACCCCTAGCCTGGGAACCTCCATATGCCGCAGATGTGGCCCTAAAAAGACAAAAATACAGAAAAAAAAAAAAGAATCAGTAAGATAGAACAGTATCATGGAATCAATGTTAATGTCAGAAAGTCATTCAGTCCAATCCCCTCATTTAATATAAGAGTAAACTCAAACAGGAAAATCAGGTTGGGGTCCTAGGGGCCAGTCTGAAATTCTGGCTGTGGTATACACTCACCTCCACATACAAAACCCAAAGTCAACTTTCCCCAAAAAAGAGACCCCTCCTCATGGGACCACAGAAATTCAGACTGAAGGATATGACAATGTAATCCCAAGCCTGACCAAAAAGGAAGCAACTGCCATAGACACCCCTGTTCTTACAGGACCAGCTAAGAGAACACAAGTCAGGCTTCCAGTGGATCAAGCACTGGAGAATCACAAAGGCATTAGGGTATTTGTCCTTGTATTGGGTCATTTAAAATAGACACTTCTGGCAGACTCTATAAAGTCTACATATTGGCTTCATTCTTTATTGCAATTTGGTGGAAAGCTGCGTATTGATTTTTTTAAAATAAAAGCAAGAAATACTTGGAAAGATTTTGATCATTTCCATTAACTTTATTAGGAGTATAACAAATCAGCCCATTATTAAGATTAAAGCATTTGTGTAGAGAAGACAGAGTCCCACATTAAATTTGTTTTGTCCCCTGCTCTGCCTCTCCCTAGGCAAGGGCAGTGTGCTACTTAAAAATACTTCTAAGGATTTTTGTGTTTCTAATCTATTTTTAATGTAAATAATTCTACTTAGAAAAGACCATTCGCTTATTTGCTTTGAGGTCAATTAGAGACCTCAGGAAATATCCAAACAATTTGATATGCATTTGGATCTGTTAACAAGTTTTTTTTTCATTTCTTATTTGAACATCTTTTCCTATAAATAGCGTAATGGAGAATTTAAGGATAATTCAGTTTCAGCTATGAGTCATGCTGGGATAAGTGCAGAAGGAGGTGCAGCTGAGACATGGTCAGATCAAGACCAATGGACCTAACTCTATTATGTTTACCTCTGCATCTTAGAACTCAGGAAAGCATTTGAAGTGGAGCTGATATGCTCAGAAAATGGATGAGAGAATGAATGAGAAAATGAAAGAGTGAGGGAATTAACTAATTTTAAAGGATGTGTATGCTAATTGCCCTGCGATCCAAAGTAAAGCCCAAAGAGATCAAGATAAGGGTTACTATTAGCAATGACAACACAGAATCAGGTCAAGCCCACAGTTCATGACATGAGTCCCCATTGTTTGAGATGATAGTGTAGCTCATTCTTGAGGAAAGGCAGGCGCCAACAACAATGCCTAAGAGTCAGCAACAAGACTCTGAAGAGTTGAACAACAGGACAAGATACAGCTGTCTGGAACAAAGAGGTATACTTCAGAGGTAAAGCTGAAGGCTTGAAGCCCCGTGACAGTCAGATGCTTGAGGTTTATCAAGTGGTGAAGTAGATAAATGACAACAAATTTAATTCAGTATGCATTAGTGTAGAAGTTGGATGCTGTCAGTGTATTTCTGTCTTGATGGAGATTGGCTAGAGATCTAGAAGGCAGTTAAACCACAAGGAAAAGTTTTATCTCAAAGCTGAGCAGGACTGGGTAATGTAGGAGATGTTACCAGGAAATTCCTGCTAAGAACAAAATTCTCTTTCTTATCATCCAGAATGAATACATCTCACCCAGGACAAAGGGGAGATGATAAAGAAGATGGCAAGCTGGAAGGATCTATGCAACTTCTTGTAACCCCTACAGCTGTTTGTAAATGAGCTTGCAAATTCTCCTGGTTTCACAGACAAGGAAACTGAAGCTCATGTACTTTAAACAGCGTATCTGAAATTATGACACAGAAAGTGACACAACTAGAGGTCAAATCTAGAGCTTTTCCAAGACCATTACACCTTTAGCTTCCTTAAAACTTGGAGGAACTAGGTATGTAAACTGCAAAAGAGACAAATGACTCATGTCTTCTTTTTTGGAGTGAACTTTCCTGATCCTATCACTACTGAGAATTATGGTCAGGTACTTACTTCAAAGTTCTGACTCAGATCATCACTACATTAGCTAGTCTTCAAATGCTTATTTGTGCCAGGTTCTGAGCAAGATGTAAAAAACTGTAACTCCTACATCTTGACCTCGCAGAATTTACAATCTAATCGACAACATGAGATAAAAAATGATTAGATAACAATGTCCTAGGTCAAAATGCTAATATAGAACTGTCATGAAACAGGACGAAAGAACTATGTGAGGGGTCAGGATATGAGATAATACTGGTCAGAACTGCTCTAAATAAAATAAATGCGATTTTACTTTTGCCTAAAGGATCAGCATAATGAAGAAGAGAGATTATGGGGAGGGTATTCCTTGAACAGAGAAAAGCAAGTATGTGTTCATGGTAAACATGGTATGAGCCTCCTCTGCCTGGACCTCTTTAAAGCTCCTCCTATCCCTTAGCTGTGTTCATCATCTTTCTCACATACATAGATTTCTACTCCCCTCTCTAGCACTTAACCCAGCACTAACCCCCAACTTGCCAAAGACAAATGTATAAAAAAGTATAATCCATAGAAAATATTGGCTATTTCAGAAGTCATGGGGTGTGGTACACAGAGCAAAGCACCTACGATTTTCTTTGCTCTTTTTTTCCCAAGGACTGATATTTATCCAGCATGCAAAAAGAGATATTATGATTCAGCGAAAAAGAAAATATAAGGGGATTTTTTGGTCAAATTGACCAACAGGATTGTAATATGTTTTTAATGGAAATAAGTGGCATTTGCTTCTTTAATCCAACCATATGTTTTATATACATATATCACATAAAATGCCTTTAGTATCAAGAGTTAGCTCCAACACTGCAATCATTACACAGAATTTATAAACACAAGGGTGAAAGTATTAGAAACTATCCTTAAGCAACTTGAAAGTGAACAGCCAATGAAATATTCTTTGGATGAGGTAATGCTACTTGCTTGAGCTTCATTGGTTGAGTATACTTCTGTTTCCAGGAGTTGAAGGGTAAGTTTCTCTGCAACCAGAAAGAACTGGATAGTCTCCAGTTGCTTATATAAGATATTTTATGATCACTCAATAAAAGCAAGTTCCTCCTCAACTTGCCAATAGCGTCCTCTGAATTATTTCCTAACAATACTCATACATAAACTAGACTGCAGGGATTTTTGCTGGGTCCAAAAGCAAACCTACGTAAGAGAAAAAGAAATGCAGACTTAAATGCTCAGTGATTATATTTGTGTGCCACGGTGTAAAGAATATTGCACCAGAAGTTAAGACACCTTTTCTTCATCTCAGTTCTGATAAAATCACCTTTGCAACCTTGGGCTTATACTTACTACTTCTAGAATGTAGCTTTTTGGTTTTTTTTAATCCTTCCTTTCTTCCTTCCTTCCTGTTTTTTTTTTTTTGAACTTTGGATTTCTTACATCACATTATCATTTCTGACAATGATAACTGTGTTAGTCCAATCTACTTCATAGAGTTTTTGCATGCAAGAACATCTAATTAAATACTGTATGTGCAAGAACTCTAAAAGATGTGAATTTCTACCTCAACTTAAACTTGCCTATCGTTTTAAGGAGGACGGCATTGATAATTTCTTTTGTTTGAGATAATATTAGCACCCTTTATAAGCAAGCACAGAAAGCCTCTTGGCTAGAAGTGGTACTTCCATATGCTGATGAATCCCCAGAGCTGAGAAAGCTGTCTGTGCTTTCATGCTAGGGAGAAAGGCTTTCTTTGGACAGAGTTTTATCCAAGCCAAACTGCTTTGGACCTTAATTATCTATTTAGAAAACCACTTTCATCTTTGTGAAATATAGAAGAGCTGTCTGTGACACTGGGACACAACTTTCACTTTCAAACCCACCAGGTTTTGAGGCAAGGTGCCCACTTCACATTATAATGTCTAAACGTCTAGGTATACACTATACCGCACAGGCACATCTGCAGCTTTAAGCCTCTTGCTATCTTGGCAAGAAAAAAATGCAACAGATTTCTTTTCTAAGAGACAGTGCTGGTTATAGATTTTTAACACCTTCAAAAGCAGATTCCTGTTATCTTTACTACCCAACTCCTACATTCCAAAATCACCACTGCTCCCATCTTAATAAGTGGTAATCTTAGTGTCCACATTGTTAAGACGAAACACTTTGGATGCATTCTTCTTTCTTTCCTTTTTTTTTTCCTTCACCCAACTGTGAATCTATCAGCAAAATATATCCACAGTCCAGTCCCTTTTCACTATTACTTTGGCTACAGTGCTGGTCAAAATTGCTGCCATTTTTCCTCAGGATTATTGCAATCACTGCCTAACTATTCTCTTTGTTCATGCCTTTGTCCTCATAAAGTCTGTTTTTCACACAACAATTTGAGTGATTGTTTTCAAAAAGAAGGCAGCTATGCCACTCCCTTCTGCCAAATCAGTCCCATCTTACTCAAAAATAAAGTCCAGGGGCTTAAAGGATCCGGCACCACCACCTCCCATTCACCTCCTGTCACAGCCCCCTTCTGCTCCTTGAATAATTCAACGCTCCCACATCACCTTTGCACTGGGTGTTTGCACAGGGTTTGTACTGGATGTCTTCCCCCTACGCCCCATCCCTCTCTCTCTTTCTCTCCCTCTCTCCAGATTTTCCCTCTATTACTACCTTTTTGGAGCCCTTTCTCAGCTCACTCCATGAAAAAGAGCATCTTGTACATACATACCATCTTTTTACACGGCTGTATTTTTTACACTGCCATGTTTCTCCACACTTCTTATCACCATCTGGTGGACTTTATATTTTCTGGTTTATTGTCATTCTCTTGCACAACAAAATAAACTCCATGAAGACAAGAATTTGGTCCGAATTTTTCTCCCACTTTCTCAGTCTCTAGCAATAGGTGCTGAAAAAATATTCAACAACGTACCCACGAAAGCTCCTATTTAATATCTGATTTGAACTAGGTATGACATATTTTAATATTTAAGAAATGCTAAAGTGCAATTATGAAGTATTAAGATTATTCCTAAAAGTGCTGCAACTTATGTTTTGCTAGAAGAGACTTCTAGCATTTAATCAGTGTCACTATCATTGGAATCTGTGCACAGCTGCTTAAGAATATTATATTTACTAGAGAAATAGGGAAGAGCATACACTGAATGCTTAGAATTTCACAGAAACTGGGTGATTTTCTTTTGTTAGCATTTTTATCTCATTTCGACAATTTCAGGGGTCGACAATTATTTAGAGGTACATAGTCTTCTGCATTCTTTATAAAACCAGTCTTTATGTTTAGATGTGAATATAGATATGTGTTAATGAGATATTAAAAGTGGTATTATCTTGAATATAGAGAATCAAACTCTGACCTACAAGTAAGTTACTCTCTAGACAAAAGTTAACCATCATGTAGGTTGGGAAGAATACTTTTAATTAAACTCAGTTATGTTATAAAAAAATGGTCTGGAAGAATCAGCATACCTCTCAGAGATTCTCATTTCTATGAAGAGGGTAGCCTTCTCAGAGGGCACAACAGGGCATATGTTAAAAACAAAATAAAACAAAAAAACTTATTCTGACCCAAGTTAAATGTTAAGAAAGGTGTTATTCAAGACTACTGCAACAGGTTTTAAGACTATCCCAATAGAAGAGACAGACAGGAATCAATCCTAAATACAAAAAGGCAGGGGGTGATTTGTAACCAATGAGCAGACCTACAGGTCAGTGGGTAGAAAATTGCTAAGAGGAGACTTAAAGGGTAAGGGGATTTTTGCTAAATTTATTTAGCAAGATTCTTGCTAAAACAGAACTAGGTAGGCCAAAGACAGGACCCCAGGTCAATGTCTAGTCAGAAAAAGGGTTCAGAGGAACCTGACTAAAGTTTGAGGAGAGACTGTTCGTCATATAAAAGATCTTCTCAAGAGCCCACCTGAAATCCCTTTGCCTCCAAACATCATAATTAAATAAGTGTCACCCATTGTTTATTCAACAATATGCATCCACTGAGCTTCCTTTAGGCACTGCACTAAATAAGGAGGGAACAAATTTGAATACAGTGCAACCCTGAGTTGGAAGTTCTTACTCTAGTAGGGAAGTCAAGGTAAGCTAATAACTACAATTTAATATAGCATATGATCTAATCAAGGAATAGGGAAAGTGCTGTGGAAACACAGGGCTGAAGAGTTAGTGCTAAGCAGGAATTAATGCTAACCCGGAGAATGAAGAACTAAGTCAAGAAAGGCTTCTAAAGGAAGATTCTTTTGCACTGGATGTAGAAAGAAGGAAAGGCACTGACCAGTTAAGAGAAAAAATTGGGGAACGTTTTTCAAGTCAAAAGCAACAATATTTACACAAATACATAAAGAAATATAAAATATCAAATGTGATGGCTAAGAAATGTAGGAAGAGGCAAGATAACATTGGAAGTCCAGAGGGAAACAGAAATAGTCGAGGCTGCTGGTCACCTGGAGCCAGGGCATCGTATTTGAATACTTCATGTATTCAAACTTGACCTTTAATAGAGGGAAAGAAGAGAAAGTCAGATTTATAGTTTAGAAAGATTTCTCTGGCACAAGTGGAAGAGGACAGATTAGAATAGAAGCAGGCCAAATGGAAGTCGACTAATTTCCAGAGCCTAGGAGAAAAAATACTGACGATCTCAAGGACAGTTAATGGGCCTGGAAAGGAAATGATAGCTTTTACAAGAGAAAGATTTCTACTAGTAGTAGTAATCCAATAATCATAAGAAAAAGTTAGAAGTTAATAACAGAGCTGAGATTTCTGGGTTGGGTGTTTGTGAAGATAGAGGTGGTATTAACAAATATAGGGAGAACAGAAAAATAGCAAGTTGTATGTGGGATATAGAGAGATTTGCTTTGTATATGTTCAATTTAAGGTGCTTGAGGGACCTCCAAATCTAGATGTCCAGCATGCAGATCTGTGTGTGGGTTTGCAGCATAGGAGGTGGAAGCTGAGACAAGAATTTGCAAGTCACTGTACTAGAAAGGGGAGTTTGAAACACTGGAGAAGTAAAGGGTATACAGGACGAACACAGGGTGTGGGGGAAAATCGAAAATGGAACACTGATGAACTAATGCTTAAGAAAAAGCATTGTGTGTCCAATAAAAAGGCATATCTTATGTTATATAATCCCAACTGTTCTTAAAGAGGGTATATTATATTAATGAGAAAAGCCTCGTTTGGGAGCACATTGTTAGGTTAGGGTAAGCAAATTTGAGCTATATAAGTTTGCTGAATTACTTTGCACATGAAAAAAAAAAGGACACGAAATTTCTTAGAGAAAAACAGAGGAAAAGAGAACAAAAAAGAAAGGTGGGATGCTTAGTGAGATCAGAGAGACACACCTTGGCAGGAACTTTGGGAAAGAAATGTGCTCTAAAGAGCTGCAGAGTTCTATGTTCAGCTTTAAGTTCTTGGTCCTAAATGAAAACTTCAGTAAGTCTTCTGTCCATCGATGCCTTGATACCTATGAATTCACTGGCATGGGCTGCACGGGGGATGGTAGTCAATTCTCAAAGATCTATTGATTTCCCCTTTCACCTACCTAGTACAATTAAAAGATAATGCATAAAATAGAGGTGGCCAGGAGAAACTAAGCCACAAGAACTGACCAAAAATATCGTGTGAAGTGTTCCCTACTTACCCAGGGACAGGGAGTTTCCAGCTCACCTTTGTGTTACATGCTATAGACATACATAAAAGATACATATGAATAAAACATACACACTGGATTTAGCTAGCTAGCTGTGTGATCTTAGGCAAGTTAGCAATATTTACCCACATATCAATTCTCTTATATATGCCCCATATTCATATATCAAATTCAAATTCAAAATAATAGCTCATTGTGATGCTAAACATGAACCATCCTATCTGCCTATATATTTAACCACCTTTCTACATTCATTACCAAGTACATATGCAAAACGTTGCTTCATTGTACAACCCAAAATAATACAGAAGGAATATACATACCCTTTTTAAAGCTACATATCAATCTCTGATTTTAGAAAATGAAAATTTAAATTTTATGAAAGTTTTGTGATTAGGCAAATTATACCAACAGATTAAAGAAGCTTAAAATATTTTCTTTTCTCTTTTTGTCTTTTTCCTAAGGCCGCACTTATGGCATATGGAGGTTCCCAGGCTAAGGGTCTAATCAGAGCTGTAGCCTCCGGCCTACACCACAGCCACAGCAACATGGGATCCGAGCCGCGTCTGCAACCTACACCACAGCTTACAGCAACACCGGGTCCTTAACCCACTGAGCAAGGCCAGGGATCGAACCCGCAACCTCATGGTTCCTAGTCAGACTTGTTAACCACTGAGCCACGATGGGAACTCCAAGAGGCTTAAAATATTTTCATGATGCCAAAAAGTCAATCAAAAAGGCTTTTCTATAGTGGTCAATACAGCAAAGCAGTCCTTCTTTTCATCATGCAGGCAGACTAGTGTCAAGTTTTCATGCTGCCCTACGAGTCCCAGAGGACGCCCTTGTTCATGCTGCAGATACTGCAGAGATGTGGGTGTGTTTTCTAATACAGAAGCTGACTGTCTATGAATATTCATAGACACACTCTAGCTAAAACCCTCTAACGGTTTTCTCGGAACAGTTAAAATAGAAACAGTAAATTTTCTACAGCTAACTAGATACAATTAGTTAAGGAAGGATGCTGAGTTCTTGGGAAATGAAAGTATACAGCACCCCAGTCCAAAAAGCGAATGTCCCCCTGAATCAGCCTGCCCTGAGTTATTGGGGGCATGTGACTGGAAATGAATTGGTAAGAAACAAGAAGCACAATTCAGACAGCCTCAAAGCAACAGAATCACATTCTTCCTTAAGACAGTGTCTATATTCGGATATTTCTGGAACCCCAAGAAGGGTCCAAAACTCAGCCTCAACCTTACTTATTCTGGCAAAATTGGGTACCTAGAGGTGTCATTTTTCCCCCTAATTATGAACTGGTGTGTATAAATTGACACAAAGTTCTATAAAGAAAGCCAAAATGCTTATGCCTATGGGAAATTAAAGTTATAAACACTGTTAACACAATAGACAATTATTTATCACATATAAATTCCTTTAGGCAAAGTTTTAGCCTATTTGTCTACATATCTAATCTATCTATACATGCATACATATATGCACAATACTTTAAAGACTTTTTAGAGCAGTTTTAGGTTCACAGCAAAACTGAAAGGAAGGTAAAGAGATTTCTTATATACACCCTGCCCCCACCAAAGCATAGCCTCCCCCATTATCAACATGCCCCACCAGAATGGTATATTTGTTTAAAGTGATGAACCAACGTCTACATATCATAATTATCCAAAGTCCATGGTTTACACTGGCGTTTCCTCTTGGTGGTGTATATTCTATGGGTTTGGTCAACTGTATAATATCATATATCTATCATTGCAATATATCACTGGCCTAAAAATCCTCTGTGCTTCACTTATTGTCTTCCCACTAAAATCCCTGGCAACTACCGATCCTTTCAGCAGCCACATAGTTTTGCCTTATCTAGAGTGTCATATAGTTGGAATCATACAGTATGAAGGATTTTCATATTGGCTTCTTTCACATAGTAATATGCATTTACGTTTCTTCCATGTCATTCATGCTTCATAGTTCATGTCCTTTTAGTACTGAATAATGTTCCGTTGTCTGGATGTACCCCTATACTTTTACACATTTACCTACTGAAGATACACTGGAAGCTTCCAAGTTTTTTTTTCTTTTTTTGTCTTTTTGCCTTTATCTAGAGCCTCACCCGCGGCATATGGAGGTTCCCAGGCTAGGGGTCTAATAGGAGCTGTAGCTGCTGGCCTTCGCCACAGCCACAGCAACGCGGGATCTGAGCTGCGTCTACAAACTTCACCACAGCTCACGGCAACGCCGGATCCTTAACCCACTGAGCAAGGCCAGGGATCGAACCCGCAACCTCATGGTTCTTAGTTGGATTCGTTAATCACTGAGCCATGAAGGGAACTCCCTGGATGCTTCCAAGTTTTAACAATGATGAATAAAGCTGCTAGAAACATCTCTGTCTGTGTGCAAGTTTTTGCATTAACATAAGTTTCAACTTCTTCAGGTGAATACCATGGAGTGCAGTTGCTAGATCCTATGCTAAAAGGATGTTTAATTTTGTAAAACAAAGACAAAAATATAAACAAAAACAAAACACCAAACTGTTTTCCAAAGTGGCTATGCCATTTTTTATTCCCATCAGCAATGAATGAGAGTTCCCAGTGCTTCACATCCTTACCAGCATTTAGGATTGTTAGGATTCCAGATTTTGGACCTTCTAATGATGTTTTATGATATATATTTTTTAATTTGCATTTCTTTCACGAGATATGTGGAACATCTTTTCATATGCTTACATTCTATCTGTACATCTTCTTTTGTGAAATAGGTGTTAAGATCCTTGGCCCATTTTTATTTATTTATTTATTGCTTTTTTAAGACTGTACCTGCAGCATATGGAGGTTCCCAGGCTAGGGGTCCAGTTGGAGCTACAGCTGCCAGTCTACGCCACAGCCATAGCCACAGCCACACGGGATCCAGGCCGTTGTCTGTGACCTACACCACAGCTCACGGCAATGCCAGATCCTTAACCCACTGTGCAAGGCCAGCAATGGAATCCGCAACCTCATGGTTCCTAGTCAGATTCATTTCTGCTGCACCACAACAGGAACTCCCCTAGATCTCTGGCCCATTTTTAAACTGGGTTGTTTTCTTACTGTTGTGTTTCAAGAGTTTTTGTATATTTTGGATAACAATCCTTTATCAGATGTCTTTTACCAATATTTTCTCCTAATCTGTCTTGTCTTATTCTCTTGACTGTATCTTTCCCATAGCGGAAGTTTTTCATTTTAATCAACTCCAGCTTATAAATTACTTCTTTCATGGATTGTGCCTTTGGTTTTGTGTCTAAAAAGTTATTATTAAACTCAAGGTCATCTAGCATTTCTCCTATGTTATCCTGTAGAAGTTTTGTAGTTTTACATCTTACTGTTAGATTTGTTATACATTTTAAGTTTTTTTTTTGCACTTTTATAACCTTATTACATGTGCTTTTAAACACTTCTCTAAATGCATTACAGAATGACTGTCACATCTATTCCCGGAAATAACATTATTTTGAGTTAATTTTATGAAGTGTATAAGTTCTATGCCTAGCTTTCACCTAGATTTCATTGTTTCACAGGTGGCTCTCTAGTTGTTCCAGCACCACTTGTTGAACAGATTATCTTTGTTCCATTGTGTTGCTTTGCTCCTTTGTCAAAGATCAGTTGACCATATTTATATATGTCTATTTCCGGGCTCTCAATTCATTTGCATTGATCTATTTGTCTATTCTTCTGTCAATACCACACTGCCTTGACTGATGTAGGTTTTATAGTAAGTCTTGAGATTGGGTAGTCTAGTCTTGAGATTAGTCCTCCATCTTTGTTCTTCTCCTTCAATATTATGTTCGCTATTTCAGCTTTTTTTTTTTTTTTTTGTATTTTTAGGGCCTCACCCGCAGCATATTGAGGTTCCCAGGTTAGGGGTTGAACTGGAGCTGCAGCTGCCAGCCTATGCCACAGTTACAGCAACACCAGATCTGAGCCACATCTGTGACCTACACCACAGCTCTCGGTGATGCCAGTTCCTTAACCCACTGAGCGAGGCCAGGGATTGAATCTGTGTCCTCATACTAGTCAGATTAGTTTCTACTGCGCCATGATGGGAACTCCCTGGCATAATATTTTTAAGTGTATATTTTATGAGTCTAAAAACATTAGTAATTTCCTATAAACTTCTGATATCTCTTTTGATATTATATAAAGATCATTCTATGAAATCTTTAGCAATGATCTCAAAAAATTTCATATTACAGCTACCATATCATATATTTCTTTATTTTTATTTTTTTAATAAAATGGGATTTGATTTTATTTTAATTACTTAATTTTTTCAGCCATGCCCACAGTAGGTGGAAGTTCCAGGGCCAAAAATCAGACCCATGCCACAGCAGCAACCCAAGCCATAGCAGTGACAATACCAGATCCTGAACCAGCTGAATTACCAGAGACCTCCATAACTATCATATCTTTAAAAGACCTTTAATTGTTAGGTATTAAGTGATTTCCAACTTTTCTAACCATAAATAAGAACATAATAAGTATTCTTGTACCTAATTCTTTGTGGACCTCTTTGATGATTTCCCGTGAATAAAGTTCTTGATTAGAATTAGAACCTTCACAAATTTTTTAAAAACTTACCAGAATTTTTGTTCATAAATGGACATTTCCTGTTTCTTCACATATTCACTACCCCAATAATAATGATGATTACAATCATGATCATGATAACAGTAAACATTAATTTGCATTCTTTGATTATTATGGAAGCCAAACATCCTTTATGGTTATTTTCTCTCTCTTCCCAACCTTCCTTCCTCCTCCCTTTCTATCTCTCTTATTTCCTTCTATTTCTTTTTCTGTATTTTGGTAATTGACATACTATATCCTCTCTCTATCATTATCGGCCATTATTAGGTATATATATTTTTTTCTTTTTTTCTTTTCAGGGCCGCACCTGCGGCATATGGAAGTTCCCAGGTTGGGGGTCTAATTGGAGCTGCAGTTGCCAACCTATACTGTAGCTGCCACAGTAATGCTGGATCTGAGCCATACATCTGTGATCCCAGTTCACATGTCTGTATACCCTAGCTCATGGCAATGCCAGATCCTTAACCCACTGAGCGAGGCCAGGGATCAAACCTGCATCCTCATGGATACTAGTCAGGTTCTTAACCCACTGAGCAACTACATAAATCCTATCAGTTTTTAGGAATAAGTTTTTTTTTTTTGGGGTTATACAAATTGTAAAACTTTTCATCTTATTTTTCTTCTAATCTGACATAATCTCTTTGTTATGGACATTAACTCTTCTTGGACGTTCAAAGTAAAAGTGGGACCTGTAATCATCAGCTGTGCATATAATATTTTTTCAGATGTAATTTTTCTATCTCCCAAAAAATCCCCTTTTTGCCATATCCATGGACAGTTCATAACTTCTATTTTGTAAACCCTTTGAAATTATAAAATTTTATAAGACGATTGTACACTTACACTTTCAAGACAGATGAAATAAAATTTGTCAGAGAGTTCTACCTCTAAGATTATTTACTAAAACCTTTTGTTTCAGTACTCTTTTTTTTTCACTCTAAACTTGAAGTTTTTTCTCCGCCTCTTTTAAAAATGAATTACAGTTTGTTTTTTTTAACTGCAGTTAATTAGTAAAGACTAGTCCTCATTTCTTGGGGACTTACTTTTTCTTTAATTTATAAACGGTCTTCTTTTTTCCCTTTAAGGTTTTCGTTCTGGAATTCTTATCTGTTAATTAATGCTGTGTGTACTTTGCTTTAGTATTTTATAAATTATTCTTGGTTTAAAATAGTCTCTTCATTTTACTGATAATAATCCCATTTCACCTTATTATAGAAGAATATGAATTGGATAAGAGCACTGTTCTTTTCTTTTGTTATCCAGTCTACAGGGATAATAAGAATATCTTAATTAGATATTTTACCATACTCATGTTTGGTCTTTTTTTCCCCCATTTTCTTGTATCTTTTCTCTCTTTTGCTCTTTTAGCTAAGGTTTCTCATTTGGTTTTGTTTTCTCCAATACTGTGGAGAACTTACACCTACTTTTCCATTTCATGTGTGGTCACCCAAACTTTTAAAACTATCCTAGTAATTTATTTCTATAATAATAGGAGTCAGGAATGGAAATACATTAACTGCCTTTCATGAAAAAGGAGAATAAAGTTATTTTTTAATTTTCTGTTTTGGTGATATTTTCTTGGATTTCAGACCTTTTGCTTGCTTGACTTCTTATTTGTCACTAGATTAGAGTTTCCCAAATTTACCTGTTGACAGAAATCACATTGGGCTTTGGCTACAAATCTGGACTTTTTGGTTCCATCCAAACCTACTGAATCATACTCTTTGGGAGTTGACCTGGGCATTAGTATTTTTAACATGTACTCAAGGTTTGCTTTGTTTTAAGAAGAAAGGAGTTTACTTTCAACCTTTTTAATCAATGGGTCTTTTTTTTTCTGCCAACTGTGATTTTGTTCAATTCAGAGTCTATGTTATCTATCTACTTATCTATTACTACTTCTACAATTTTTTGATTCTCTTTTTGAATGCTAATATGTATAAATTGCATCTTTACTCTTTGTATGAAACCTCTTGCCTTTTAGCCACCTTAATATTTTTAGTTTATTTTATTTCCAATTTTGCACTTTAAAGATGAACTCTTTCTTCAATTGTTTCAATGTAATTTTTTAAGTATTAACAAGCTTCCCTCTAAAATATCGTATGAATTCAGAATCCTGACAATAGCAATATAATTTCTATATTGTTTTTAATTCTTTTAATCACTGTAAGCCTGAAAGACAAAACCCAGAATTTGTTCTAATTTATGTTTTCATTAATTAGATGAACATATTTTCATATAGTAATTTTCTATCTGAATTTCTTAACTTACATTGTTTATTTAAACTTCTCTGGATTGTACAATTTATTCATTTAAAAATAAAATGTAGGACCTAATTTGCACTAGACACTGTTCCAAGAGCTTACAACACCGAATATATTTATTCCACCACTGAAATACTCACTTTATTTATTTGTAAGAGATTTCATATATTAAGAATACTGTATCTTTCCCTATCATATAATTTGAAAATGATTTCTCCAGTTTATGCTTTTGTCAGTTTTATTTTTAACTTTAGCATGGTTATTCTTTGCTAAAATTGTGATTTCTGGAGTTCCTGTCATGGCACAGTGGAAACGAATCCGACTAGGAACCATGAGGTTGCAGGTTTGATCTCTGGCCTCACTCAGTGGGTTAACGATCCGGAGTTGCCATGAGCTGTGGTGTAGGTCACAGACTCGGCTCGGATCCGGCATTGCTGTGGCTGTAGCATAGGCTGGCAGCAACAGCTCCGATTAGACCCCTAGCCTGGGAACCTCCATATGCCACAGGTGCAGCCCTAAAAAGACAAAAATACAAAAAAAAATTAAAAATAAAATAAATAAAATGGTGATTCTTCCCCCACCCCACCCCGTAATCAAAATGTCATCATTTTTATATGGAGTTTTCCCCATTAATACCATCCTGAGAAATTATAATATTCACTTAATATTTAGCAAACAGCTAAAGTAGCACTATTTTATTCTTAGGTTTCTAGTTATATTTTTAATCAATCTTGGATTTATTTTCTTATAAGTTGAGAGGGAGAAAACCAACTTTATATTGTTGAAATTCCCAGTCATTCCATATCATTCATTCATTCATTAATCCTTTCATTACTTATTTGGAAGGCCATCCCAAAATATACTTGTATAAAAGATGTCTGAAATCATAATGTTCATAAAATAAATTTTATAGTGCATTTATACATCTTTTAGAGATGAGAAAAACACAATTAAGAGAACAGATAAACAGTTATATCTTCCTCAATAATTTTGCTTATTTAATGGCATCCATCTAATAATCTCAGATCTCTAGAATACAGCCAAGAACCTGCTGGAGGGAAACGAGTCCTGTAAGCCTCTATATTCCATATAACAAAGAGTATGCATTAAATCTCAGCCTGGTACATAGAATCTACATAATCTCAGGTTAGAGTTTAGTCAAGTGACCTTGATTATAGAATTCCTGATTCACTAAGATCAGAGTGTATGAAAGGCATGAAATCTAAAAGAAGGTTTATATATAGCAGTGAGAAATTATGCTAAACCCTGACATAATGGGAAAGAGAGATGCAGAGCAAAATACAAGCAAGAAGAATAAAGAACACAATGGCTGAAGGTCATTTAACAGTGGCAAATAATTCTACTCACTTCAAGATGTTATAGAAATTGATTAGCATGCCATTAATGAGTCAGAAGTAAATAATAAATTTTACATGATATTCAGCTAAAAGCAAAAGTCAGATAATTAATCTTTTAAAACTTTCTATAAACTTACAAATAAAATATATGAATGTTAAAGCATTATGCTTTAGTATTCCAACGTGCTTTTGTGGAACACATATGGAAGATGCTAAACTATGAGATTTTTCAGTGTTTGAGGTGGATGCAATTCTACTGCTATGCAGCAAAGAGTTAATATAGTGGCTTGGGGTACCTAAACCCCACAGATTCCAAAGAAAGGACTGGCCCCTACCAGCTCCTGAGAGATGATCCTTAAGTCTCTGTAATATTCTGCTTGATAAGATTATCTTTGCATACCCGCTACTTGAGACAAACCAGATTTATGCCAGACAATATGATTTATGATGACCACATACTTTTATTTGCCTGGGGTCTTGGGCTTCAGTGTATCAGTCTGACCTGTGGGGAGATGGAGGAAAGCCAGTGGCTGAAGAGTTAAAATCAGTCTTGCAGGCACACTATGCCTATGGGACCGACCTAAAATAAAAACCCTGGACTCTAAAGCACAGTTAAACTTCCACATTGGCAGTACTTCAGATGTACTGTCCCATATCTTTGCTGGGAGAGTTAAGGGCTGTCCATATGTCTCTATTGGAAGCACAGTTGGAAACTTATCTGATTTCTCCTGGACACTGTACTATGCACCTTTTTCCTTTGCTTATTTTAATCTGTATGATTTCATCTTGTAATTTTAACCATAAGTATGACAGCTTAATTGAGCTCTGTGAGTCCTTCCAGCAAATCTTTACTGAACCTGAAGGTGGTCTTGGGATTCCTAACACAGTTGCTGAGATCATTAAAAAATCTTCAGTAAGTGCTTGCTAAGTGTCACAAGAGTTACTGAAGCTTGTTTGTAAATGGCTACCAAGTCTGAGATGCACACGGAGCCACAGTTTCATGTTTATAAGCCTATATTTACAGTAGAAGCTGCATGTTAAAATTATTTTAACCAAGGAATAGATCTAGTCAAGCTGTGGCGTCAACCAGGAAAATTCAGAGAGGTCTAGAGGGTTCCAGCCTAGCATTCAGGGCTAGAAGTGAGGATGTAGCTTTGAGCCAGGTATTTGGGTACATAACTGCTACCACCTCTCTCTGTTCAAAGGGGTAAGTTAGTTAATCTTCCTGTACCTCCACCTCTCACCTATAAGATGGGGATAATAGCAAGTTGTTTCAACATTGGTTTAACACATGTAAATATTTGAGAATAGCATGTTAACTAAGAGCTCAACAAATGTTATCTGTTAATATTATCATGATTTTATTGTTTTGTAGCTAAATGTCCAAGAACCCTATCTCAGAATTGAAGATGAAGTTATTTAGCTTATTTAGGAAAGAAAAGTTCCTTGATGGCTAACATGGATAGTTTGGTCTTGTAGTACACCTAAAATACATTAAAACACAATATTTCTAGGTAAATATATAAAAATACAAAAAATTTAAGAAGCAACCAACAATATTAATATAGAGATATAAATCCTTACCCCACAAGTCTTTCTATCGAATATTCATATTCAGAATTTGTCCTTTATATACTCATATTCTGGCTTATTTCTTCTACAAAATTATTCTCAGGGTGAGGTTACTGCTCTGAAGGATATTAAAGTTTTTATGATTATGCTATTTATAATCACATTGTTTTATAACAGAATACACTCCACAATTCAGTGCTAGCTAAGCAAAATATGCAAGGTTAAACCCTTGGGTTCTTGAGTCATTTGATTTGACAGTCTTGGGATTCCTAACACAGTTGCTGAGATAATTAAAAATCTTCAATAAGTACTTGCTAAGTGTCACAAGAGTTACCAAAACTTGTTTGTAAATGGCTACCAACAAGTTCTACCAACAACCACCTCTGTCATCTACAAGCTCTGTGACGCGGCATTTGTCCCCTAAGTTCCTGGTCGCTGCTTATCTCTATCTATGTATTCAGTGATGAATACATGAAGATCTGGGAATATATATCCAGACGAAACTACAATTCAAAAAGATACATGTAACGCTATATTCATAACAGCACTATTCAAGATAGCCAAGACACGGAAACAGCTTAAACGGCCACTGACAGATGAATGGATTAAAAAGATGTGGTACATATATACAATGGAATATTACTCAGACATAGATAGAACAAAACAATGCCATTCACAGCAACATGGATGCATCTAGAGATAACCATACTAAATTAAATACAGTCAGAAAGAGAAAGACAAATACCATACGATATAAAACTTATATGTGGAATCTAAAATATGGCACAACTGAACCTATCTACAGAACAGAAACAGACTCACAGACATAGAGAACAGACCTATAGTTGCCAAGTGGGAGTGGGGAGAGACTGGGAACTCGGGGTTAATAGATGCAAACTATTAAATTTACAGAAAACAATAAGGTCCTACTGTATAGCATAGGGAACTAAATCCAATCTCCTGGGATAGACCATGACAGAAAAGATTATAAAAAAGAATGTGCGTGTGTGTTTGTGTATGTAAAACTGAGTCGTTTGCTGTATAGCAGAAATTGGCACAACATCGCAAATCAACTATAGTTTAATAAAAAATTAAAAAGAAAACATGAAGATCATTTATACTATTGGAAGATTAAATGAGAAATGTATGGAAGAGGGCCAGAATTATCCCCAGAAGTAGATATTCCAAAAATATATTGTTTTTGTTAATATTTGTTCTGAGTAGGTACCATGTTCTTTGTGTCAGGCATGAGTATAGAGATTCAAGGATTTGACAAATAATAAGATATAGTTAAGTGTGGGTATGTAAGGATGGAACTAGATGCACATCAAGGTGCTTATGGCTCAGTAAGGAGATAGACACAAAGATACAAGGCAGCAGACGCACGTAAGTTGGGGAAGGGGATTTCAGGTAGAGGGTAGAGTCAGTCATAGTTTGTGCAAAAATGTGATGAGCGTATTTAAGAGACAGTGAAAGTTAAAGTTTCCGGTAGCTGGCAACCAGGCTCTGTGGGTGGAGATGAGGAGGTCAGAGAGGACACCCAGGTACTGGAACTCAGTCTGTTTCTCAACAAACTCATCCACGTTTCCTCGTTGCTTTCCTAAAGGTGGAGCATGTGCAGGTATTTAGAGTCTCTGACTTTAAGTTTTCCCTTTAGACTGTAGTCTGTTCCTTCAGACACTGAAACAAATTACCCTTATTGGCAGATGGCTGAGACTACTGCAGTTAAGGGTGTCTGGCATGCCTGCATTTCCAATGAGACGCTTCTGATTTATTTCATCTGCAGTAATTAAACTTGCCTTTCCTCGCAGCAATGACTTAAAAATGCCAGGCTCTCTGGGCCTCATTGAAGAAGTTTGCCATCGTCACTGTCAGGTTACCCAGGGACAAATTCAGATGCATCTCAACCCCTGCTGTGGCCACTTCAAACATTCATCTGCAAACCCTAGGAAAGAGCCCCTCAGCTATAATACTGACGTGCGGCTCACAGCCATCCCATCCATTAGAACCAAAGACTGATAATGCTCTCAGCTCTCTTTTGTATCCCACAGAATGACTCTATCCTAGGGTGTGCCTGTCAGGTTTCCTAGACAGTAACAGGAGAATGGGGTTTTGTCAAGCCATGGAGAAAATAACTATTTTGGAATACTCTGTGCTCCTAAAGGATGCAAAATATACAGACTTCAAGCCAAAAATAAATAAATTTCTTAAACACACAAAAAAAGAATGCAATTAGTGCCAGGATGCTACTTAAGACATCCACAGAGGGAGTCCCCTGATAGTTTAGCAGATTAAGAAACCAGTGTTGTCACTGCTGCTGTGCAGGTTAGATTCCCGGCCCAGGAACTTCTGTGGGCATGGACCAAAAAAAAAAAAAAAAAAAAAAAGAAAGAAAGAAAGAAAAAGAAATCCACATACATTTAAACTAGTTTCTAGTGCCCCACCTGCAATAATACGCTTTGATTTTCTCACTGAAGAATCTGCAGGCCTATCAGGAAGAGAGCCAAAAAGACAAAGGAAGCCAAGTGAAAGGCACACACATAGAAACTCTCTTTGCACAATGTTGCTGGAGCAGATAATTCTTCAGATAACACTCAAAGGAGGTAGGTACCTCGGGTAATACTGTGATCTATAATAAAAAAATCTATATATACTAGATCTTAGGTCTCTGTTGTTCCTGGGACAGAGTTTCTAAAACCCTTGGAACTTCCTGTAATGAAAATGATAAAGGTATCTGTCTTTATGTTAATGAGGTGAATTTTGGAAATCAACTAAGATGGGGGCTGGTTGCCAGGGGAACCAACCCTGTGATTAGAGGGTTGGTACTTTCAGTCCCACCTTCCTGACCTCCAGTGAGTGGAGGCTGCAATCACCGATAGCCAACGACATAATCAAGGGTGCATATGTACTGAAGCCTCCATAAAAATCGAAAAAGATAGGGTTCAGAGAGTTCCCAGGTTGGTGAACACATCCGTGTACCTGGAAGCTGGCTCACCTCAACTCCACGGCGACAGAAGCTCCTAGTCTCAGGACCCTCCCAGACCTCACCCTGCGTATATCTTCATCTGGCTGTTATCTTTACTATTTTTCTTTTTTTCTTCTTAGGGCTGTACCTGCAGCATATAGAAGTATGGGTCAAACTTAAGCCGCAGCTGCAGGCTTATGCCACAGCCACAGCAACACCAGATCTGAGCCTCATCTGAGACCTGTGCTGCAGCTTGCCACAACACTGGATCCTTAACCCACTGAGCAAGGCTACATTCTCATGGATACTAGTCAGGTCCTTAACCCACTGATTTACAACAGGGACTCCCTGGCTGTTACCTTTAACAACCTTTGTAATAAAGCTGTAATCCAGTGAGTAAACTGGTTTTCTGAGTTTGGTGAGCCGTTCTTGAAGATTCACTGACCAAGGAAGAGCTCATGGGAACCTCTAATTTATAGGCAGAAGCAAAGGTATCAACCTGGACTTAAGACTGGTATCTGAAGTAGAGGCAGACTTGGGGACTGAGCCCTTGCTTAACCTGTGAAATCTAGTGCTATCTCCAGGTAAACAGTGTCACAATCGAGTTGAATTTATGGGATACCTGGTCGATGTCCCCAGAAAATTGAATTAATTGATTGCTGTGTAAAAAACAAAAAACAAAACAATAATAACTCTCCCCCAAAACAACCCACACTGGAATTGGTGTCTGAGTTGTACCAAGTAAACAGGCTATTAGGAGGTGGGAGTGGGAGAATGAAAGAGGCACTTTTGATGTTGCAACTAGTAAGGTTTGGTAAGACTGGAAGGTGAATGTGTCATGGAAATGGTTGGAGAAAAGCACAATTATTACTGTTGTGCAGTTA
This sequence comes from Catagonus wagneri, assembly GCA_004024745.2. Classification (NCBI taxonomy): domain Eukaryota; kingdom Metazoa; phylum Chordata; class Mammalia; order Artiodactyla; family Tayassuidae; genus Catagonus; species Catagonus wagneri. Next base: position 13,528,614 of record PVHT021183556.1, on the reverse strand, counting down.
TGATTATACAGCCAATGTGTTGCTCACTTATTCCACGCAGGGCACTACTTAAGTCTGTTAAATGTCTTATCTCAATTAATCCTCACCAGGGTCCTGTGAGGTAGGAAATTCATTGTCCCAGTTTTATAAAGGAGTGAACTGAGATGCAGAGATTGGAACTGGTGCAATAGCCAAGGTCATTCAGCCTAGTAGCTAGGCAAAGGCCAAGTGATGGAAGGTTTTTGATTTCAAGTCAGACTTTGAGTTTTCCTCTGAAAGCAGTGAGGAGCCCTAAAATAATTTTAACTAAAAGAGTGGCATGCTCAGATCTGCATTTTATAAAGGTTGGCTTGGAGACAGGGGTAGAGGAAGAAAGGAGGAGTCGGGGGCAGAGCAAAGCAAATTAGGACCAATGAGAAAATGTTAGCCAATATCTGCAAATGATGAGGCAGAAACTGGGCAGCTGGGGAGAAAAGAACTGCTTTGAAAAATGTTAACAAACTATAGTGGATCACCGTTGGCAGTTCAAGAGTTAAAGCAATGTTCTAAAGCAGATAATAATGATGTTTTATCATTTTATATTCCCCAAAGGATGATGAGAATCTGCACAAATTATCCAGGATTCGCGCCATGGTAAATATTTACTTGACAATTTGGAAAAATCTGATTAGTGATTAATAGACCGAGTTATTTTAAACTCATGGGCCACAGTCATTAAGAAAAAGAAAATTGCCTCTCTTGTTGCATTATATTTTAATTCTAAGCAAGAAGACTAATTTAGCAGCCTTTGTCACAGAGCTTATAAATAACAGTTTTAAAAATGAAACAACAAAAACACAATATCATTCTGATACTGCATGAGTCAGCCTCTACCAAAATGGGACACATTTCTATAGCCCCAGACCTGTAGCCAGTTTATAAGAGATGAGAGCCTATTCCGTATAGCCACCTCTTAGCTCATGCCCTTGAGAAGGACAATAAAATTACAGATCTCTAGGGGAATTGCAGTTTTTAAGAAAATTACTTGCTTAGTAGCCTCAGATACAATTTCTCTCGATTTCTCAGAATCTCATATATTCATGAAAACTGATCAAGGACAAATTTGCACTAGTTATGGCGTTCCCGCTAAAAGCAGTAACTAGTTATGATTTTCCAGGGAAAGTAAGACAATAGAAGTACTAGAAATCAAGCCCAGTTTACCTGGCTTCAGGGTACATTTTCCCACAATAATATGAGCACACTGGGGATTCAGGGCATGAAAGAATAATTCAGAATTTTGAAAGTCCAACTGGGAATTAAGTTCCTGCTAAGTCCTGTTTTTTTTTTTTTAATCTTTAAAATTGTAGTCTATAGATTTGTTAATAGTGTTGAGTTTTCATAAACCATGTTCAGAAAAGGCTTCATATTTAGAAAGTTGGATAACTTTTTGAGAAATGCAAAATAAAACTTAGAATGGGAAAAGTAGTCAAAGTTGACATAGACTACCTTAGTACCTCCTTAAATCTTAAGAGGAGAGAAGTCTTGAAGTTTTAATACATACAAGAAGGACATCACATAGTTTTCTGAGTGTTGTTTTTTTTTTTTTTAATGTAACATATGTCATAGTCTGTGAACATGGGTTGGAAAGAAGAATTTTCCAGCATGGTAAGGTGAAGAGAAAGTAGGGTTGAGATAAGAGACACTGCTAGCACAGTGGGATGACTTCCTGACGGTGCTGAGACCAAGCCTGTGGTCCTGTCTGTTTTTATAACCTAGGGAGAGGAGAGGTCTCAGGATACACCTGCCAACCCGCTGACTGGTTGGGAAAAGAGGGGTCTAAGGATACACCTGCTGGTTGGTTGGGGGTGTATAAGGCCCTATAGGGGCGGGATGAGAAGTGGGCCACATACCTGTCCTAGTAAGGGGCAGGAAAGAGTAAGCCAGGTTGCTCAAGGTGAGGGAAGGGGCATTACAATGAGATGAGTGGGGCAATAATAAGGATCTGGTTATTTTTGTCTTGGCCAGAGGCTTTGAGTTCAGTCTCCTTGAAGGGGTCTTGAAGCCCAACAGCATATACACCAAAATGTGCACAGATTTTAAATGTACAGGCTATTACAGGGACCAGTTCAAGAATAAGAACTTGGCTACCACTTCACTTGCTGCTTTCTCTTGAACAATGTTATGGACAATGTTCATATTCTCTCAAAATTCATTGGTTAAACCCCTAACCTTTAATGTGATGGTATTTGGAGGTAGACTTTAGGGAAATAATTAGCATTGGGTGAGACCATGAGGGTGGGGCCCCTACGATAGGATTTGTACACTTATAAGAAGAGACACCAGAGACATTGCTCTCTCTCCCATACATGCACAAAAAAGAGGTCATATGAGAATACAAGATGGTGGTCACCTAAAAGTCAAGAGAATAGGCCTCAGAATAAACTTATTTTTCTGATACCCGTGTCTTAGACTTTCCAGCCTCCAAAACAGAACTCATTTCTATTGTTTAAGCAACCTAATTTATTGCATTTTGTTACGACAGCCTGAACAGACTAAGAAAAATGGTAACCTCTGTTCTGATTTCTACAGCATAAATTACTCTTCCTTGGTTTTGATTTTTATATAACTAGGCTTATACCGTATGCATTCTTCTTGCTTGGCTTTTTTATCTTGATATAATGAGAAATCCATCCATACTTAAGCAGAATAAGGAAATACTTTTTCTATTTTTAGTTTGCTGAAAGGTTTCTTTCTTTTTTTTTTAAACTATAAATGGTGTTGAATTTTCTCAAATGTTTTTCTGCATCAAGATAAAAGATGATGTGATTCCTCCACACATGTAATTTTCCTGCTAATATGGTGAATTCCTGCATTGCTTGATTTTCAAATGTTAGCTTACTCTTATATTCCTGAAGAAAGATTAGTTTAGTCAAGATGTATTATCACAGGTATTTATAACACACATTTTGCTGGATTCACTATGCTAAAATTTTAAGAATTTTTGCATCTATGTCTATGAGAAAGGTTGCCGTGCAATGTCATTATCGAGTTTTAAATTCAAGGTTCTATTACCCTCAAAAAGGATAGGGAAGTGTGTTCCTTTTGTTTCAATTCCTTGAAACATTTTTTTAAAAAGACTGTTGTTATTTTTTCCTCTTAAATATTTCAAAATATTCATTATTGAGGTTATATGAGGATGTTTTTGCTTTTGTTGTTGGGGTTTTTTATGCCAAAGGTATTTAACAATGGGTTCAATTTCTTTACTAAATATTAGGCTAGAGATTTTTTCCCCATTAATTTCAGTTTAAGTGTTTTTTTCTAAAGGAATTTACTTCATTCTTTCATCCTTATCAAACTTTCTGGAAAAAAGTCATTTCTAGCATCTTTTTATCATTTTAATGTGTGTAGGATATGTGATGTTCATTCTTTTTCTATTGATAATTTGTTTCCTCTCCCTTGCTCTCTTTCTTTTCTTCCTTCTATCCTTCTTTCTTCCTCTTTCAATTACTCTGTTTTTATCAATGACAGTGTTTTAAAAGAGTTAACATTTGTCTTTGTTGCTTTTGTCTTTGTACTCTTTTATTTTTATTAATACCTACTGTTAACTTTATTGTTTTCCTGTTTTTTTAATTTACTAGCTTCTTTCTTTTCTAACATATGTATGTAAAGCTAAAAACTTGCCTCTGATCCCTACTTTAAGTTGAATCTCACAAGCTGCTATCTAAATGTTGTATTTTTGTAATTCCATTCAAAATATTCTTTAATTTCAGTTGTAATTTCTTTTTTGACCCACAAATTACTTAGAGTACATTATTTAATTTTCAAAAGGTTGGAGATTTTCAAGTTATCTTTTTATTTACTTTTAGCTTAATTTCACTGGGGATTAGAGGTAATACTCTGAATGATTTAATCCTTTGAGATGTGTTAAAACTTCCTTCACAGTCCAGCATATGATAATTTTAGCGCATGCTTTATGTGCACTTGAAAATAATGTGAATTCTATTGTAATTGGGTGGGGTTTTCTACATAGGTCAATACGAACAAGTTTATTAATTTTGTTGTTCAGATCTTCTATATCTTTATTATTTTGTTTAATTGTTTTATAAGCTATACAGAGGTTTGTTAAAGTCTGTTTCTAGGAGGTCCAGCTATGGCGCCAGTGGGTTAAGAGTCTGCAATGGCTCAGGTAGCAGCAGAGATGGGGATTTGATACCAGGCCTGGCACAGTGGGTTAAAGGGTCTGGCATTGCCACAGACACAGCTGCAGTATAGGTTGCAGCTGCTGCTCAGATTCAATCCCTGGACCAGTAACTTCTATATCCCATGGGAGCAGCCATTTAAAAAAAATGTCTGTATCTAGCACTTTGAATTTGTCTATTTCTCCTTACAATTTTGTCAATTTTTGTTTGGTTTTATGTATTATGAAGATAATGTCTCCATCATGATTGGAAACACACAGATTTAAACTCTGGTTTTCATTCTGACAGATTTTACCCCACATCATTTTGAAATGTACCTCTTTATTTTTAGCAATATTTCTTATCTTAATGTCTATTTTGTTTGACATTAACAAAGCTATGACAGCTTTATTTTATTAAGTATTTGCATGGAATACGGTTGTTTAATTCATCTATTGCCTTCACTTTTAATGTGTTCAAATGTCAGTATTTCTTTCATTAATTTAGTTAGCTATTTCACTGTACTTATATTGAACACTTTATTATTTGTTTCCTATTTGACCCAGATGATTCTTTCCCATTGTTTTACTTTTTATGCCTTATATTTTTCGTGTGAATTTTACTATTCCATTTCATTCTATTAACTTGTCAACTTTCTATTATTTTTATTACTCTTTTAGTGGTTACTCCATACACAATAGCAAGCTTTTTTGAATTAGTACCGGATAGCATAAATAATACTTTTACCACTTCGCAGTAATGCTAGAACTTAACAACAGTTTGACTTCATTTATTCCTCATCTTTCACGTTATTTTTGTCTCATATTTTAATCCTTTCTATATTTCTAAATCTGTAGTACATTCAGATATTCTTTTATGCAGACTCTATTACTTCCTATTTATCCACATGCTTTCTCTTTCTAGGGCTTCTCATTCTTTCACACACTATTGTGTTTTCATCGGAATCATGAATTTTTCCGGTAGAACACGCTTGAATTTGTAAAAAAATATAGGCCTACTGGTGATGAATTCTATGTTCTATTATGAATATGTCTTTATTTTTACCTTTATCTTTGAAGGGTATATTTGCTGGGTATAGAATTCTAGACTGCTGATTACTTGTGCTACAGTGCTTTGGAAATATCATTATGTTTTCTTCTGATTTCTGTCACTTTTACAAGAGTGAGCTGTTAGTTGATACTTAAATAAATAATAAAATTCTCTTCTCTCAACTTCTTTTAAGACTTTCTCTTTCTCTTTGGTTTCCAACAATATTTATCAATTTATCAGTCCAGCTTTCCTTGAGCTACATAACACCATGGGCTAATGTTTTGCATCACTTTTGGCAATTTTCAGCTATTATCTCTTTAAAAACTGCTTGTTTTCCACTTTCTTTCTTTCCCGTCCTTTTTTTTTTTTTTAGGGCTGGGCCTGCGGCATATGGAGGTTCCCAGGCTAGGGGTCGAATTGGAGCTGCAGCTGCTGGCCAAAACCACAGTCACAGCAATGTGGGATCTGAGCCGCATCTACGACCCACACCATAGCTCATGGCAATGCTAGATATTTAATCCACTGACTGAGGCCAGGGATCAAACCTGCATCCTCATGGATCCTAGCCAGGTTGATTTCCGTTGAACCACAATGGGAACCCCTCTTTCCTCTCCCTTTTGAATGCAAGTTACATACACGTTATGCTTTTGAGCATGACCTATGTGTCTCCTATACTTTGTTCTTTTTTTTTTAACTGTATTTTAACTATATTTTTCTCTCTGTGCTTCATTTTAGATATTTTCTATTAAATGTTCTTCTTAGTTACTGTTCTGTCTTCTGCTATGTTCAATTTACTGTTAAAATCACCAATTCAGAGACTGATTTTTTTTTCAGTTCAAAAATGTTCATTTTATTTTCTATATGTATTCAGTTCCATGTTAAAATTCTACATTGTTCCCATTTTTTTCTTTTCCTTTGTTTTTAAGAACATTCTAATCAAAATTATGTTAAATAACTTGTCTGCTAACTCCAAAATCTGGACTACTTGGTGGTTTACCTCTTGTGTCTACTTTGTGTCTAAGAGTTTGATGCTATATGATATCTCTTCACGTGTTTAGTGATTTTTCTGTGGATGCCACATATTTGGGTAAAAAAATTGTAGCTACAAATAAAAATTGTACATGCTTCAAATTATTTTATGTACCATAAGAAAGGTTTCCTCTTTCCTTTGCTAAATAGTTAGAAGGAGAAATAACCAGTCACAGACTGCTCAGGTCAGTCTGAGTTGCAGTTGTGTTAAGACTCAGTTAACTTCTTTTCTGTACTTGTTCCTAAGGCATGGCCCCTCAGAGCTTTCACTTGAGCTCACGGTAAATCTTTGTCTCCTCACCAATAAAAAACTGCAGGAATTTCTGCTCTAATTTCTGGGGATTTTCAGCTTAGCTTTTTAGCCTTCCACCCACACAATATCACAGTTTGACAATTGTCTTGAGGAGGATACCAGCTGTGTTTAAAGTCCCTCAAGTTTCCAATTTTATCATTCCGGTTCTGGGCAAATGACAAAAGCTCCGCTGGTTTCTCTGTCTACAGCAATGGTCCTCTTTCCAAGGTCAAGCCTGGATTATACCTGCACCAGATCTGCAAATGCCTCCAGGGAAAAAGAAGTTGGAGCTTTCTGGCTATGTCTGTTCACCACACCTTGGGGGGGGGGGGTTCCAGTTCTCATCTCTTCCTTTCAGGTTTCCTGTCCCTCATAAGTTTTTGTTTTCTAAGTGGCAGAAAGCTGTGGAAAATTCCACTCAGCTTTTCCCAAGATTTAGGCTAGTTCTTTAGTCTCCTATCCTTTGTAGATTTTGTAGTTCAGCAAATACATTAAAGGGGAAGTTGGCCATCTGTTTGAGGGCTTTCACATCTCTAAATCTATCACTCAAACCCTTCCCGAATGCTCCAGTCTCTGTGGCTTATTTGATACCCCCGAGTCAGCGCATGCCCAGAGTCAGGCAATGTCCACAGTGAGAGCTGACCATCCTGATTTCATCATCTAAAAGTTTTCTTCTCTCTAGAATTTTATTCTGTAGTTCTCATAGTTCTGTGATTCTCTGACACATTAAATCTTTAAACATTTTTTATTTTATCTGACTTTTCAGGTTGGTGTCAGTGCAAGCATTGGTCTGCTATGCAGCTCTCCATCCTAACCCCAAAGCAGAAGTCTTGACTTGGTTTTTTATATAAAATAAATGCCATTCCTCAGTTTTTTACTTCTATATGGGAGTTACTTTCAGACCTTCTGAATAACTACCCAATAGCTTTTACCCAGGGCTTTTGGGCATGTAAAGGGAGACTGACAAAATAATTTTATTTCAAAAGAAAGCGAAATCCATACACCATAATCATCTTTTCCAAAAGTTGCTGGGTGTTTTTTTATCTACAACCCATGGTAAGAGAAACCATCAAAACCAGTTTTTCTGTAAATGTTAGCTTTTAGACTACATCTATACTCATGATTTCTGAATAGGAATGTCTTCACTCATAAGTTTTATAGAAGAGTGTTTTTTATTTATTCATTTAAGGATTAGTAAAATCAAGGTCTACACTCCTATCTTTCGTTCCCTGGACTCCTTCAGTGACTGTGTGCAGATTAATCTACTCTTGCCCTCCTCCCCTCCCCTCCCCTACCTCTACTTCAAACTTTCCAAATATTCCCTTCTCCCTCCTGTTGCTCACAGGGAGTTTGGACACTTCTTTGTTTCTTAATGCCATTTTAGTTGGGAAACACTTTTGTAGAGGGATTTCAGACTTTTTAAATATTCATGCATTTGATATCAGCATTGGTCTGGTATAATGAGATCAGGAAGTTCTGACACCTCTTTCCTTTTGTAGAACAGTAACAATGGTAACATTAGCGTAGTTGTTTTTTTTGCTTACAAAGTGGCTTTACATAATCTCACATTTACATCTCAAAAAGCATACGACAAAGTTATTATTATCCCCATCTCAGATTTATTGATTTCCCCAATAAAGCGGCTAGAAGTAAACAAAACTGGAGCTGAAATCCAGGTCTTCCAATTATAAATTCCTTGCAGTTTCTTTTTACTTTATTGTGTAGTGAAGATAACTAGCAAGTATTTCTAGCAAATATTGTTCTAGAAACTGGGAACACATAATCATATAAGGTCCTGCCCTCCTGTCTGTACGGTCCATGAGAAGGCACAGATTAATGACTCACAATTTTTAGGTAGTGTAATAAATACCATACTATGCAGATGATGATATGGGAACACGGAGACTAAATACCTGAAAAAAAAAAACATAATAGGTCACTAAAGGTTCATCTGAGGAATGACACATGCTGAGTTTTCAAGGTGCAAAGATTGGGTTAAGAAGAAAGGAAGAACATTTTCCAGAGGCAGCAGTAAATGGAAAGTCACAGAGGCATAGATTACACATGTTGTAATATTCTAAATATAATATTCCACTTGGGGAATGGTTCTGAAGGTAATGATTAACTTACAATCTATTAAAGATTCTTAGAGTTAGACTTGTTCCCCAGAGTCTGCCTAGCCAGTCTACTTGTTAACGACCACAGGACAGCTTAATGATATCAGCCAAGTGGACGTTATTCCATAAAAGAAAACTTTACCCTCTTTCTAATAATATTTTTCATTTACTTAGGACACTTATTATTGAATTCTTTCAATAAATAATCTTTAGAGCTCATATGATACCTGTTTCTGCCTTGGATGAGATTAAATGATCACAGACAAGTGAGAACACAAAGAATGACAAGCTAATGTTTCAGTTTCTTAAATTCACCTTTACCAACTATTCATGAAAGAGTCACTGCAGCCTTTGAGGATGTCAGTTTCCTTCCATGTGGATCAGATCGTCATAAACTATCAGCTAAATTTCATTATGTTTAATGGACCAAAATTTACAATTTTGTATTATATCCTACTTCAAGATCCTTCCTGTTCATTTAGTGACATTTTCCTAATCTGAAAGAAATGGTAAAGTAAATCACGCAATTTTTATTGTAATAAAATGCAATGAAAATGCATCACTAATCCTACTGTAACTGGAATGGTTTATCAGTCATAAGAATTGCTAAATTTTTATGAAAAGCATAGTTCTCAAAGAGGTCACATATTTTCCTTCATTCTCACATTTTACGACAGATCAGGAGCCACAAGCAGACACCATGTCTGCCTAGTCCTTGGTCACAAGTTGCTGAACTATGCTCCTTTTCAAGAATTATATTCCTTTTCAAATCTGATGATTTTCCCATTATTCCATGCTGCCTGGCCACTGGTTTCCCTCTCTTCCTCTCTCTCTCTTTTTCTTACAGCATGTATGTTTAAAATGTTATTAATACCTTGTACATTCTACAGTGAACAGACTGGAGTTACCCTCCCTGGAGTTTCATACCGTTGATTAGAGTTCCTGAATTCCATAACCAAATGACAAATGACTTTGACTTTAGGGAGCTCTCTCTTTGTGTCAATTACTGAATATTCCCTTTCTGAAACTTAGATTCATTTTTTATTCCTGACACAGATGTAGGACTTGACCTACTTTCTAAATTTCTATTACATTGCACTTTACCCTCACTTCTAACAAGCCAATTTATTTCTCTGCTTTGAAGAAAATAAATGATGTGAACATGCTTCTTGGTGAATGTGATACTGTGGTTTATAAGGAATATATATTTGTCCATTCAGATGATCAAACTATATTTTTCATATACAGTTGGTCTTTGTTCACAGTTCCTGGCTCACAGCTCCCAAAATCTTTGTAATATTTTTTTATAATTGTACTTCATTTTTTTTTTAATTAAAGTATAGTTGATTTAAAGTGTTGTGCCTATTTTTGCTGTACAGATCCTCGGAATTTTTTAAGTGTTGAGAGTGATAAAGACATCTCCTATTATGGTAATGAGGTGACTTTTGTTAAGCACCTAAGGATTAGGACTGGTTGCCAATGGAGCCAACCACATGATTAGAAGGCTGGACATTTCAGTCTTATCCCCTGACCTCTGGAAAGGGACAAAGAGCTGAGGTTGAGTTGGCTGTCAATAGCAATGATTTAATTAATCATATCTGTGTAATGAAGCCTCCATAAAAACTCAGAGAGACAAGGTTCAGAGAACTTTCGGGTTGGTGAGCACATGGAGAAGTGGGGAGCATGGTGCACCCCCAGGCAGGATGGAGGCTCCAGCCTGTCCTCACACCTGGCCCTATGCATCTCCTCCATGTGGCTGCTCCTATTCTTTGATAATAAACCAGTGATCCAGTAAATAAGATGTTTCTCTGAGTTCTGTGGGCCATTCTAGAAAATTAACCTAACCTGAGGATAGGGTTGTGGGAAGCTCTGCTTTAAAATCTTTTGGTCAGAAGTACAAGCAATTACCTGGGCTTGCCATTAGCACCTGAGGTGGGGGGGACAGTCATGCAGGACTGAACCCTCAACCTATGGAATTTGGTGCTATCTCCAGGTAGAGAGTGTCAGAATTGAATTAAATTGTTTTTTTGGGTGGGGGGGAACCTGCATACAATTGGTGACCAGAGTGAAGTGTTTCTCAGAAGGTAATGCAGACACAGAAAGAGGAGGAAAAACACACAATAGGGAAGAAATGGGTTTTTCCTTACACAGGAAAAGAACTGTGAGTTTTTTTAGTGAATTTTTCACTTAAACTCTTAGAAAGCCCATTAGTTCAAGATGAGATGTGTGACACTACTAAAGAGATAGCAAGAGAAAAAAAAATTAAAACTTATCCTAGTTTGTCACTTAACTTAAAGGTTAATAATATCAAAATAGACCTTGGGGTCAAACTCATTAAAATCATGATCGTCATAAGCAGGTTTGGGGAATAACCTTCTGGTAAATCATTTCTATTTCCCAATGAAGGCATTGCAAAATGGAAATTAAGATTAAAATACAAGAAAACCAGAAGATCAATCTAGAAGAATTTAAAAACAAAGAAGAAAGGGATGGAGTTCCCATTGTGGCTCAGCAGTAACAAACCCAACTAGTATCCATGAGGACATAGGATCAGTCTCTAGCCCTGCTAGAGATTAAGGATCCGGTTAAGGATCCGGCGTTGCAGTGAGCTGCAATGTAGGTCGCAGACATGGCCCTGATCCCACGTTGCTGTGGCTGTGGTGTAGGCTGGTGACTACAGCTCCAATATGACCCTTAGCCTGGGAACTTTCATATGCCACAGGTACAATCCTAAAAAGATAAATACATACATACATATATATATAAAGAAAAAAAGGAGAACCTTATAAAAGCAATAACATAATAAAATTTTCAGAGCTGAAAAAAAGGAGTTTCTGTATTTAAAAAGGCCCACTGGAGTTCCTGCTGTGGCTCAGCGGAAACGAATCTGACTAGCAACCATGAGGACGCAGGTTCAATCCCTGGCCTCTCTCAGTAGTTAAGAATCTGGTGTTGCCGTGGCTGTGAGCTGTGTAGGTCGCAGACGCGGCTCAGATCTGGCATTGCTGTGGCTGTGGGCTAGGCCAGTGGCTGCAGCTCCAATTCAACTCCTAGCCTGGAAGCTTCCATATGCTGCAGGTATGGCCTTAAAAAGATTAAAAAAAAAAAAAAAAGAATAAATTTTTAAAAAGGCCCACTGAGTTACAATGCAATACATGAAGAAAATTTCAAAGGCTTCCCAGAAGGAAAAAGTAACATGAAGAATATTTGTGATTTGAATGTTTTTACATTTCTAACCAACTATTATTTCACATAGAGAAATGACTGACCTTGTTTATGATTTTTCTATAAAGATTCTGGATGCTGGTAAATAAATGAACTGAAATGAAAGCAGGGAGGCCAATTAGAAGGCTATTATAAGCATCTGTTGACCTAAAACATACAGACTCCCAGTTCTTTCTCCAGCAAAAACAAAGTTATTCAGGATCAGCAGAAAATTGCAATCCGGGGTCTGCAGCTATGGCAAGACACATGCAAGTCTTTGCAAAGCAAAGGAAGGATAACTTTGCATAGAGGGGAAAGGGAAGTTGAGAGGGCTATCGCAGAGACCAAGGCTTTTCCTCAGCTGAATTGTTCCAGAAAAGAAGTGGTCTTTCTTCTTCCTTTTTGATTCTGCTATCATCAGAGGACCTGCAAGCTCCTCCTCTCTAGACTCTACTTAATTCTGGCTTCTCCTTATTAATTTTGTTTACACATCCAACCAATATGCTGATGATAATGAGGATGGAGAACTGTCTAAGATCTGAGATAGAATCAGGAGTGTGGAAATAAGGAATCCTAGGGGAGAGAGATTTACCAATTTCCCAAATCCCATGGATGTTCACTATATAGTTTCGTTGTGACTAAAAGTGGTACAAAGATTGTATCTGCAGATAAGCATGGTCTGAAGATTTGGAATTCTCTTCATGATATCAAATATCCTTGACTTTCCTATCCTTATACCACAAAATACACTCTTTTGGACGACCATGTCTTTAAAAGAGGGTGGCTTTCCAACAGTTTCTTTTTCTCTCTTAAGATTACCCAGTAAAATAAGAAAAAAAGAAATTAAAAAAGTTGGGGATCGAAAGTCTCTGCCCTCAAATCATGTAAAATCTAAATGACATGGCAATCTAAATAATTTTATGAGTAAATACAGTAAGGTGTAAACCGTAGCATGATAATATTCCTCAGGTGTTTGGAAGGAGGGTTTTGCCTTTAGGGTGGTCACAGAAGCAGAGACTTGGACAGGACCTTAAGGTGTTTGATAGATGGAGGATAGATAAGAGATATTGCAGAGAGCAGAATAATTGCATAAGTAATAGGGAAGACATAATATTCATGTTTGGTACGTAGAAGGTAGAGGAGCCTGGTTGGAGAGATATTTAGTTCCATCCATAACAAGAAGGGCATTTTTTGTATTGGAGTGGTGCCCTCCATTGACAATGTGGGCATCCATCCCCAGGATCCTACTCCTATCGCTGTACTTACTCCTATAGCTAGGCTTGGGTCTGATTACATTAATATGACCAACACAAAAATAATTTGGCCCCAATAATTTTGAGCACTCATTATATTTTACAGTCTCTTTTTATGGTAGGATAGGGTTGGTCCACTCAGAATTCCCTTCGAGAGAACCTGACGTAAGGGAGCATAGGTGATTGACAATCTTCTGCTGCCACACTATGACATACCAGATTATACTTTACCTAGGCTGTTCCCAACCAATAGTTGTGCACAGAAGATGCTTGAACAGGGTCATCGCCATATACTGGTATTGCCCAAACTTCCCAGAACTGCCCTGAGGTTGGAAGCTGTGCCTATCCAATCCCTTCATCCCTTTTTCTTTTCACAGGTATGTAAACAGCATCACAGTTTGAAAGCTTTACCTGACACACCTCAACAATCTCTTTGAAAATTAAAATCAGGAGTTCCCATCATGGCTCAGTGGTTAACAAACCTGACAATATCCATGAAAACACGTGTTTGATCCCTGGCCTTGCTCAGTCAGTGGGTTAAGGATCTGGCATTGCCATGAGCTGTGGTGTAGGTTGCAGACATGAATTGGATCCCACGTTGCTGTGACTGTGGCTCTGGCATAGGCTGGCAGCCACAGCTCCAATTCAGTCCCTAGCCTGGGAACCTTCATATGCCTTGAGTGAGGCCCTAAAAAAGACCAAAATAAAAAAAAGAATTAAAATCAATGATTATGCCTAGCAGAGCCATTACATCTTTCAGAGTACACTGTTCTGAGACATAAGAATCATGAATTCCTTTCTAATTTATTAAGTTTCTGTCTCAGGGTTGGAAGGGACTTTAAAGGTCATTTAATTCAACACCTTATTCTGATGTGTGAGTACTAAAGTAGACTGGTAACAAAAAATGGTCTCATTCTCCACCGTTGCCTGTATCCACAATCTTCATAGTATAACTTTGAAGCTCCTGCCAGTAAGAGGTGAAGACTATTCATTCCTCCACCACTTGTATCTAGACTGGCATTATGACTTGCTTTGGCCAACAGAATATGATGGAAGAGACACGGAGTCAGTTCTAAGCTTAGACCCCTTGAACACTTCCATTTTTTTCTCCTGATTCTCTGCCTTAACCAACAGAACAAGATTAAGGCCACCTGCTGGAGGGCAAAAGTCTACATGAAACTGAGCTGAGTCAGTCCAGTTACCCAGCAAAGATCTCACAACTAGGAGAAAGCCCCGCTAAGATGAGTAGCGCAGTCTAGCTGAACTATAGCCGACCTATATGGGAGAGCCTCACGGAGCCTAGACTAACAGCCCTTGATCTGTACTTATAAACAAGGACGAACAGTTTTAAGCCAATGAGTCTTAGTGATAGTTATGCAACATCGTTATGACAAAGATAATTGCTACATTCATCTTCTAGGAAGGAAAATGTGGTCCAGAGAGGTAATTTACAAAATTGTTTGCAAAGAAATTTGCCAAATGGCTCAGCTATTGGGTATTAGAACCAATCTCTTTAGTGCCTAGTTCCTAAGCCAACATCTCCTTTATGCTGCGCAACCCGTGAACAAACACATCAATATAACCTGTAATGTAGCCAGACTCAGACATTGACATTGAACCAACGGGAATATTCTAACAGTCTCTTACTCAAAAAGCTCTTACTCAAAAGTGATGTTTGTTTTTTTACCCCTACAGTATATCTAAATTATTTCATCCATTTTCAAGGTTCTCTTGTATCTAGGCCCACACTTTCCTTTCAGTCATAAGAATGACCCAAAGAAGGATGATCCTCTGTTATAGAATCAACAGAGCTATTAGTGAAATAGCATTTTCAAATCCCAATCACTCTTTCTTACAACCACATTACTTTAGGCTTTCAGCAGAAATATGAGGTCTGAGCTAGGAGACATTGACCAAGAAAGAGTTTTACTCGGTGCTTTTTTCCCTCCAATGACTAAAATTAGTCCCTAATTTTACCCAGAAAGCATTTTCACCCAGAACCTTCCTTCACTTTGGATAAGACTCTTAAAACACCCTGTGAAGATATTCCTGAGCAAGGATCAGAAGATGACTATGTCTTATTCTCTGTGCCATAGCACAAACCCACATCTCAGGTTAAACTGCATTGTGACTTCAATAGGTCTTGGTATTGCATTACCTCAAATCTTACTCAACTTCCTTCTGCCTATTTAAGCTCCAATTCCATGAACTTCTTGTTTCAGCTTTCACACATAAAGAGTTTTCTATTCCATCTTTTCAACAAAAAAAGCTGGACAATCTAAAAGCAACGATTTTTCTTGCATACTGCAGAGAACTGAAGACATAGGTCAAAAGCCAGACCCCAAATCTGGAAAGATAGGGGTATCCAGAAAGATAAAGCAGGTGAGATTTTCTTATTGGAGGAGAAAAAAGTGGGAGTCATTAACCAACTGGAAAATTCACACTTCAGATTTATTGTTGGAAGCTGAGTGGTGAACTGGCATGAAAGTAAGAAACTCCTGGGAACTCGGTCTTAGAGGAGCCCACATTTTGTGGGCTTTCTCTCCAGGAACTTCCCAAGGTTTTCACAATGAAGATCCAAGTAGTAACTACTAAACAGCCAGAAAAGAACAAAATATCAATAGTAAAAATTTACCCATCAACAATTACTTTAACTGTAAGTGGATTTAACGCTCCAGTTAAAGCCAGAGAATGACTGAATGAATTTAAAAAGAATTCAACTACATGTTGCTTACAAGAGAGTTACTGCACGTTTAAGAGTGTACATAGGCCCCGGAGGGCTGTGCGCAGCGGTCGTGGGGGCTCCAGGGTGACGGCGGTGGTGGCAGTTCTCGGAGACTGGACGCCGTGAGGGGAGCAAGCGGATTTTCCCAGCAAGATCTCCGTGTTCAGCTACATCTTTAGGGCCGCTCGGGTTAATATACGCCCTCACAGGCTCCTCACGCCAATGCCAGGGCGGCGGGGGCGGCGCCTCGCGCTCTCCGCAATAAAACTTTTTGATGTTCTCCTCGTTAATTGCCGAGGTCCTCTTCCAGGATTGGCTGCCCCTTCATAACCATAAGATAATTAAAACGACGGGGGTGGGGGTGGGGGGACAGGGTTAAAAAAACCTTTTTTATCATCCAGAGGTTAACGCAAGTGTTTAACAGATGCTTCACTATTAAAATATTTCCCCCCAAGTCTCAAATATTGAAGAATCTCAAATCAGGGACACCAGCCTCAGCGAAGACCTTGAGCGATTTCAAAGCGCAGGTACCTCGAGTCCCTGAATCTATGCTGTGTGGCCAGTATCGGTGTTCCCCTGGTTTAACTAGCCTGTTTGCCTGTCCGAATCTCATACATTTGTCTGCTGAACCTGAGATGAGTTTTGAAGGAACTCCTTAAGAAAAAGTGTGGGCAGTGTCTTCATTTGCAACACCAGGAGCCTCAACAGCCCTGCATTCCACACTTGGCTTTCTGGATCCTGCAGACTGAGGTCTCCCTGGTAATTTGGGTACAAGGAGTCTTCAGTTAATGACAGATAATGAGCCTTTGGGTCATTCGGTCATTCTCTTATTACAAACCCCTCCTGCTTTCTCTGATCTCCTTTCAAACTAAATTTCACACAAACAAATAAAGCAAGACATGGACAAGTTCTTTAAAAAAAAAAAAAAGAATATACATAGGCTCAAAGTGAAGGGATAAAAAAGATATTCCATATAAACGGAAATCAAAAGAGAATGAGCAGAAATTACTCATATCACCCAAAATAGACTTTGGTCAAACAGTGTAACGAGACAAAGAAGGCCATTTCATAAAGACAAAGGAATCAATTCATAAAAGGTTATAAAATTGATAAATATACATGTCTTTAACATCAGAGCACTTAAATATATAAAGAAAACATTAACAGATCTGAGGGAAGAAGTATATATTAATATAATAATAGTAGGGGACTTCAACATCCTACTTTAAATAATGGGTAGGTATTCAGACAGAAGACAGAAGTTAACATGGGACTGAAACTACACTTTATTTTTTTTTTTGTAAATATAAACAAGTTTATTTTATTTTTAATTCTTTTTGGCTTTTTTTTTTTTTAAGGCCTGCACTCATGGCATATGGAGGTTCCCAGGCTAGGGGTCGAATCGGAGATGTAGCTGCCAGCCTACACCACAGCCACAGCAATGCAGGATCCGAGCTGCCGCTCACGGCAGTGCTGGATCCTTAAGCCACAGAGCTAGGCCAAGGATCAAATCTGCATCCTAATGGATACTAGTCAGTTTCATTAACCACTAAGCCACAACAGAAACTCCTCTATTGTATACATGTACCACATCTTCCTAATCCATTCATCCATCGATGGGCATTTAGGTTGTTTCCATGTCTTGATTATTGTGGATTGTGCCGCGATGAACATATGAGTGCAAGTATCTTTTTCAATGAAAGTTTTATCTGGATATATGCCCAGGAATGGAATTGCTGGGTCATATGGTAGCTCTATATTTACTTTTCTGAGGTATTTCCATACTGTTTTCCATAATGGTTGTACCAATTTACATTCCCACAAACAGTGTAGGAGGGTTCCCTTTTCTCCAGCATTTGTTATTTGTTGACTTATTAATGATGGTCACTCTAACTGGTGTGAGGTGGTAACTCATTATAGTTTTGATTTGCATTTCTCTAATAATTAGTTACATTGAGCATTGTTTCATGTACCTGCTGGCCATCTGTATGTCTTCTTTGGTGAAGTGTCTATTTAGGTCTTCCGCCCATTTTTCAATTGGGTTATTTGTTCTTGTTGTTGTTGAGTTGTATCAGTTGTTTGCATATTTTGGAGATTAAACCTTTGTCGGCTGACTCATTTGCAAAAATCTACTCCCATTCTGTGGGTTGTCTTTTAATTTTTTAATGATTTCCTTTGCCGTGCAGAAGCTTTTGAATTTAATTGGGTCCCACTGGTTTATTTGTGTCTTTATTGTCTTTATTCTAGGAGGTGGATCAAACAAGATGTTGTTGTGATTTATGTCAAAGAGACTTCTGCCTATGTTTTCCACTAGGAGTTTTACAGTGTCTGGCCTTATATTTAGGTCTTTAATCCATTTTGAGTTTATTTTTGTGTATGGTGTTAGACAGTGTTCTAATTTGATTCTCTTACATGCAGTTGTCCAGTTTTCCTGGCACCATTTATTGAAGAGACTATCTTTCCTCCACTGTTTGTTCTTGCCTCCTTTGTCATAGATTAATTAACCATAGGTGTTTGGGTTTATTTCTGGGCTTTCTATCCTGTTTCATTGATCTATATTTCTGTTTTTGTGCCAGTACCATACTGTTTTGATGACTGTAACTTTGTAATAGATGAAACTACACTTCTAACTTAATGAAACTAACAGACACAATATTCCATCCAAGAGCAGCTAAATGCACATTCTTTTCAAGCTCATGCAAACATTCTCCAGGATAAATCATATATTAGGTGACAAAATAAGTCTTAGCATATTTAAGAAGACTGAAATTATAGCAATTATCTTTTCCAATTACAATGGTATAAAACCAGAAATCAATAACAGAAGAAAATCAGGAAAATTAACAAGCACATGGAAATTAAATGGCATACTCCTGAACAACTAACAGATCAAGGAAGAAATCAGAAAGGAAACTTTTAAAATCTTGAGACACAGAAAATGAAAATACAACGTGTCTAAATCTATGGTATGCAGCAAAAGGAGTTCAAAAAGGGAAGTTATAGTGATTAATGAATATGTTAAGAAGAAAACACAGAGAAAAAGTGGAAAATTAGGTACAGAAATGTAACAAAAGCCATATGTGACAAGCCCACAGCTTATATTATATCAAGTGCTGAAAAGATGAAAGCTTTTCTTCTGAGATCAGAAACAAGACAAATGTGCTTACTATTACTACTCCAGTGCAACAAAGTACTGGAAGTCCTAGCCAGAGGATTTAGTTGAGAAAAATATATAAAAGTCTTTCAAATCAGAAAGGAAGAATTAAAATCGTCTCTCTTTGCAGGTGACAAGCTCTTATATAGAAAAAATCCTAAATATTCTACCAAAGAACTGTTAGAATTAGTAAATTCAGTAAAGTTTCAGCATATAAAGTCAACATACAAAAATCAGTTTCATTTCTATACACTAATAATGAACTATCTTAAAAAGAAATTTAGAAGACCACCCTAGTTATAATAGTATCAAGGAGTTCCTGTTGTGGCTCTGCACTTTAAGAACCCAACATAGTGTCTGTGAGGATGCAAGTTTGATCCCTGCATGGCCAGGGTTAAGGATCTAGCACTGCCACAAGTTATGGTGTAGGTAGCAGATGTAGCTCAGACCTCGTGTTGTGGAGTTCCCTTCGTGGCTCAGTGGTTAACGAATCCGACTAAGAACCATGAGGTTGCGGGTTCAATCCCTGGCCTTGCTCAGTGGGTTAAGGATCCGGCGTTGCCGTGAGCTGTGGTGTAGGTTGCAGACGCGGCTCGGATCCCACTTTGCTGTGGCTGTGGCGAAGGCCGACAGCTACAGCTCCTGTTAGACCCCTAGCCTGGGAACCTCCATATGCTCCGGGTGTGGCTCTAGATAAAAGGCAAAAAGACAAAAAAAGAAAAATTAAAAGTTTCATATGGTCTAAGCAAATATTGTTATCCTTATTAAATTGAGAAATATAGTCTCAGAAAACTTAAACAGTTTGTACAGGATCAGATAATTATTTCTGACTCTTAAATCCTTACTGATTAATTTCTTTCCATTTTTCCTATATATCACTCCTCAACCAGGTCCTATAAATTCTACTCCTAATATAACCAGAATCTGCTGACTTCACTCAGACTCCACTGCTATCATCTTAGTCCAAGTCATAAGAATTGATCTCATAATAGTCACCCTGCCTGTATATGGCTTTCTGAGAATCTGTTTTCTACGCTGTGTACAGACTGACTTTTTAAAGACCCAAAGCAGAAGCAAGTCATGTCAGTCTTTATTTTAAAAACACCATTAAATAAATTTTTAAAAAACAGAAAACAGTCACTCAAAACACCTCTGATGGCTTCTCACCATGATTTGACCATGGCTCCTGCATATAATTTATAAATGCTTGGTACAGGAGTTCCCTTTGTGGCTCGGTGGTTAACGAATCTGACTAGGAACCATGAGGTTGTAGGTTTGATCCCTGGCCTTGCTCAGTGGGTTAAGGATCCGGCATTGCCATGAGCTGTGGTGTCAGTTGCAGACGCGGCTCAGATCCTGCGTTGCTGTGGCGGTGGCGAAGGTCAGCAGCTACAGCTCCTGTTAGACCCCTAGCCTGGGAACCTCCATATGTCACAGGTGCGGCCCTAGATAAGGCCAAAAACATAAAAAAAGAAGAAAAATAAAAAAATAAATGCTTGGTACATAGGTATTCAGATTATTTGTTGAATGAATAAAAAGTGAGATGTCTATTAAAAAGGGTTTGGATGATGAAGTAAGAGTGATAAGATGGGGACCAACTGTAATGTTTTTTGAATAGCAAGCATTTTAAATGTATTTTCTTGGTCACTGGAACCAATTACAAGTCTATAACTAAGTGGGTATAGAAAGACACAATAGCGTCTTCAAAGGTTAGTCTTACAGAATAAAAAGGGATGGAAAATGAGAGAGGGCAAGAAAGTGAGCTGAAAAGTTGTCTCAAAAAGGAATCCTCTTATACTGTTGGTGGGAATGTAAATTGGTGCAGTCACTCTGGAAATAGTATGGAGTTTTCTCAAAAAACTAAATATAGAGCTTCCATATGATCCAGCAATCCCACTCCTGGGCATCTATCCAGAGAAAACCGTAATTCAAAAAGATACATTCACCCCAATGTTCACTGTAACACTAGTTACAATAGCCAAGACATGGAAGAACTTAAACGTCCATTGACAGAAAGATGGAAAGAAGATGGATACATATATACAAAGGAATATTACTCAGTCATGAAAAATAATGAAATAATGCCATTTGCAGCAACATGGATGGACCTAGAAATTATCATACTAAGTGAAGTTAGTGAAAGACAAACATCATATGGTATCACTCATTTGTGGAATCTTACAGAATACAAATGAACTTATTTGCAGAACAGAAATAGACTCACAGACTTTGAAAAACTTATCATTATTAAAGGGGACAGGTTGGGGTGGACTGGGGGTTAGGACTTGGCATATGCACTCTGAAATATATGGAATGATTGGCCAACAGGAACCTGCTGTATAGCACAGAGAACTTTACCCAATACACTGTGATAATCCATGGGGGAAAGAATCTGAAGGAGAATGGATGTGTGCCTATGTATAACTGAATCACTTTGTTGTACTGCAGAAACTATCACAACCACGTAAATCAACTATTCTTAAGTAAAACTTTAAAAAAATGAAAAAAAGAAAGCAAAGTTGTCTCAGTAGATTCTACTGGTTAATGATGGCTTGAAGCAAAAAAGGACACTGCTTGGAAAGAAGAGGGAAAATATGGATTTGAATTTATGGACAACTAATAAAAGAGAAAGAACAAAGAACACTGTGGACTCAAGATTATATTCTTTTTTTCCCTCTGAGTGACAAGATTATGCTCCTAAGAGTAATAAATCTAGTCAGAAGAGGAAAATATTTTCATTTTATATACTTTGAGTGTATGGTAAACGTAGAAAAAATGCATTGGAGACATGGTACTGAATCCTTTTACTCTTAAGAATGTCTTGAATATATGCTGTAATCCCCTCCATCCCCCTGCTTGTACCCTAGTTCATTCTTTTGTCTCATTCTCTTGCCAGGCTAAGCAATGATCTCCTTAAGGTGTCTCTGGTTACAGAGTACTTCCTTAAATGCAAATATGTTTTCACATTTCCTGACTTAAAACTTCCAGCAGCCTCTTTTGTGATCCCCACCTCTTTGTCCCCATTTCCTACAGCATCATGTCCAAAATCATTAGCATGACACACAAGAACTTCTTTCATTGTCTCTAGCTTAATTCCCTGGCTTTCTCCTTCTTTTACTGCACCACACCGCCACTCCCATTCCCAGGGGAGTTATTGGTAATTGTGTCAGTAAGTACCCCTTCTTCACCCTCCATTCCTGACTCTCTAAGAGACAGTGGACAGTACCTTCCCCCAACAAGACAGAAGAAGCCTTGGCCACTCTTTCTGTGTCAGCCACTTCATCAGAGATTTTAAATTATCCAAATAAAAAGAAGATTCTAACAGGGCCTTCATTAAAGAGCACACATGCCAAGTCAAGAAGAGGTGCTTCAAGGAAGGAAGACTATAACATAAATGCTTCATTGCTATTACAAGTTCAACTTTTGCCCAGAAAGTTGCACAATGCCAGTGTTCTTCTTGCCCAACAGGAGGTAGTGAAATTGGAGAAGACTTGAACTGCCCCAAAACAGATTTTTTTTCTGTTTTTTAACCTTAATTTAGAGTAGATTGCTAACTGACCTAAGTCAATATGGTTATGCATGACATTTGGGGGTTAGTTAAGCTGGGTGAAGACTTCTGGTGTCCTCTGTCACTATCTTCCTACAAAATTATAAAAAGTGTGTCCACAATTCAAAGACTCAGTAGAAAATAACACAAAATAATCCTGCAACCTGTTATGTAATCTCTGTGTCTTTTAGGAAACTCGTTGCTATTGTGCATGTGTGGGTTATTCAGGAAAGAACTGTTCTAAAGGCAGGATTCAGTTCTATGATAGTACTCATCAACCAGAATCCTCTGAACACAAGATGTTTCTGAATCAAGCTCTATTCCAAGGAGAAATAATGAAAATCTCAAACAATATTTACACTCTGTTCGCTCAGATTTTAGCTTGAGCACTAAAAACTTCTTCAATGATTATGCACTTCTAAAAATCAAAAAATAATTTTGTTTTGGATCCACATCAACAACTTTTCTCTGTTAAAATTATCACTGCATAAGAAAATGATATTTGAGTGTGGGGAGGGGATCTCATCCAAAGATTGATAGAAAAATTCTTTCTATAACCGTAGACACATTGCAACAATGGATTTAGAATTTAGACTATAAAAGCAGTTGGGTAAATGATAGTGGCTTCTCCACTTTCCTGACAGTCACCTACATAGTTTAATGCATTGATTTTTCGATGTGATTTTATAGACCGTCAATATCAAAGACATTAAACCAAACCTAAATGTATTCTTTTCTGATAGAGTTAATGCCAAGAGTATAATTGCTAATGTAAATGTATAAATCATCACTTTTGGCATCTTACCATTTTTTTCCTTTAGCATATTTCCAGAAGGAAAGTCTGGAGAGAATAAATCCATAGTTCATTTGGAAACTGACTCTTCCTTAAATCAGTACTACCAGTGGATGCAGTTAAATGTATTTACTTATTTGCTGAAGTATAACTGACTTACAATATTATATTAGTTTCAAGCATATAATACAGCGGTTCAGTATTTGTATACATTACAAAGTGATCCCCACTGTAAATCTAGTTACTGTCACCAAAGTTTTTATAGTATTATTGACAATATTCTCTATGCTGTACATTATATCACTGTGCCTTATTTATTTTATTAATGGAAGTTTGTACCTCTTAATCTTCCTCATGTATTTAACCCATCCCCCCCACACTTCTTCTCTGAAAACTGTACCAGTTTGTCCTCTGTATCTATGACTCTGTTTCTATTTTGTTGTTATTTGTTCATTTGTTTTGTTTTTTAGATTCCACATATATATCTTTCTCTCTCTGACTTATTTCACTTAGTGTAATATCCTCTAGATCCATTCATGTTGTTACAAATGGCAAGATTTCATTATTTTTTATGGCTGAGTAATATAAATACCACATATTCTTTATTCATTCATCTGCAGGTTTTTTTCCCCATATCTTTGCAATTGTAAATAATGCTGCAGTAAACATAGGGATGCATAAATCTTTTGAGTTAGTGTTTTTGTTTCCTTTGGAAAAATACTCAGATGTGGAGTTATTGGATTGTATGATAGTTCTATTTTTAATTTTGTTGAAAAACCTTTATTCTATTTTACATACCAGCTGTAAAATTCACATTCCTATTGACAGAGCATAAGGGTCCCTTTCTTCACATCCTCGTCAACACTTGTTTCTTTTCTTTTTGATAATATCCTCTCTGACAGGTGTGAGGTGCCATCTCATGGTTTTGATTTGAATTTCCCTGATGATTAAGGTTGAGCATCTTTTGATGTGCCTGTTGACCACCATGTGTCTTCTTTAGAAAAATATCTACGCATTTCCTCTGCCCATTAAAATTTTTTTTTGATGTTGAGTTGTGTAAGTTTTCTGTGCATTTTAGGTTTTTAGCCCGTCATTGAATATGTCATTTGCAAATGTCTTCTCTAATTCTGTATGCTGCCTTTCCATTTTGTTGAAAGTTTCCTTTGCTATGCTTTTTAATTTGATATAGTCCCACTTGTTTATTTTTGCTTTTGTTTCCTTTGCCTAAGGGGACAGATCCAAAAAAGTGTTGAAAAGACTGATGTCACAGATCATATTGCTTGTGATTTGTGCTTTCCTTTTTCTTGGTCAGCCTGGCTAGAGATTTATCAATTTGGTTTGTTGATCTTTTGAAAACTAGCTTTTGGTTTTATTGATTTTCTCTATTATTTTCTTGTTTTTAATTTCCTTAATTTCTGTTCTAATTTTTAAGTTTATTTTCCTCTCCTTGCTTATGTTAAATTGGTTTTTTTTTTCCTTAAACATCTGGTTTACTGAGATAGAAGCTAGGTTACTGACTTTAAGTGTTTCTTCTTTTTGAATGTATGTATTTAGTGCTATACATTTTCCTTAATTACAGCATTTATTGCATCCTACAAATTTTGATAACATGTGCTTTCATTTCATTTAGTTTATAACATTTAAAAATTTATCTTGAGACTCCTCTTTTGGCCTATGTGTTATGTAGAAGTTTGTTGTTTACTTTTCAAATAGCTGGGGATTTTCCAGGTATTTTTCTGTTATTGATTTTTATTTTAATTCCATTACTATCTCCAAACATAATTTGTAAGATTTATATTATTTTACATTTGGTAAAGTGTATTTGGTGGTATAACATGTGGTCTATCTTGGTAAATGTACTGGGTGAGCTTGGAAAGAATGTGTATTCAGAGTTCCTAGCAGGGCACAACAGTTTCATCAGTGTCTCTGCAGTGCTGGAACACAGGTTCAATCCCTGGCCTGGCATAGTAGGTTAAGGATCTGGCATAGCTGCAGCTGTGGCATAGGTCACAACTGTGGCTCGGATCCCATCCCTGGCCCAGGAACTCCATATGTTATGGGGTGACCAAAACAAAAAGAATGGGTTCTTATTGAGTGGGCTATTCATTCAATATCAGTTAGCTCAAGTTGATTGATAGTGCTGTTCAGGTCAGTCATAGCCTTACTGATTTCCTACTTGCTTGACCTATTAATTTAAATAGGGTGTTAAAGTCCCCATCTATAATAATGTATTTATCTGTTTCGCCTTTCTATTTTTAAATCTTGTATTTTGGTGCTCTGTTGTTAGCTACACACAACTTTAGGATTCTTGGAAAATTGTTTTATTGAAAAACTGACCCCTTTACCATTATGTAATGTCTTTTTTTGTTGCTGAAAATTTCCTTGATCTAAATTCTATTTCATCTAAAATTAGTATATTTACTTCAGCTCTCTTTTGAATAATTTTAGCAAGATATATCTTTTCCACTTTTTTTCCCACACCCGAGGCATATGGAAGCTCCCAGGCCAGGGATCGAACCTGAGCCACAGTTGCAACCTATGTCACAGCTGCAGCAGTGCCGGATCCTTAACCTGCTGTGCGACAGCAGGAACTCCATCTTTTCCACTACTTTATTTTTAACTTATCTGGATTTCTATATTTAAGGTGGATTTCTTATAGCTAATGTAGTCAGACTTTGTTTTTTTTTTAATACATTCTGATAATCTCTGTTTTAATTGGTGTATTTTACCTTGACCTTATTTATTTATTTATTTATTTATTTATTATTATTTTTTTATCTTTTTGCCTTATCTAGGGCCGCACCCGTGGCATATGGAGGTTCCCAGGCTAGGAATCTAACAAGAGCTGTAGCTGCCGGCCTTCACCACAGCCACAGCAACGTGGGATCCGAGCCGCGTCTGCAACCTACACCCCAGCTCACAGCAACGCCGGATCCTTAACCCACTGAGCAAGGCCAGGGATCGAACCCGCAACCTCATGGTTCTTAGTTGGATTCGTTAACCACTGAGCCACGACGGGAACTCCTACCTTGATCATATTTAAAGTGATTATTGAAATAGATTAATTCTACCATGTTTGTAATTTTTTTTATTCATTGCATTTGTTCTGTTTTTATTTTTTCCTTTTTTTTGGTTTCTCTAGTTTTATTTGAGCATTTAATATAATTTCATTTTACTTAGACTCTTTTAAAAAATAGTTGTCCTAGAGTTTGCAATATTTTTAAGCTAATTTTAAGCCCCCTTTAATTAACACCACAGCACTTTTACAACAATACATGTATTTAATAACAGAGGACAGTCATCCTTTAGTAGCCATGGGGTTTCCAGAACCGCCTACAGATACCAAAATTCACAGATTCTCAGGGTTTTTTTTATATAAAATGCCATAATGCTTGAATATAACCTATGCGTATCCTTCCATATACTTTAAACCATCTCCAGGTTACTTAAAATACCTAATACAATGTAAATGATATGTAAATAATTGTAAATTCAATGTAAATTACATGTAAATACTTTCCAGCACGTGGCTAATCCAAGTTTTGCTTTTTGAACTTTCTGAAATTTTTTTCAAATATTTCTGTTCTGAGATTGGCTGAATCTGCACATAGGGAACCCACTGATATGGACTGCCAACTGTATTCCTAATTCCTCTCTTTCATTCCTTCTGGTATTGCTGTATTCATGTGCTATCAACTGCCAGTACTTTTACCATTATTGGTTTAAGTAGAATTATCTTTTATATTAGTTAAGAATTCTAAAAAATTAGAAGTTTTAATTGACCATCACCTATTCTTTCTCTGATGTGCTCTCTCTGTAGGTAAAAGTTTCTGATCTATATCCTTTTTCTTCTCACTGAAGCCTTTGTAGGGCAGTTTGTCTGGTTGTAAATTCTGACCATTTTTCATTGTCTGAGAAAGTCTATTTGTCCTTTACTTTTAAAAAGTAATGGCCACAGAAATAGAATTCATATATATAATATATGTGTATACATATATCAAATCAATTTTCTTTTTTTTAATCCATCTATCAACATTTAGGTTGTTTCTGTTTTTTTTTCATCACTTAAAATATTTCACTCCACTCTCTTCTTGCTTGCATCTCTGATGAGAAGTCCACTATATTTTTTTTGTTGTTCAGTATACCTGATTTTTATTTTTCCCCACTTTAATCGAAGTATTATTGCAAATTAAAATTATATGTTTTTAAGATGTGCAACATGTTTTGATATACACATACATTTTGAAATGATTATCAGAATCAAGGAAAGTAATATATCCATTATCTCACGATTACCTTTTTTGTAGTGCAAACATTTAAGACTATTGTATTAACAGATTTCAAGTATACGTTATTATTAACTATAGGACTATAGTTATGTTTCTATATATGTATATATAATGTGCGCTCTATGTTAGGTCTCCATAACTTATTTATCTTATGACTGTAAGTTTGTATTCATAACCAATAGCTCCACATTCCCCCCCACCAGCTCTAGGTAATCATTATTCTACTCTCTGTTTCTATGAATCTGGATTTTTAGACTCCACATATAACTGAGATCATGCAGTATTTATCTTTCTGTGTCTACCTTCTTTGACATTCTCTCCAGATTCACCCATGTTGTTGCAAGTGGCAGAATTTTATTTTTTTTCTTTAAGACTGAATAAGATTCATATAAGTTCATATATATGATATATGTGTATATGTATATCACATCACGTTTTCCTTTTTTTTAATCCATCTGTCAACATTTAGGTTGTTTCTGTATCTTGACTATTGTGAATAATGCTGCATTGAACGTGGAAGTGCAGATATCTCTTTGAGATCCAGATTTTCATTCTTTAGGATATATACCCAGATGTGGGATTGCTGGATCATATGGTAGTTGTATATTTAATTTTCTAAGAAACCTCTATATTGTTTTCTGTAATAGTTGTACCAGTTTTGAGTCTCATCAACAATGCATAAGGGTTCTCCTTTCTTGACATCCTCATCAACATGTACTATCTTAGATTTTTTGATAATAGTCATCCTAACTGGTGTAAGGTGAGATCTCATAATGGTTTTGATTTGCGTTTTCCTGATGGTTAGTGATGTTGAGCACTTTTTCATGCACCTTTTGGCTATTTGTATAGCTTCTTTGGAAAAATATTAGTTAGGATCTTTTGCCCATTTTTTAAATAAGTTATTTGTGTGTGTGTGTGTGTGTGTGTGTGTGTGTTGTTTTTCTTGCCTTTTCTTTTCTTTTTTTGCTTTTGAATTGTTTACGTTCCTTATATATTTTGGATATTAACTTCTTATCATATATATGGCATAGACTACCTTTTCATTTTTTTTGGATGGTTTCCTTTTCTGTGAAGAAATGTTTTAGTTTGATACAATCCCACTTATTTATTTTTTGCTTCTGTTGCCTGTGCTTTTGGTGTCACATCTAAAAAATCATCACCAAGGCAAAGAAGTCTTCCTCTGTGTTTTCTTCTAGGTGTTTTATGGCTTTGTACCTTATATTTATGTCTTTAATCAATTTTTAGTTAATTTTTGTTCATGGTGTAAGATAAGGGTCCAGTTTAAGTTTTCTGCATGTAGATGTGCCGTTTTCCCAACAACATTTATTGAAGAGATTTTGTTTTTGTTTTTTGTTTAGAAACTTTGTAAAAGATTAGTTGACCGTACATGCATGGGTTCATTTCTTTTTTTTTTCTGTTTTTTTTCTTTTTGCCATTTTAGGGCCGCACCGCGGCATGTGGAGGTTCCCAGGCTAGGGGTCGAATCCGAGCTGTAGTCACTGGCCTACGCCGCAGCCACAGCAACGCAGGATCCGAGCCACGTCTGCGACCTACACCACAGCTCACGGCAACGCCAGATCGTTAACCCACTGAGCGAGGCCAGGGATCGAACCCGCAACCTCATGGTTTTTAGTTGGATTCGTTAACCACTGTGCCATGACGGGAACTCCCATGGGTTCATTTCTTCATTCTGTGCTCTGTTTTGTTAGTCTAGTTTATTATCGCATCAGTACCATGCTCTATTGATTACTCTGACTTTGTAATATTGTTTGAAAAAAGAAAGGTGATGCTTGTGATGCTTCCAACTTTGTTCTTCTTGCTCAAGACTGGCTAACTATTTGGGGTCTTCGTGGTTCTATATAAATTTTATAATCATTTTTTTTCTGTTTTGTGAAATATGCTATTGGAATTTTGAAGGAAATTAGATTGAATTGTTTGAGTATTATGGACATTTTAAGAATATTAATTCTTCTAATCCATTAACACGGGGTACCTTTTCATTTGTTTGTTTTCTTCAATTTCTTTAATCAGTGATTTACAGATTTTAGTGTATAAATGTTTCACCTCCTTGGTTAATTTTATTTCTTAGCATTTTATTATTTTTGATGCTATTATATTTTAATTTATTATTATTTTTTTCTTTTTATGGCTGCATCTGCAGTATAGAAGTTCCCAGGCCAGGGGTTAAATTGGAGCTGTAGCTTCAGGCCTATGCCATGGCCACCACAACATTAGATTCATTAACCACTGAGCCACGACGGGAACTCCTGAAACTTCTAATTTTGACTGTTAGTATAAACCATATTTATATGGTTCAATCTAATATCAAATTCACAGAATAATTGTAAGGACTGAATAGAATAAAGTGTACAAAGAAACCAACTTAATACTGTATCTTAGTAGATGCTAGTTTCCATTTCCCCTTCTTTTCTTTCCTTCTACTTTAGGATCCAAATAAAAAAATCTTTATTGGGAGTTCCTATCATGGCACATCAGAAACGAATCCGACTAGGAACCATGAGATTGTGGGTTCGATCTCTGGCCTTGCTCAGTGGGTTAAGAATCTGGTGTTGGCATGAGCTGTGGTGTAGGTTGCAGACGCGGCTCAGATCTAATGTTGCTGTGGCTGTGACATAAGCCGGTAGTGCACCTCCAGTCGGACCTCTAACCTGGGAACCTCCATATGCCGTAGCTGCAGCCCTCAAAAGCAAAAAAAAAAAAAAAAAAAAAAAAAAAACCCATTTTATTGTAGTCTTCTTGGATTAACCAGCACAAATTGGTCTCTTTGTCCTCAGAACTCTTATTTAAAAAGCAGACTGCACTAGATTAACAACTGTCATATCTGCTTTGTTTACAAGAGTCCAGACCGGCCAAAGGTTTTCACAATGTTACATGGTAAATTAACAACAGTCAGACCAAAACACTATATTCTGAACTCTGGGTTTTACATCAGTATTACTCTGCTGTACATTTATAAAAATATCTATGCTATCTCTCTAAATAGATTATAAATTATTTGAGGGCAAGGCAGGTCTCCGATGCTTGGAATCAAACACGGTCATGTATCTTTTGGGTATTCAGTAAATATTATTTTATTTAATTCAAACTAATAATATATGCAATGCGTTGTAACAACAGAGGGGGGAAAAGAGAACACATGAAAAAATATTAAAGTTGATTGTCAAATCCACTAACTCTCGAAGAGAAGAAGAAATAAAGGAATTCTCAGAATAAAATTGGATTGATTAGGGAAAGTCTCCTAAAGAGAAAGGTCTTACCAAGCTACTAATTGTAGGATTTCTTTTGAGATCTTGGAGCAGTGTGTTACTTATTGAAAGTACTCCAAAAGCAGAGGCTTGGCCATATTGAGTCACAAGCAATTATAAGCAGCTGTTGTTCCAGTTTGTAGCAGGCATCAGTTAGAGCTGCTAGACTCTGAAATTACCTGTCCAATTACTTATAGCAAGGCTTTAATCAGCACCACAGAAATGGAAAGTTCTCATATTTTAGTTCAGTTTGTTTGCAGGTACAGCAGTTTTTATTAAAGCTGCTTATATTTTTACACACAACCAGTTTCACCGGTCTGACCAAAGTGACTAATCAAATCAGACAAAATATCCATAAAACAGCCTTGAATTAATGGGTTCGTTTTACTTAAAAAAAAACATGTACACTTAATAAAGGCATTTAAGTAATCTGCATGCAAACATGAAATAACTTTTCTTTATCATCACTAAGGAATGTGAAGTGGAGGATCATGAGAATGGCAGCAGCTAACAAATGTTCTTGAACTTTATGTTTTATGAAACATTCCATGTTTCACATGTTTCCCCTCACCTACCTCACCCTTATAGCTATTATATTGTTCTGTTTGCAGGTGAGAAAATTAAAATTCAGAAAAGTTAAGCAATTTTCCCCAAATTACAGTTCTAATACATTAAGAAGTCGGGTTCAAAACTGAGTCTTTTCTCTACAAATCCCATTGCACTTACATCACTGGTGGTGTACATATATCTCTGGGAATTGAAATCACCTAGAATTTTGTTAAATGTAGGCACCCAGGATAACAGTAAGATTGATCTTGTGACAGGTGACATAAGTATAACACATTAAGAAACAAGACCCTACAGAAAACCTTGCCTAATGTATTAAAAAGAAGAGTGGGTTAAAAAGAGTTGGACAGGTACCATTTTAAGGTGTGCCTCTTGTTGTAAGTCAACAAGAAATACTGCATCTGTTTGTAGCAATTTCACTACAAAGGCAGTAACATGACCATTAATCTACTTAGAGAATAATAAAGATTAGCAAGAGTATAGATCTAGATGTAAATTAGATCACTACGATCGTGCCATATTTCTTCCTGACTTACAAAAACAAGCAGCAAATATTTCATTACTTCAATGATACTGGAAGTGATATTCACCACATATGTGGCACAATTAACCAAGGTTAAGACAACTCCAAATACCGTGATCTAGGGGAAAACCAAGGCACCATCAAAACGAAGCCAGTTTTCTGGACTATGTAACGTTCTATCAGATTTCACTAAGCAGTTTTACAAAAAGTGAGACTAGTCAAGTATGGTGGATAAAATATTCAGTCTAGTTCTACTCAAATCTAACTGTTTCCACCAACACATACAAAATAAATATATGGAACATGGATTTTTAGCAGGTCTTAAAAATATTAGAATGTTCCAAGGTTAGGATGACCAGATCTACCAATTTTCCTAGGATTGAATGAGTTCCTGAGGTGCGAGTCTTCAGTTTTAAAAGGCAGTCCTAGGCAAACCAAGATCATTCTACCCAAGATACAGATACTGCGAAGTGAAAATTCTCAAATATTTATCAGTTCAAAATTTTTAATGGAGACATGCCTCGCAAATCTTTTCTGGGCAGATAAAAGTATGGGGTATGCAAATAATTACTATGGGGGGATAGCGATTCTTAAATGAATGGGAATTAGATATTGAGCAATTCAATTGAATTTGATAGATAGGGGAAGACTAGTTCTGCACTCTGTGCTAAAGTGTGCAGATTTAAAGATGATCAAGGATCACCCTTGAACTGGAATAATTAATAAGATGTAACATGGCTATTAGAAGCAAATAATGTTTTTTATAATAACTACAAACAACAGTGGTTCACAGCTTGCCAAAATGCAGCCCCAGAGGACAGAATCATACACCAGGAAGGTGGCTATAATAAGCAATAAATGTTCCTAGGTAGAGATAAAATACAAAGGTAGTTCCACATATAGTGAAGATGAGCACAGTGTTGAAAGAAACACTACAGAGGAATTTTTAATAAAACTAATTAGCTGAGAGCATCCCTTTTTGATTGCAGTCATGCTTTTGCTCTCCTAAGTAAACGTACCAATTGTCTTCGGCATATTATTTTCTTTTCTTTTTGAAAAGCAGTTTTCCAGTTCCTATAAAATTGTTGACTGTCTGAAATTCTGTCACTTAGAACAGGTGTAGCAAAAACATTAAAAGACATTTTTTTAAAATAACACTAAAGAACTACTTCACCTTTATCATCTTGGCAATTTAGGAGGCTGTAAGAAAAGCCCACATTTACAATTGAAGAGATTCTATCTGGGATCATTTTCTCTTTTCTTATTTAGGTACTGACTGGCAGTCACTTTTTTTTTTTAATGCTCTTGACCTTTTTTTTAACAGGAAATTATCAATGCCATGTTACAGCTAAGGCTTTTAAAATATGATAAAATGTAATGCAAATAAATATTTTGTAAATAGGAACTGATATTAATCCTTGGGTTAGGACTTTTCTATAGTTACTCATGTTTGGGGAAGAGTAAGATGTAATCAGGTCCTGGTTGAGCTTCTTGTACGGGACCACAATAGAATCTGTGAGCACTGACCCGGCTACAAGTAGGTTCAAAGTGAGTAACAGTCACTGTGAGCTTTATTATCTCCAGACAATAATTAGGATCAAGATTTCCAAAGAAGCTAGCAAAGCTAATTGTTGGGAATTTAGAAATAAACCCCATTCACTCCATCTAGAAATTCTCTGAGAAACACATTTCCCAATCAAGGTGTTCATAGTACAACTTGAAATACTGTGAGATACACATATATCAAGAAGCTTAACAATTAAAAAAAGAGAAGAAAATGTCTGAAGGATAAACTGGGATCAAGAAAGATTTGTTTATTTGTTTTCTTTATAGATTGGACAGACTTGAGCAGACACTAGACCTAGAATAAGAGTCGATGCTAAAAATACAAAAGACAGAGGGAAGTGGTTGAATTGATGTCCCTGAAAAAGCTGAAACAGAAGATAGTGTGGAGCTCAGGAATGCTGCAAACAAGAAAGAATGAGAAGGAAATAAGTAGCGAGTTAGACGTCATAAAATTAATAAAAGTTTCCCATTTAATAACTTGAAGATTTTATTCTAAAACCGAAAGCAAGTTACATGAGAGAATGGCACAGTAGGCTTGAGAAGAATGAAGAATGCTTGATATTGCTTCTGAGAAAATTGGGCATAAAGGCAACTTGAGAAACACGAGTGATCGCAACACAATTGGGAAGCATTTGAAGTTGTAGACCATGGTTTTCTAAATGCATCAATTAGTATGTTTTAGTGCTACACAACCCCAAACATAAAGACCTGCCTAATAATTCTTAGTGTGAACTTTGTTAAGTTAAATGAATATAACAGAAGAAGAAGAAGAAAAATGACTTGGTGATTTTTGTGTACGCATATTATAAGTGATGAGGCCATGAGTTCGAAGTTGAATAGAGTATAAGACAAAGGCAGGAAGGGACTAATGGGAAAAGAATGGCAGATCTAGGAACTAGGGAAATAAATACTACTACAGAAAAATATTTAGTAGAAATTACTAAAATAACCTAATTAAATGCCATACTATTTAAGCTGAGTGTTGAATTTAAGATCTTAAGTTGAATTAGTCAGGAGCATAATCAGGATATGTGAAGACTACATGGAAAGGGCAATATGGAAGGAACTAAGAATCTATAATAACTAAAGAGTATTTGTGTAGAAGAATAATGCAACAACATAGGAAGGACCGTAGGAGCTTGGCACCTGTAACAATAATTTTTAGGGAATAAGAGGTATTTAGGAAGTCAGTGGTAGTAATGTGCAAGGGTACAAATTAGGGGGAGTTCCCGTTGTGGCTCAGTGGTTAACGAATCCGACTAGGAACCATGAGGTTGCGGGTTTGATCCCTGGCAATGCTCAGTGGGTTAAGGATCCAGCGTTGCCGTGAGCTGTGGTGTAGGTTGCAGATGCGGCTCAGATCCTGCATTGCTGTGGCTGTGGCGAAGGCCGACAGCTACAGCTCCTGTTAGACCCCTAGCCTGGGAACCTCCATATGCTGCGGGTGCGGCCCTAGATAAGGCAAAAAGACAAAAAAAAAAAAAAAGGGTACAAATTAGAAGAGCCATTCTGAATAAAGCTCAATGGTAAGATTAGAGGGAATAAGTGAGGCTCTAATATAATTACAGAGAAATGGAATAAAGTTTAATTACAAAAGTCATAATGGATAATTTGTCTAGAACAGAGAGAAATGTGACTTGGGCTATGAAAGAGAACACAAAGAAATACATGAAATGAGAGTACAAAACCGCATAGATAAATAGAGCACTTGTCTTTGCGTAGAGACCAAGAATTACGAAAACACGGGGTTTCCAAGGTGAGTGTTCCAGAAATATTACTTGGATACATTGTGCACTTAAGGGAAAGTTATCCTAAGGCTATCATTTATTGGCACGTGGCATTCATTCCCATCTGCTTTTGCGTGCATACTTTGTTCACTGGGGCTAGAAGTCTAAACGATCTATTTCTTTTAGTGCCCACAAGCTTGGGTTCTGAATGAGAACTAGGTGTCAATAACAAGACATAATTTAGAAGGTTTGGATGATAGAGGGGAGCCAGAGACCATAAACCTAAATCTGTGGCAGAGGACAAGTGACTTCTCATAGACATCAAAGTTTGTAAGTGCTGGATCATACATGCACTGCCTATTCACTTTCTACTTGCAGTCTACTGGCAGTGGCAGCTGCAGTAAGGGTAACATCAGTTTCTGATCTTTGGTTCTAAACACTCAATAAGAGCCCCTTATTTCTACTTCTTCAGCCCTTCAAATGATTTTTTAAGTATCCAATTCCCTGCATTAAATCCAATGTTTGAAAAAACTAAAGTGATTTCTATATCCTACATAGATGCAGTGGGAAATATGGAAGATCAGCAGGAATAGTAATCTCCAAGGTCATTACTATGTATTAAAAGTTGATAAGGTCTTCTTCTTCTTTATTTTATTTTATTTATTTTAGGGCTGTACCTGCAGCATATGGAAGTTCCCAGGCTAGGGGTTGAATCAGAGCTGCAGGTACTGTTTCAAGCCCTACACAGCAACACAGACCCAACAGCCACAGCAATGCCAGATCCGAGCCGCATCTGGACCTACACCACAATTCATGGCAATGCTAGATCCTTAACCCACTGAGCGAGGCTGGGGATCAAACGTGTGTCCTCATGGATACTAGTCAGATTTGTTTCTGCTGAGCCACAACAGGAACTCCTAAGCAGGTCTTCTTGAATGAGAAGGCTACTCTGTCTTTGTAAAGAGTCTACTTCAGCCTTAATTGTACTCTAAATGGTCTCTTGGCCCAATTAAAGAAATTTGGTAACTCTTAAGAATCCTATACAAGTTAGAAACAGCAGCAATTCCTGGTGGACGGGAACATGAAGGTGGCAGAGAGGAACCTAGGTGAAATGAGGAGTTAGAGCCTTCACACGGAATTCTAAAAAAAAAAAAGGATAAGGAATGCACAAAATTCAAATACTCTTTCTTTTCAAAGGTTCAATTTTTTTTTAACTTTTTAGTTTGGAAAAAACTTACAGATTCATAGCAGGTTTCAAAACAACGTACAAGGAAACTCTGCAATCTTTCCCAGTGAAAATTAACTTCTAACACATCTATAGTATAATATCAAAATCAGGACATTCATACACTTTATAAAGCTTGTTTATCTTTCAGCAGGTAAACATGCATACATTTGTGTGTGTCTGTGTCTGTGTATCTTTGCAATGTTAACAGATGTATACCTTCCTCACACCAACACTGAGATGCTCAACTGGAACCGTTACTGCAGGATTTCTTTGTGTTACCTTTTATTACTAGACCTAGCTCCCTATACCCCGGCAATCACTAATCTGTTCATCCTTATGTTATCTCACAAATGTTACGTACACAGAATCATATAGGATGCACCTTTATGAAATTTTATGAAACAGACTTTTCTTAATGAATAAAGCAGCTTTCTTGAGAAAACAAACAAAACAATGTTTTGCACATTTTGTAATGAAGTATTCTGTAAAGAGGATGATATTTAGAACAGCAACTCCAGTTTCTGCATAGAAAAACATCTTGAATAGAAAGTGCTTGTCATTTTTAGACATGTTTGTATTTAAAGTTCAGGAGTGACTTTCAAAAATAACTCAATAGTTTCTAAAAATAAAAGACTATTGAAATAAGTTTCAAAAGGAGGCGATTCCTGTGGGATGCTGCCTCATTTCCTACAGTAAATAATTATATAGATACAATTATAGAGATTTATAAATATGCTATCTCATGTTTTCAATATTCACACTTTCAGGCAAATAAGCTTCTCTAAGTTACTAATACAACCTTAACATTTATGAACCTCGACAATACCAATTTTGGAATATAATATATTCCACCCACCTTGCTTTAAAAAATGGGGTAAACCCAACAGAATTCAGCAAACTTTTATCTACATGGAAAGTTGAAATTAAAATAGAAACCTTGAGAAGGATGCCTGTAACACTGTTTGATTTGATTCAGAGGAAGAGTTCAGAGAAGTACTGCAGTGAATACAGTTGTGAGCAGGGGCACATAAAGGCCAGAGGCTCATCTTTAAAACTCTTTCTCTCTTGATGAAATCCTATACTTTGGGACAGACCACCCAGGACCCTATGAACCACTTCAGCTACTAAATGAACACATGAGCATAGTTCCCCCCAAACAAATGAGCCCATGTCATAACAAAGGACTTTTGCACCACTTTCAGCTAGACAGGACAACTTAGAATGTACAGGACAGATGGATGAAATATTGTGAATTTCCTAGAATTTTCGTGGTACGTACGAAAACAGTTCCAGAATATTACACAAAATCTAGGACTAACTATCCAGTACAAATGTAAGAAGTCCTAAGGAGCTCTTTCCTGTGTAGGAGGTTTCTACCAGTTCTCTGGAGTTGCCAAGACAGAGCACCACAAACTGAGTGCCTGAAATAGCAGAAGGTTATTGTCGCACAGTTCTGGAGGCTAGATGTCCAAGATCAAGGTGCTGGCAGGGTGGAGTCCTTCTGATGAATTTGAGGGAAGTGTCTGTTCCAGACTTCTCTCAATGCTGGCCACCTTCATTGTTTACATGGTTTTCCCCCTATATGCATTCCTGTGCCCAAATGTCCCCTTTTTATAAGGACACCAGTCATATTGGATTAGGTACAACCTCATATTATCTAATTTTGTCTAAAACACTCACATTTCCAAATCAGTTCACTTTCTGAGCTGCTGGGGGTTAGGACTTGGATGCACTGACGTGGATGATGGTAATTCCACAAAATTAGTTTGTCTTTCTCACTTTCAGAGAACGAATGGCAGAATGGATTTACTTAAAACTATCATCACTGATGTTTAATTTCTTTTAAAAAGCACATGGGGTGGGAAAAATCAATGAAAAAGAAATTAATATACACTCCCTAATCTTCTATTCGATTCAGACTTAGCTTCATTTAGAAAAATATTAACACAATAGTTACTTGTGCTTGCTGAATATGATCCTGCAGATAATATTCTTCTCTATAACTCATTAATGGAAAAATTATCCACAGAATGATTATCTGAACTATATTTAATAACTCATCCAATTTAAGCATAACACATCTCTAGATGTTATCCAAAAAGGATGATACAATAAACAGTGCAGAGTTAAAATAGCTTGTCATTATTGACTTTTTTATTATTAACTCTAGAGAAATTTACTGCTATAATAGTAAATCAAGGCATACACTACAAATATATTTTAAAGAAATATCACTGAGTAAATATTCTGAATAATACTCAAAGGTTATGTTTTACTGTTAGAATTATATAGTTTGAGAAACATAAAATTCCTAGAAATAAATTTAAGCACCTTACATTTAAATTTGACCCAACAGTATGATAAGCTTTTATACTTTCCTGAAAACAATGAATTGGTGAACAGCTTTCAGCGATATGTATGTAGTTCTATACATTTAATCATTAGTTCTTGAATGCTTCTCCACAGACCTGATACTGCTGATCTTAAGATCCACCATAGTGGATACTTCCAGCATGTGCTCTGAAAAAGTTCTTGCCTAAGCTGCCCACTACCGTGCAGGCAGCTTCTGATTGCAAGCACTGTGATGGTGGGCTTAACGAAAGCCCTGATCTTTGGCATGTGTTAGTGTGCAATAACTCACAAACTTTCCTGTAATTTTAAATAAGTGAGCAAATAGCAACAAACAGCAAACAAAAATGCTTTTTTTTTTCCTGTTACACTATAAAATATGCCCTCTTCACCCTGCTTCTAACAAAGCACCTCACCCTGATGAGACAGGCATTACTTACTGTCTCATAATCCCTCGAGCATTAATGTGCAAATACATGAAAAAGTAAAAGTGTATACTGTGTTCAGGAAAGCGCAAGACATTCATGAACTGTGTGATGAGAGTGAGGAATGTTCTTAGGAAAAGCTGCAAGAAAGTTGATACAAGGTAGTAAAAACAAGCTGTGGTTAGATTATAAAGCATAGCATTGCCAGGCTAAGGAGTTTGGACTTTATAGGATACCCAGAAGACTGAAAGATTTTAAGCAGAGGAGTAACCTGATCAGAATTGTATTTTGTATATTTATAAAGATCACTCTAATACAGGGTAGTCTGTAGGTATATATATCTTTAAGAGAATGTTTGCAATAATCCAAGTGAAGGTTGATGAAGGTCTGTGCCACAGCAATGACCTTGGAAAAATGAAGATGAGAATGAATCAGGAAATATTAGAGGCAGAAGTAACGGGATTTGGTCATTGACTGAGATATTGGAAGAGGATGCAGTATAGAGAGTCAGGCAGATATGCAT
This sequence comes from Catagonus wagneri, assembly GCA_004024745.2. Lineage (NCBI taxonomy): Eukaryota > Metazoa > Chordata > Mammalia > Artiodactyla > Tayassuidae > Catagonus > Catagonus wagneri. Next base: position 13,488,851 of record PVHT021183556.1, on the reverse strand, counting down.
GGAAATACTGGTTCCACCACGTACTACCTATGAGTACCTGGGCACAAACTTTATGGTTCAGTTCCCTCATTTCTAAAATAGGGAAAATAACAATGCCTACCTCATAAGATTGTTATGAAGACAAAATAACACATATAAAACCGTAATGCTGGGTCAAGTACAAAATTAAAAACTCATGAATTTAGCTTCATATAAGATGAATATAAACTAAAGGATGACTGAAATTTCTG
>PVHT021183556.1:13475224-13487621 GCA_004024745.2 Catagonus wagneri | reverse complement strand
GAAACTAAAGAGACACAATGAACTTCTTTGAAGAACAGACAATGACTCACAGATTTTGGAAAACCTTGGTTTTTCAAATAAGACAATCTGGGGGGTGGGGGGATGCACTGTGGGTTTGGGACACAAAATCTATCGTATTGACTTATGATCTTTGTACACCTATAACTGAAATAAAATTCATTGTTAATATGAAAAAAAACAAAAAAACAAACAAACAAACAAAAAAAGAATTGTCTATTCATATCCTTTGCCCATTTTTCAATGGGGTTGTTGGTTTTTTTGCTGTTGAGCTGCATAAGTTGTTTATATATTTTTGAGATTAAACCCTTGTCAGTTGCATCATTTGACACTATTTTCTCCCATCCTGTAAGCTGTCTTTTAGTTTTCTTTTTGGTTTCCTTTGCTGTGCAAAAGCTTGTCAGCTTGATTAGATCCCATTGGTTTATCTTTGCTTTTATTTCTGTTGCTTTGGGAGACTGACCTGAGAAAACATTTGTAAGGTTGATGTCAGAGAATGTTTTACCAATGTTTTCTTCCAGGAGTTTAATGTTATCTTGTCTCATATTTAAGTCTTTAAGCCATTTAGAGTTTATTTTTGTGCATAGTGTGAGAGTGTGTTCTAGTTTCATTGATTTGCATGCAGCTGTCCAGGTTTCCCACCAATGCTTACTGAACAGACTGTCTTTTTCCCATTTTATGTTCTTGCCTCCTTTGTCAAAAATCAGTTGACCGTAGGCATCTGGGTTTATTTCTGGGTTCTCTATTCTGCTCCACTGGTCTGTATGTCTGTTTTGGTACCAGTACCACACTGTCTTGATTACTGTGGCCCTGTGATATTGCCTGAAGTCTGGGAGAGTTATCCCTCCTGCTTGGTTTTTGTTCTTTAGAATTGCTTTGGCGATTCTGGGTCTCTTGTGGTTCCATATAAAATTTTGCATTGTTTGTTCTAGTTCTGTGAAGAATGTCTTGGGTAATTTGATAGGGATTGCATTGAATCTGCAGATTCCTTTGGGTAGTATAGCCATTTTTACAATATTTATTTTTCCGGCCCATGAGCATGGAATATCTTTCCATTTCTACGTATCTTCTTTGATCTCCTTGATTAATGCTTTGTAGTTTTCTGCATATAAGTCTTTCACCTCCTTGGTCAAGTTTATTCCCAGGTATTTGATTTTTTGGGTGCTATTTTACATATTTATATAATTTTTCTTAACTATTTGTATATGACATTTAAACTTTTTTAATCTTTGCTATTTTCCAGTGAAGAAAATATATAAGAACCCATTTTTATTATTAATCCCCATAGAGAGACTAATTTCAAAATTTCGTAAAGTAATAGTGTGACTATATTAAATAATTTAAAAATTAGCATTAGATTATATGAGGTTTCTCAGGTTAACAGTCTTCCTCTGGAATAAATTATTTAACTTTCCTCAAATGATTGACGTTTGGGGAATGGAAGTTTATTATTCTCTTTTTTAATTCTATGGACATATTAAGTCCTGTAAGTGGAAATTATATGTTCCCCCATGTGGCAAATATATGAGAAATAATACTCTAGTCTCTCTGTATCCAAATATAGGTGCCAAATGTTCCACAGCTTTATTCATTATTAACCATGCAAAATCCTTTGACATGTGCTTTGCACACTTTGTTTTTTTTTTTTTTTGTCTATTTGCCTTTTCTAGGGCCGCACCCGCGGCATATGGAGGTTCCCAGGCTAGGGGTCTAATCGGAGCTCTAGCCACTGGCCTACGCCAGAGCCATAGCAACGCGGGATCCAGGCCGCTTCTGCAACCTACACCACAGCTCATGGTAATGCCAGATCCTTAACCCACTGAGCAAGGGATTGAACCCGCAACCTCATGGTTCCTAGTCGGATTCGTTAACCACTGAGCTACGATGGGAACTCCCTGCACGCTTTCTTTTGAGAAGCAACTTTAATTTTATTTTCATAGGCCATACTCCTAAATGTTAAACAAGAAAGAATATTTTAATAAGTATCACATTACCGAATCATCAGTCTCTACTATGCTATCACAGTGCTTTAGCGAACTACAGAAACTAGGGCTGTCTCTTTGCTTCTGAATCTTTGGTTCAGCAAGACTGTGGACTGCTTAAATTCTCTTCTGTGGATGCATTTAGCCTCTGGAGATGATACGGGTTGTATGTACATCCAGGAGGCAATCAGTGTTAGGAGTGGACTGCAGTTCAGGCTTATGAACTATCACAATAACCTTTTCACAAAGCCTCTCTCAACCAGCCTAAAAATTAAAAGCCCTCTTTTAATGTAATAACTTCAAATATAAAATTATATAAGTCATCCTTATAAAATGTCTTAAAGTGTTTTTGAGTATAATAGAAATAAAACAATTTAAGGCTGAGAATCAGAAGTCCTAGGTCCTGAGCCCAATTCTATCACCTTATATGACTTTGAGGAAAGTCACTGACTCTTAGATATCTCATCTTCAGTAGCAGCAAAATTAGACTAGTAACACTGCTTTTTGCTACCTCACAAGACTGTTGAAAGACTCAAAAGACTGGAAATATACTTTGAGGAGTTTAAGAGAAAAATGCAAATACAAAGTAATGTGATTTTTAAAACTTCAAAGGTTACTTATTTATAGAGCATTTTTTCATGTTTGGAAAAAGAAGGTGCTTTTATTATTTAAAAATAAAAAGGTGTGATCCAAGGCATGGCGTCTGTTCAGGAGAAACAAAGCAATGGAGTAACGCCCTTGACCTTGCCAGAGTACACTAACATTTTTGACCTTCAGACTCAGCTTTGTCATATGAGGTATACAAACTCTACGGTAGTCTTCAAAACAGAAGTTAAATATTTGGTACGGTTTTTTCTATATTAAAATGGGGCTGAAAGATGGCCCTTCCCAGTCTGTGTAGACAACTATTCTCAGATCTCGGGGGGAATGACACTCCTTGACAACACTTGAATAGAATTCCTAAACAGACTTCAGTTCAATCTGACACCATGAGGTTGGCCACTTTTATAGTGAAACTTCATTCTCCTATGTCTGCCCCGCCCTCCAAATTGTAGATTCCTTGAGATCAGAGAATATATCTTATTAATCTTTTCATTTCTCCCTGTTTTATAATATAGAGCTGTATGAATTATAGACGCAAATGATGGCTGTTAAACCACTACCATTCCTCTGCTTGTAGCTGTATTGAGAATTTGCATTTATTGAGCACTTACTACCTTCTTGGTCATCAGGTTAAATGTTTTACAGACAAGTCTCTCTTCATCTCTAGGGGGATGTTACAAGCAGCACTTAGAACATAGCCCTTAGTGTTCACTGTGATTGAGATAATGGTCATTCTTATTATTCTCTCTCAACAGAGGAAGAAGCTAAGTTTCAGAAATGTGAAAGTGACCAAGATCACATGGTGAATAAAGGTGAAACAGGACTTAAACCCACACATATCTAATGTCAGACCTTGTACTTAGCCGTTTTACTCTACTGCTTCTCCATAGAAGTGAATGTGACTACTGATACTTTTCCCCAAACGTGCCCTCTTTGTCTATTATTACAAAATCTCCTATCCCTTTCTATGGTTTGACAGAGCTTTTAAAATGTCTGTGACTACTCTGGACTACTTACTGTGTGTCTCCTTAATCAGATCCAGTTTCAGACTGTTGTTTTCTGTTCTGTCCCTCTCACACACTGGGCTTCGTAATTGGTGTCTCAGGACTTCTCGCAGAAAGCCAGCTGAATCTCTGTGTCTGTAGTTTAAGATACTCACCAATTTATGTGCTACGCTATTCCTTTGGTTGAAGAGAGTCTCAGTCATTTTTGTTATTTTATGAAATGTTATTGTTTAACTTTATCCTTTATAAAACTAATGCTATAGTTTATTAGAGTACCTAATAATACAGAGAAGCAACAAGAAGAAAAAAAGACTCAACGATAATCATACTATTTATTGCTATCCACAATTTGCTAGATGTCCTTTGCTATGTATGAAATGTATGTGTGTGAGTATAAATATTGTATGAGTATTGTGCATATACATAACCATATACACAATGATTCCTTCCACACGAACCGTACATACTAGGTGAATTCCATTTTTTAACTTAATAATATACTTTGAGCCTCCTTCCATTGCATAAAAACATTCCTTTAAATTATTATTGAAGTGGCTACATAATACTTTGTATAAACATAATATTATTTAAGCGATTCTTATTACTTTATTTTCAATTGTAAACACAATGTTGCAAGAATTATTGTAGTTGAGTATTTATCCACATCATTAACTAGTTCCTTATAATTACCTCCACATTCTTGTCTTCTTTAAATTTACAGCTTTACAAAGGGGAAGAATTTGTTTCGATCCACAGTGAAGTAAATACACAAAGGTTATTCTACAGCTAATACAAAGTGGCTTGGATTCTAAACTCCAATACGTATGACTTAAAAATCCTTATACTTGCCACTGTACCATATGGTCTCTTATGACAGAATACTAATCAAAAAACTGTCCAATCCATGTGCCCAAAATGCGTAAGGGAATTTTTTAAAGAGAAATATGAACACTTATCCCAGGGAAATTGTAATGTTGATGGTGTGGTCATATTTTGGAGTCATCGTTGCATTTAAATTTTTAATTTGCAAAATGCCAGCGAGAGTTTGACACACAGTCTCTGAGTTCCAGAGGTCTAACTATGAAGTGTATTGGTCTTTCTAATGAGCTCGGCAATTTTACAGGGAAGAAAAATGCATTTATTGATTTGGCTCAGCTGTCTTGATTTGGGAGCTGTCCCAGTAATCTCATTACTATGGTATGCATGCTTTTATTCCCTCAGCATCAGAAGTAAGTCTATATATAGAACCAGCAGCTGCATTCTCAGCAAGACCTCAAGGTATCAAATGCACCCAGTAGCTCTCAACTACCCGTTTTCATTAACCCAAGGCACTGATGACAAACACCTATTTCCTTTTGACCAGCATGTTATTTCTGGTCCATAGATTTTTTTTTTTGTCCTTTATATATCTCAGCGTAAATTCTCACATAACTTTTATCATTTCCAAATTCCAGCCTTATAGGCTTAGATTTTGGCTGAGATTTAAATATATTCAAGCAAGATTTTCTTTTTATCTGACTCATGAAATCATTGGCCCTCAGAATATTTCATGAACCTAATACAAAGTAAACTGTAATAGCTAAAGAAAGATGTTGTATATCTTCATTATTGTTCATCACAAAATATTAATTTAAAAATAAGTATATTTTTTCTCACCAAGAGAAACTCTCTTAATGCTGTTCCTTTACATTTTTCTCTGTTCTGCACAAGAAAAAATATGCTTATGTACAGAAAGTCTCACTTGCCATATGCAATGCATAAATTTATAATGTGTTAAGCTTCAAGAACAGCTGACGACAAATTTCAGCTTTCCGACCAAGGTTTAATTCCACCTAGACTCTCTGTCCCCTTATATCAGCTCTGTGTGTTGTGAAAGGCTTTTATGACTAATCAAATATCTTCTGCTGCAAAGATTTTAAGGGCTCTTAGGGAAAATGAAAACCTGTATTAATAAGAACTTGAGAAGTGCTAATGAAATGTGTTTTTCTGAATGCCACCTTTTTTTTCTCCATTATCCTTGAAAGGTCATGGGCTTTCAGAGCAAAGGTTTCTCCTATGGCCAGATTCTATGGCATTCATAAAAATACTCACTATTTTCTTAAGTAGTAAGATTTGTCCTTGCATTATTATCATTTGCTTTCTAGTATCAAAAGTTGAAACTATGTTCAACTTCTGTGTGTTTACTTGAGGCAAAATTTAGCAGTTTAATCTCTTACTACTGAAAATTAGGCAGTTTTTAAAGGAGGAAGAGATTATTTGTTTCAACAAATTTTGTTTTTTACAGAAAAGAACAAATGAAAGTTAATGTCACACAAGCAATAATGACAGGGCTGTGGTTTAAATGTAGGTCTCCAAAGTACCTTCCAAAATAACACACATATATACATTTGATCTTCCTTAAATGCTGAAGTATAAGTAGAAAACCTATTTGCCTATTTAAATTAGCTGGGTGTCTTAAAAGAAAAGCAGATTGAGTGGATCACGATTCATAACCCAAAAAAGACAGTTTTTGCTTATTTGATTAATCATCTCTCGATAATATGTTAAATCAAATCAAAACTAGGTTACCTAATCATCTAAACTAAGTTGACATGAATCAGCAGGCTAATGAAGTAAATTATGACATACAAAGAAAAGATCCAAAATGATTCTAAACAACAGATCTTTCTAAATTTGAGAGAATGAAGTAAAGGACAGAGATGGCAAGTTCATTAAGTTTTCTAAAAAGAATTTTTTTCAAATAGAGAGATTAGAGCACTTCCTAGAATGATGACATCTTGAATAGAAACATCTAAGCCAGTTTTTCCCTTGCAGTATACTGAAATGACCAAATTAGGAGAAAGCATGTATCAGCACAGGCCATTAGAAAATAATGCAGTCCCCATCTTATAAAACACGAAGTCATATTCTGCTAAATACAGAACAAACAGGAATATACCGAGCAGAAATACGGCAAGAACTAACTCATAACCACTCTCTCTGGAAAGCAATATAATTTCCAATGTAGTACCAAAAGATATATAAGCAGAACACTGTTAACAAATCCCAATTTGCAAGGGCAGAGGAAAGATATTGATGCACAGCAAAACACTCTGAACCAATTGTGCTAGAAAACCCTAGAGAGAGTTTTGCCACAGCCTACTGTGAAAATGAAGCCTTTGTTCCAGCTCTACTATTTCCTCTCCATGTGACCTCAGGTTAGTTAATTACTCTTCCCGTGACTTTCATTTTCTCTAAAATGTCAAATAGTGATAATAACGGTACTTACCTCAAGAGTTAGTGGAAAGGAGGAGGTGAAACAATATGTGCAAAGCTTTAATCATGGTGACTAGCTTAAAATAAGCACTCAATATGTGGCAGCCACTATTGTCATTATTGTCAGCATTATCTTTATCTTCACCATCATCATCACGATCTTTACCACCTGAAGAGGTATGGGCCTTCCTTTTTTATAGTAATGCAAGGAAAAGAGCTGGACAAACTTTTCTATGTGAATCCAGGACAGAACAGAAAATTAACTCCAGAAAGCTTGCTCTTGGTGGTAGATTTAAGCTACAAACTAGGATGGAAAAAAAACTCCCTATGCTATAATTGCACTTTGGGGTACTCACCATTTTCTCAGAATGTTGGGATCAAAAAGCTGGCAGTATAAATACATATCAACCAGTTTTTCAATTTAAGATTGGAAAAAGAATTTTAAAAGCACTCAAGTAAGGACTCTATTTTAGACTAGAATTCTCATACTATCTAAATATCCAAGAACAAAAACACAAAACCAATATGGAACCAGTGGTAGGTTGAATAATGTCTTCCTATCCCTCCCCCCTAAAAAAAAGATATTCACATCTTAACCCTAAGAATCTTTGAATATATTATTTTATATGGCAAAAGGGAATCTGCAGGTGTAATTAAATTAAGGGTCTTTAGATGAGGTGAATATTCTGGATTATCATATCCAGAAAGTAATCAAAAAGGTCCCCTTTAAGAGGGAGGCAAGACTTTCAGACTTAAGTCAGAGTAGATGTGACAATGGAAGCAAGGGGTTGGAGTGATTCATGAAAAGGGTCACCAACCAGGGAATGAACGTGGTCTCTAGAAGCTGGAAAAGGCAAGGAAATTGATTTTACCCTCATATCTGCCGGAAGAAACCAGCCCTGCCAACAACTTAACTTTAGGCAAACGAGACTATTTTGGACTTCTGAACTCCAGGACTGTAAGATAATAAATGCAGGTTTCTGTAAGCTACTAAATTTGTGGTAACTTGTCACAACTAGAATAGGAAGCTAAAACAAGTCTTTTGAAATTATTCTATACGAAGAAGGAAGATTATGATGCAGGACTCAAAAAAGTATATATCAGGAGAAACACCTTACAGAACAGGTAAATGCAAAAAAAAAAAAAAAAGATGCAAATAAGAATGCTCTCTATGGTATAACAAAATTCAAGAACACCGGGACATCATGAAAAAGATGCAGAAATTGGGAGTTCCCGTCGTGGCTCAGCAGAAAAGAATCTGACTAGTATCCATGAGGACGCAGGTTCGATCCCTGGGTTAAGGATCTGGTGTTGCAGTGAGCTGTGGCATAGGTCACAGGTCGCAGACATGGCTCATATCTGGTTTTGCTGTGGCTATGGCTGTGGCGTAAGCAAGCAGCTACAAGCTCCAATTAGACCCCTAGCCTAGGTACCTCTATATGCCGCGGGTTCTGCCCTAAAAAGACAAGACAAAAAAAAGATGCAGAAATTAACATGAAACTGTAAGGTAAAGGGAAGGAAGGGATTGAGCAAAATTAAGAAAAAATGAAGGTAACTGAATGTTAGTGTTCCCTCCAAAGTCTTATGTTGAAAGCCTAAGCTTCAGAGGTGATACTATTAACAGGTGGTGGCACCTTTGAGAGGTGCTTAACATTCCACTCTCATGAATGACATCAGTGCCTTATAAAAGGCATGTGTTCGGTCCCTGGCTCAGGAACTTTCACGTGTCTCAGGCAAGGCCAAATAAAAGGGGGGGGGGACAAGCAATCATTGTGGCAAAAATGACTAATGAACCATGTAGCCAAAAGGAGCGGCATATTGAATTACCCTACCACCACCCAGATCAGAGGTAGTTATCCCTAGCTCCTCCAATCTAAGCTTACCTACTATATCAGTGAATTCTTTGTATACTCTTTGGCAGGAATATATTAGTTACATTGGAGCAGGAAAGTGTAAAGACAAGAGAGAAGTATTATCACTGATGGCCTTTCATATTTATTTATATGTTAAAGCAAGAACACTCATTATTGCATAATCCTCTCACGCCCTTATAGACAAGACCACAGCAGAGGATAAAAGTATAATTCACATGCTAGTTAAGATACTGTTGATAGCAATACTTCTAAGAGTGAAAAAATTCAGGACAAACAGGAAACCAGATGAGATATTAGGATGAGAGAGGTAAAGTGGGACTTTCCCCGGACAAAGCAGGATATATGGTCACACTAATCTCACCTCAATCTAAAAGATAGTAGGATTTTTTTCAGCTTTTGTATTTACTAGTTGACAGGATGGTATAATTGATTGCCTTTATCCCTCTTCTCTCCCTCTATGCCTTTTTTTTTTAGGGCCACACCTACGGCTAGGTCAAATCAGAGCTGCAGCTGCAGGCCTATGTCACAGCCACAGCAACACCAGGTCCAAGGGATGGAACCCACATACTCATGGATACCAGCTGGGTTCCTTTCTGCTGAGCCACAATGGGAACTCCCTCTCCTCACCTGCTTAGTGGAAAATTCTCTTTTCAGTTTAATAGCTGAAAGGCAGGATAACAGGCACAGCTCTCAGCTGATTTCCTCTTTTGATTCTTGATTCTTGATTTTCATTATTTTAAACTGAAGTAGTAGAACATGTAAAGCTAAATTCCTAAATCATTAGTAAAGTGAACTAGTGATTTACTTGTGGGAACTACATCTTCTAAGGTGCTATCAAATTTTATTACCATCCTAAATACAAGCTGTCTTCTAGCAAGTTGTTTTCTAGGTGCCCCAAATAAATGTATTCATTTAATAAGGAAGGAACAAAAATAACCTGGATGCTCAAAAAGTAGCACCCATTCTGCAAATGGGCTACTTTAGAGCCGGATCAGCCTCTGAGTGTTTACATGTGTCTGGCAGGGGAAGAGGAGGAGTGCAGAGCTGGGGAAGTGTTTTATAAATAGTTTTAATGCTTTTTCTTTTGCATAAATATTTGCATTCCTTGGCTCAGTTTACTTCCAGTTAACGTTTTACAGATTCTGACAGTTACCTGTCAGTCTTAATTTTATATTTTTCTAAGGTGTCATATATTTCTGCTTTCACAGATATTTAGTGGAATACTGGAGAAGAGGCTTGTAGCAGAGTCCATTTTAAGTGGAAAGTCTCTGAATCAATGATTTTGAATCAGGGGACATGAGCAATGTGCAGTAGAGCTGATTAAAACTCATTAAAATACAGTTTCCTTAAATATGGTATTTCTGTTTTACTCTGTATCTGTCATTGTATTATCACAGGCTATCAGATATGCTAGGAAATAATCTCATTTCCAGAACTAAAACTGACACCATTTAACCATAACTCTCCAACACAGAGATTTACAAATTGGTACTTCCATTTATGGTTCCTCTACCACCTCCAAGAAAGAAAATCTCTCAGTATATTTGATTAAGTGCAAAAAACAGAGTTAACTGCTGATTTAATCAAGGACTCTGGAAAATATAATTCGTAGTAGTTTAATTGTTGTTTCTAAATGTAAAACAGAAGTAGAGTTAGTTCTATGTTTTTTTATTTGTCCATTTCTTCGGATAATTTTCCTATATCATATGAGCTCTATCAACACTGAATACGCCCTAGCAACATGGATGGACCTAGAAATTATCATGCTAAGCCAGACAGTGAAGCACCAACATCATATGCTATCACTTACATGTAGAATCTAAAAAAAGGACACAATGAACTTATTTGCAGAACAGATACTGACTCATAGACTTTGAAAAACTTATGGTTTCCAAAGGAGACAGGCTGGGGGTAGGGGGATGGTCTGGGGGTTTGGGATGGAAATGCTAAAAATTGGGTTGTGATGATCATTGTACAACTATAAATGTAATAAAGTTCATTGAGTAATTAAAAAAAAAAACATTGAATAGGCCCTGTTTTAACCATGTGGAATACACAGATTCATGAATAGTGTATTGAGTCTGTTAGTAAAACTTACAACAACTTAATAAAAATGAAGATGTTTTTATACTGTTTTTATATTTATACATAATACATAAACGATTCTATATTATGACTCTACCAATGTACAGAATTACTTAAATCTGCTTCATCTGTATTATAAAAGATGAATGATAAACTATCCCTCTGATGCTGAATCTTTTACTAGATACATGACATTTTTCTGTACTCACGTATGCTAGAGTATAAAAAATTCATTTTATAGGTGGGGAATTAGCTGATAGTTATATTTTTTCTTTTATTCATCATTTCAATTTTCTCAAAATATTTCTGAGGATACACCCAATTCATTTTAATAGGTCTTTAGAAGGGTAATTTCAGGTACCTAGATCTGATACAAGGAAGGGAAATTCAAAAACAATAATAGAGCATTACATTTTGATTCTATTGCCCTTTCCCAAAAAACCGTGGACAGAGATTTTTACTTGGACCCAATTTTTATCAAAAAAATAGATTTTTTAAGTGCTATCACTGGAATCATCACAAACCTAGTAAATCTGTATTTAATACATGCTTGTCTGAAGTGGAAGAAAATTTTTGACACTTCTTATGCACATTCTATTATTTGACCCATACTTGTTGAGTCCTTAATATGTGTTAGCAAAGTGGGCTGTAAATCTATATTGTCTCATTTTGTCTTTATAATCTTTGTATAAAGTAGAAATTCCACTTTTCCATTTAACAGAAAGAACCTGAGACTTGGAGATCCTCAATAACTTACAAAGGGTCATTTAGCTGTTGAATAGCAGAGCTAGATTCTGTTCTTCCAAAGGAGGCTTGATGCTGTTAAGGTCAGAAATTCATGAATTCTCAATCAGTTAAAAATAAAGATGCCTACAGATAACAACATCTGGAAACTTTCCCACCAAGATCATGAACAAGGCAAGGAGTCCTAGATGAAATTGACCAATTCCTTGAAAGACACCAGTTGCCAAAACACACAAGAATAAATAGAAAACTTGAATAGTTTTATATGTATTAAAAATTGAATCAATAATTAATAATCCCCCAAAACAAAAAGCATCAGGCCTAGATGAATTCATTGGTGAATTCTATAAAACATTTACGAAGAAAGCATACTGATTCTCCACAATCTCTTTTAATATGTAAAAGCAAAAGGAATGCTTCCTAACTCATTCTGTGAGGCCCAAAATTACCCAATAACAGATAAAGATATTGCAAGAAATCAACAAAACAATAACTTTCATTAACATAGATGTAAAAATCCTCAACAAAATACTAGCAAATCCAGTGTAACAATATATAAAAAGAATTATACGTCATTACCAAGAGGGATTTATTTCAGATATACGAGGCTAGTTCAACACTTTAAAATCAATTAGTATACTCTATCATATCAACTAGCTAAAAAAGAAAAACCACAAGAGAGATCATTTCAATAGTTGCGGAAAAAGCATTTGACAAAATTCAATATCCATTCATGATTAAAAAAAAACATCAGGAGTTCCCTTCATGGCTCAGTGGTTAATGAATCTGACTAAGAACCATGAGGTTGTGGGTTCGATCCCTGGCCTTGCTC